>QEPC01007621.1:99779-147845 GCA_003113815.1 Sphenodon punctatus
TCTTTGGGAATGTGTTCCAGACATCTGCTTCTGCAAGGTATCTTTATTATTTATATCTCAGGGGCTAATACCATGCCAATGCTTTACAAAGATATTTTATACTGACAAGAACATAGGAACTGCCATATTGGGTGAGACCAATGGTCCATCTAGTAGCCTGTCTCCATCAGTGGCCAGCACAAGAAGGTCCCAAGGAAATGTGCAAAACCAAAACATATATGGGGCAATTCATTCATTTGAGCTTTTGGCAGTCTGGCAAGCTATAAGTACCCATGCATGCCATTAGGTCCCACTCTAAAGAGTTTGTGAGAGAAACAAACTACACAAAGAGTAAAAAACAAATGTGACACAGGCCTGCTATGGCCTGCCTGGGGACTCACCCGCACATGTGGTCCTGTGCCGCAAGATGTGGGTGCACCAAATGCCCCGAGGGTTGGGGGGTAGGCATCTGACCCAGAATAAGTCCTCTTGAAGATCCCAGGAACCCATTCTGGGCCAAGGGTCACCCATGCAGTTTTTAAACTAGAACCTGGGGGAAAGTCGACAGGCACTGTGGAGTGCACAGTTCGAACTGTGGCATCTATGCAGGATGATGATAATTTAGGGGATTTAGAGTTGCTTAAGACTGAGGAAGGGATAGAAATTAAGGGATTTCAGGTAGAATTTGCTGGAGAACAGATAAATATCAATTCCAGGGTGCCTGATACAGTCCACTATAATGTGCACAGTAAGAAGAATAAAAAGAATACACACAAATGCCTATATGCAAATGCTAGAAGCCTAAAAAGTAAGATGGGAGAATTAGAGTGTATGGCGCTAAATGAAGATCTAGACAGTATAGGCATCCCAGAGACATGGTGGAATGAGGATAACCAATGGGACTCTTAATATCAGGGTACAAAATATATCTGAATGACAGAGTAGATAGAGTTGGTGGTGGGGTGGCTCTATATGTAAAAGACAACATTGAGTCAAGTACAATTAAAATTTTAAAGGATGCAAACTGTTCCCTAGAATCTCTGATAGAAATTCCAGGTATAAAGGGGAAGAGTATCGCAGTAGGGGTATACTTTCGTTCCCTTGACCAGGACGGAGAGACTGATAAAGCAATGCTAAAAGCGATTAGACAGGCTACTAAAGTCGACAACATAATAATAATGGGTGATTTCAATTACCCTAATTGATTGGAGGAATGTTTCCTTGGGGTGGGACATGGAGGTCAATTTTCTGAATGTCCTAAATTACTGCTTCCTAGAACAGCTGGTTCTGGAACCAACAAGAAGAGGAGCTATTCTACATCTAGTCCTGAGTGGCACGCAGGACCTGGTGCAAGGAGTAACTGGCAGAACCACTATGCAGTAGTGATCATAATATCAAATGTGATATTATGATCTGTAGGAAGAAATATAAAGAAAAGTACAGCAGTAGCATTTAACTTTAAAAAGGGAGAGTATGACAAAAGGAGGAAACTAGTTAGAGAGAAACTAAAAAGCCCAATTACAAGGGCTACAGGTTTGCAAGAGGCGTTGAGACTGTTTAAAAGCACTCTTCTGGAAGTCCAGATTAAATGCATCCCGCAAGTTAAAAAAGGAAGCAGGAAGACCAAACGTCTTCCACTGTGGTTAAATGGGGAGGTGAAGGAGGCTATTAGAGCCAAAAAGGCATCCTTTTAGGATATGGAAGACTAGTCCCAATGAAAATAATACAAAAGATCATAAACACTGGCAACGTAAATGTAAAGTGTTAATAAGGTAGGCCAAGAGAGATTTTGAAGGGAGGCTTGCTAAAGAGCAAAAACAAGCAACAAGAACTTTTTCAAATACATCAGAACCAAGAAGCCTGCTAGAGTTGGGCCATTAGATGGCAAGGGAGTAAAAGGGGTGCTCGCGGAGGATAAGGACATTGCAGAGAAGCTGAATGATTTTTTTCCATCAGTCTTCATTGCAGAGAATTTTGGAGAGTTACCCATGCCAGATCCTTGCTTTGTGGGTGGGGAATTGGAAAAGCTGTGACAAATCAATGTGACATTGGAGGATGTTCTAGGTCACCAGGGCCAGATGGCATTCACCCCAGAGTTCTGAAGGAACTCAAATATGAAATCGCAAACCTACTGTTAGTAATTTTGTAACCTGGCACTAAAATCTGCCACTGTACCTGAGGACGAGGGTGGCAAATGTAAACCTGATATTTAAAAAGGGATCCAGAGTCGCTCCTGGAAACTACAGACTAATAAACTTGACGTCTGTGCTGGGCAAAATGGTGGAAACCATAATTAAGGACAGAATTACAGGGCATGTTGACAAACATGGCTTAATGGGGAAGAGTTAACACGAGTTTAGTAAAGGTAAGTCATGCCTCACTAATCTGTTGGAATTCTTTGAGGGTGTAAATAAACATGGACAAGGGAGACCCAGTAGATACAGTGTTCCTGGATTTCCAGAAAGCAATTGATAAGGTTCCTCATGAGAGACTCTTGAGAAAATTAAAAAGTCATGGGATAGGAGGGAGTGTCTTACTATGGATCAAAAACTGGTTAAAAGATAGAAAACAAAGGGTAGGACTAAATGGGCAGTTTTCACAATGGAGAGATGTAAAAAGTGGTGTGCTGCAAGGATCTGTATTGGGACGCCAAGCTAAAACACGAGCAGACTGAGGAACTGCAACGGGATCTTACGACACTGTGTGCCTGGGCATCTAAATGGCAAATGAGATTTAATGTGGACAAATGCAGTGATGCATGTAGGGAAAAATAATCCAAACTATCCATACACAATGCTGGGTACTAAGCTAGGAGTTACCCACTCAGGAAAAGGATCTGGGGGTGGTTGTGGATAATACAATGAAATTCACAGCGCAGTTCACAGCAGCAATTGAAAAAGCAAACAATGTTAGGGATTATTCAGAAGGGGATAGAGAATAAAACTGAGGTCATAAGGAGGGCTGCCCTGTGGGCAGGAGGGGCGGGATATAAATTTAAAAATAAATAAATAAATAAATAATGCCTCTACAAATCAATGGTGTGACTGCACCTCAAATATTGTGTGCAGTTCTGGTCACCTCATCTCAAAAAAGACATAGCTGAACTAGGAAAGGTACGGTGAAGGGCAACAAAAATGATCAAGGGCATGGAAGGGCTCTCGTATGAGGAGAGGCTTGGTAGGTTGGCGGAGAGACAACTAAGAGGAGATATGATAGAGGTCTATAAAATCATAAGTGGTGTAGAACTAATAAACAAGGAGCAGTTACCCTCTCAGCTAGTACTAGAACTAGGGGACACTCCATGAAACTCATGGGTGGCAAATTTAAAACAAATACAATATTTTTTCACTCAGTGAATGAGTATTTATTTGTTTGGCCATAGGCCGTAACAAAGATGAACAAATACAAATTAGATTACTTATTCACATAAAACCAGGATTAAAATATATGATAGTAAGTATCCGTAATTGTACAAAAAAATTAAATTAAGAGATTTATAATTAGGTTTTGTTGCCTTGCCGTTCCCGGAGGTTATACCGGCAAATTTGACCCCTGTATTGACTTTTACTTAAACTGCTTTACCCTTCCCGGGGTTTGTGGCGGCGACACTTGACCCCTGTATTAACTGATGTTAACCACAGTAATGATTTAACATAACCATAACTATTACAAAAGCAGTATACGTGTATAATTGGGTTGTGGAAACTAGTGCCAGAGGCTGTGGTAAGGGCCAGTACTATAACTGAGTTTAAAAGAAGTTTGGACAAGTTTCTGGAAGATAGATCCATTAGCAGCTATTAGCCAGACAGGATCAGGGAACATGACAGGAGCTGGGGGAAAAAAACACGAAATGCATCCCCTATTGTGACCTGTTGGTGCTTCTCCCAAGCCACTGTGATTGGCCACTGTCGGAGACAGGATGCTGGGATAGATGGACCATTGGTCTGACCCAGTATGGCACTACTTATGCTCTTATGTTCCTGAGTGGTAACTCCTAACTTGCAACTCAGCATTGCATACATATAGTTTGGATTATTTTTCTCTGTGCATCACTTTGCACTTGTCCACATTAAATTTCATCTGCCATTTAAATGCCTAGTAAGATCCTCCTGCATTTCTTCACAGTCCACTCGTGTTTTAACCACCGTGACTAACTTGGTGTCATCTGTGAATCTGATCCACTCTTTACTCTCTTTTCCTGATCATTAATGAATACATTAAACAACACCAGTCCCAGTACACTTCCCTGGGGCACTCCACTACGTACTTCCCTCTGTTGTGAAAACCAGTCATACTCGTCATTTCCTGTTCTTTAACCAGTTACCAATCCACAATAGGACACTGCCACCTATCACATAACTTTTTAATTTCTTCAAGTATCTCATGAGGGACCCTAGCTTTCATATCCTCTTTACAGGATACACAATATTCCTTTTAGTGGCTGGCATCTATCCCTGTGCTCACAAGACTATCTTTATGTTCACCTGGCACCTGTTTGATGTCCCCCAAAACTTGGTTTAAAAACTCATCTACAATCTTAACTCTTGCTGCCAGCAGTCTGGTTCTACTTTGGTTATTTTGGTGAATGTGGAGCCCATCTCTCCAGTATGGATTCCACCTTTCCCAAAGGGTTCCCCACTTCCTGATGAGCCCTAGAGTCTTATGACATTAGTAAAAATTTAAGCCTATGTAGAGGTGTTAAGTCAAAATTCTTTCACTTAAAAACACTTTGAGGTCTAGCAGCAAACACGAAAGAATAGTCGGGAGCCTTACTTATAGAAGCTTATGAATCCTTTAAGACATGAAGAAGAACATCGACGTCGTGAAGAGGAGATATTACGCCACAGAGAGCAAGAAGAACTGAGACGACAGCAGGAAGGAGGCTTTAAGCCAAATTACATAGACAATGTAAGTAGAATTTTATTTCTTGAAAATGATTAAAATTTGAAATGTACTATTTTTCTTCTAATTAATAGGGTATTAACCAGACTGGAATGCCTTCCTCCTCACTCTTTTCCTTTGGATGCTGTTGTTTTTATAGTATAGTTACGTGCAACATCAATAGTATAGCTCCTGTCAGTTTGGTTAGGGTAATTCCTGAGTCTATAGGAATAAGGGGACTATCTGTATGCCGCCTAAGTGTAGGCTTTAAGTTTTTCGTATATTATGTTCCATATACTTGGGGAATGTGGGATTGTTTTCTGTACCATCTCACTGACTAAACATTGCCACTCCTCCCAGACATGAGATCACAGTATTTGCCGTCTGCCTGGAAATCTGCATTGGCCACCCTATTCTATTGCCAGATATAAAATCCAAGACTATAGGGTGTTAACAGACATGATGTTGGCTTGCTGTGGTCTGGGACCTACCCACTGCCAACAAATGTGGGCCTGCTTTTGTCCCGGGATGGCTAGGCAACTGGTCTGGGATGTGCCTTGGGCCTGGGCCATGCACATGGGCCACAGTGGGCCAGCAAATTTGTTCGGCCCTGCCATGCGTTGGGGGTGTGTGTGTACTTGGATTGGGGCGGGGCTGCCCACACGTCCGTTGAGCTCCCCTCTCTACTGGGATGTGCAGGTGGCAGGACAGCTATCCAGCTGCGGGTGCACATATTTGGTGCCCCTCCCCAACCCGGGGAGGAGTGGCTGCTCATTCCTGGGCTGGAGAGCTGCCCCACAGCCTGCACATCTATTTTATTCTCCACTTAAAGTTTCATAAGCAAGACCTAAAGATAAATCTTGTAAAAGGAGAATAGCTTTTGTCATTTTTTTATCATACGAGGATAAACTTTGCTTATTCAAAATTCTACCATGGAAGACTACAATTCCTGGAGAACAAGTGAAATCGCAAGAGACTAAGGTGAAAATTGAGCAAGTGAAAATGAGAGGTATTTTAGTTATGCTTTGATAACTATTAGCTTTTGGTTTTGCTTAACATCAATTTAATTTCAAGAACATCTATGTTCGAAGATTCAACAAGCGAATGTGTTCTAGTAAGGTTGGAGGTAAGGCTGGAATGAGATTAATCTTGTTGAAATGCCCAATTGGGTTCTTACTTGGGAATTGGGATTCTGGTGGATATGTAGGGGAGGTAAGTCGGACAACAGGGTAACGCCTGGACTCATCCACTAGGAGGCAGCACTAGACTGAAATCCTGTTGCAGGGAGCATCCTCCCGCTTCACTCCAGTTGTGACAAGCTGAAGAACAGTATAATGTCTTTAATATGTGAAACAAATAAAACCGAGAAACTCCCTGCTGCTACTTTAACTCCTGATGCCCCTATCGGGCCTATAAAACCCCAAAACAACTTTTTCCTAAGAAAATAACCTCTGTAGAACAAAGGAAGTAGTGTACTCCATCAGGGACTTGCGCAGGATTCCCTGCAGAATGCGGCGACCGAAAGCTGCCTCTGCAGAATCCAAAATGTCTATTTTATAATGTCTGGTAAAAGCGTGGACAGATTTCCAAGCCGCAACACTACAAATTTCTCTGCAGGAAGCTCTATGCCGAAATGCCCAGGAAGCTGCAGCTGACCTGGTAGAGTGAGGAAGAATTCTAGCAGGGGGTTGGAGTTCTTTTGCCTTATAAGCCTCTCTTATACAACAAGAGACCCACCCCGCAGTGATGGCTTTGGATGCCTTAAGACCCCTAGACTTAGGGCCACAGTGGACAAATAAGGCTGAAGACTTTCTAAACTGTGATGTCCTATCTATATAGAATTCCATGGCTCTTCTAACATCTAAATGGTGCCATTGTCTTTCTAGCGGTTGCACTGGGTGCGGACAAAAGGAAGGCAAAACCAAATCTTGTTCCCTGTAAAATTGAGAATCCACCTTTGGTAGAAAAAAGGGATCTAGACTTAAGGAAACTGATTCCTTCTGAAAAACACAGTGCTGGGTCAATGGAAAGAGCTCCCAGTTCAGACACTCGACATGCTGAAGTGACAGCGACTAAAAAAGCTACTTTAATTGACAGAAAAAAATAGTGAAATTTTGTGTAACGGTTCGAAAAGAGGGTCTGTCAGAGCTTGAAGAACTAAACTCAAAATCCATGTGGGGAATCTATTAATTACTGGGGGGGGGGGCGCTAATTGGCAAGCTCCTTTCATAAACTTCTTTAGATGAGGATGACTAGCGAATTTCTGATGATCCGTAGACAGGGTACTATCAATCGCTGCTAACTCTCTGGCCAGTGTATTGGGACGGAGTCCCTTGTCTCTTCCACTCTGAAGGAAGGCCAGGACATCGGCCACTGATGGATCTGAGGAATTTACTTGGTTTTGACTGGCCCAATCGACAAACGCCTTCCAAGAGCTCTGATAAATTCTCCTGGTTGAACTTCTCTCTGAAGCCAGCATTGTTGAGATTACTTCCGGAGAGTAACCTAACTGAGAGCATTGGATTCAAATTCCAGACAGTTAATTTGAATAGATCGGGATTGTGTTGCCTGATCGGACACTGTGTTAGTAGGTCGTGATGTGCTGGGAGTCACCAGAAGTTGTTTCGAGAGAGCCGCAGCAGGTCTGGGAACCACGGCCTGTGTGGCCAATACGGGGAAGAAGAAGGGCATGGGATTGCTCCAGTTCTATCTTCTGGATGGTTCGATGAATCAGAGGTATTGGAGAGAGTGCATACAGCAGCCCTCTGGGCCAAGTGTGTGACAGAGCATCTACTGCTATTGCTTCAGGGCAGCGGTGCCTGGCAAAGAATGCTGGTGCTTCGTATTTGTCGGTGAGGCAAATAGATCGCAGACTGGATCGCTGAACTTGCCTACTATCTGAAGAAACACGTCTTGTTTCAGAGCCTAGTCGGCCAGCTGGATGATCTGCCGGCTGAGCCAGTCGGCCTGCACTTTGGTGGAGCCCTTGATATGTCGGGCTGAGAGAGACCCCAGGTAGCCCTCTGCCCACCTGAAGATGCGTGTCGCTTCTGTGTGTAGCTTGTGTGATCGAGAACCGCCCTGATGATTTACGTAAGCTACTGCGGTAATGTTGTCTGACAGTACCTGTATATGTTGTCTGTGAATTTGTCCAGCAAACGACCAAACAGCTCTGCAGATGGCCAACAGCTCCAACCAATTGATGCTGTGGTTCTGTTCTGCTGGAGACCAGAGACCCTGGACTGATTTGCCGTCGAGAGTGGCTCCCCAACCTGATAGACTTGGGTCTGTGGTAATAACAGTCCGCTGAGGCGGATCCAGTGGCACTCCGAGGCTGAATCTCTGTGGTTCCTGCCACCACTGGAAGGACTTTATCGTATTGGGGTCCAAGTGTACAAATACCTGGCTGCTGTTTGAGGTGATACTGGAAAGGTCTCAGTAGACGTTAAAGAGGTTTCGTGTGGAACCTGCTCCACTGAAGATGACTGAAACAAGACACCATTAGTCCCAGGAGACGAGCGAGGGTATGAATGGGAATCTGCCCCATATTCAGTATTCTCAATAGCAAACGCTGAGTGGGAACTAAGTGGCTCTTGGCGAAGTTGATTACTAAATTGTGCTGAGCCAAGTATGTTACTGACTTGTGTATGTGCTCCATGCACAGTTCCCTGGAGGACGCCTTGATCAAGAGGTCGTCCAAATAAGGAAAGATGGACCGCCTTTGCATACGTAAGTTGGTGATTAGTGGAATAAGCACCTTGGTAAATGTTCTGGGGGCTGTTGCCAACCCGAATGGGAGGGCGCTGAATTTCCAGTGCTCGTGATGGTAAATGAAACGTAGCCAACGCCTGTGAGAGACTTGTACTGGAATATGCAGGTAGGCATCCTTTAAATCTATTGACGCCAACCAGTCGCCTGCGTGGAGAGAGAGGGTGATGGAGGCTAAGGTCTCCATCCGAAACTTTTGAAGTTTGACAAACTTGCTGAGATATTTGAGGTCCAAGACCGCTCTCCAAAACCCTTCCTTTTTGTGAACCAAAAATAAAATTGAATAAAGGCCCAACCCTCTCTCTCCACAAGGTACTCGTTCTATTGCGTGTATGTTTGCGAGCCGCTGAATCTCTAATACATGACTCTGTGTCTTAAAACACTGGAAGATACTGGGGACATTCGGTGTAGATCTTTGGGCCTTGCTTTTAACTCTATTGCGTATCGCCTGTTTACGATGTCGAGGACCCACCTGTCGAGGACTGTGATCTTCCAGTGGTGATAGAACAGGTGAATGCGTCCTCCCACTCTTGTATCGTCTGTTCTGGAGCCATCTGAATAGTCAGGAACGCTGGATGCCAGGAGGTGACCGCAGAGTCTGAGACCCACTTGTAACCGCTTTCCCTGATCTGTATTCCCTTCCTCTTGTACCTCTGGGATGAAAGGTGTTATTGGACCACTGTCTGGAAGGAGTAAAATCCCGCCTGTTGCTCTGATAACGATGGAAAGGGCGGAAGAAAGACCTGTAAGATTGCACTTGATGTAAAGACTGCTTTTTATCTTTTGTGGAGGCCTCCGCCAGAGCTTTATCTAAGGCTGATCCAAATAACTTTGGACCCTTAAACCTGCCGTGGACTAAAATATTTTTAGCATGGTTATCCGCTCTCGGTGAACGGAGCCAAAGACGCCTCCTTGCTGCGACATTAGCCGCCATACCCTTAGCAGCCCACGTCAGAGAGTCCATAGCACCGTCTGCTATAAAAGCATTAGCCATTGTAATGTTGTTAGCAATCTTGGCCGATGATGCTGGGCTAATATCTGGGTCTTCTGATAAACTAAACCATTTAAAAACAGCACGGGACGTATAGGAAGCCATGGTAGCAATCTTAAGAATATGTGATAGTGCTTCATAACACCTACGCAGACCCACTTCAGCACTCTTATCTGTAGCATCTTTGGGAAAAAGATCCCCTTCCGCGAGGAAAAGTGACTGACGGGCTAAAGAAGAAGCTGCTGTGTCTACTCTAGATGTGGAAAAAATATTCTGAGCACTCCTGTGGAAGGAGTACAGTGATTGTTGGACTCTAGATAGCTTAGAGTGTTTAGTAGGACATTTCCATTCAGCTTGAATTATTCTCTCAAAAGCTTTGTCTAGATGCAGGCCCTTACTGGCTGCATCCATTTTAGGCATATATTCTCTTTCTGAATCAGATTCCTCATCTGAGTAGTCTGACTCCTTTTTATTACAAGGCTTAGGGGTAATTCTTAGTACCCTAGAAGCTCTGCGCAATAATTTAGCTCCTAATGCAGGGGGAAACTGTCTGCCCCGTTCCTTAGATTTGTGTGCAGACTCAGGTAACTGAGAATCTGGAGCTTGTAAATTCATAGAATAAGAGGATTCCATTTCCTCCCTAGCAGAGTCCTGTTCCTCCTCAGATTTGTCAGAGAAAGAGGTCTGTGTGCTTACTCTCTTTTTTTCTACTCAGACTGGGCAGCAACACTGTCCTGTGAATCTGAGTCTATGCTGTCAGACTCAAAGCCCATGAAATCTTCCTTCTGAGGAGGAGCCCATAAGATCCCTCATAGACAGTTTGTTTCTTTTTGGGGGGAGGAGCTTTAAGCTTTCCTTTCCCGGCTACTCTGGACCTGCCCTTAGGTTTGTGTGACTGAGAAAAAGATAATCTCTTTCAGCCTGCGCTGAGGAGATTCCCGCCTTTTTTCTAAACCCTTTACCACCTGGAGTACATACTCCATGATTTCTAATTGTCTCTGCTGAAAAGGGGAGGACCGGGCTGGGCTCTTACTGTTCGGAGAGACCCAGCTGACTGCCCTTCCTCCGCTTCCAGGTCACTGTGTTGCTGCTGTTGTGGCGCTTCCTGCACCGAGTCAGAGACTGAGCTCGCTCGGGGAACTGCCTTTAAAGCTGAGGTAGCGTCTGACCTCGCTTGCAAATTGCACCGAGTCTTGGCGGTTTCCACCATCTTGTGATCCCCCGGCGGCCGCGCTCAAGGGTCTGTACCCGGAGACCGGCCCTAGCACACAAGCGGCAGGTCTAAGTCCCGAAAAATATCTGAAGCACCTTTGCTAAGGTGCCCAAGTGACTAACTTGAAGAAGGATTTCAGAAGTGAAGGGCACTCCCCCCCCCTTTTAGAGGAGAAAAACGGAGCCCTCACGGTGAAGCCGGTAGTGCTGAGGCAGACACTAAACGAGTGGAACGGGAAGATGCTCCCTGCAACAGGATTTCAGTCTAGTGCTGCCTCCTAGTGGATGAGTCCAGGTGTTACCCTGTTGTCCGACTTACCGGATCTTATCCACTAGAATCCTGGTTCTCGGTTTGTCTCAGATGAATTGAGAACTGGAACGGTTTTGCAGAGTTTTTGGCAATAAAATAGCTTTTTAAAAAATACCATGTATGCGCTAATGACTGCTGGACTGTTAGCGCATGTGCAAAGTGGCCACTGCCCTTAACCAAAATGGTGGCAATAGCATGAATGCCATTTTAGTTAAGGGTAGCAGGTATTTGCACATGCACAAAAGTCAGGTGGCCATTTTGCACATGCGCAGTCTGCCACTCCTAACCCAAATTTCGGCAGTGCAGTTGCTTACATTTTGTTAAGGGCAGTGGCCATTTAGTACATACATAAAATAGTCTGGTGGTCATTTAGCACGTGCACAGTGATTATTTTGTTTTCTTGCCCAAGAGCTCGTCCCAGTGGACCAACATCTGTCACAGTTCTCAAAATCTTGTTTCCTTGCAGGAAAATTTTCGTTTCTCATTTAACCCTAGTTGGAGGGAATGTGTGTTCAAAGACATCCAGAAGACCAAAGTTGCTAGTTCTTATATTTCTTTACTTTTGTGTAAAAACAAGTTGGTTTCCTTGCCCCACCTTTCTTTTCCTTCACAATATGGTGTAGACACAATAAAAACAGAATCAAATTCTTGTAGATCACTTCTGAACCAGCTTTCCTATGTGGTATTGCTAGATGCTCTTGGAACTCTTGGCCAGATGTAATGCTTGTTCTTGGCTGCACCTTCCAAAAAGCATACAGCAGAAAGCATTTTAGGTTTTTCCTTCTGTTTGCATATATGCTTGCATTGTGAAAATGAAAATATGTAATTATAGATTTGCTTGCTGAGAGAGGAGATAGAAGAGAGTGAAACAACTGAAATCTGGTAGTTAGCAATTGTTAATATCCCAAAGCAAGATTTCACAAAATTTCACAAACTTTTCCAGGCTGTGACTTCCCTGAAAGACATATGAAATTCTTGCAATTCCAAACTTTGTAAAGTTGCATGCTTAGTTGTGCAGATCTAGTCTCAAGGGGACCACATTAATCAATTCAGTAACCGTATTTGGGGTTCCAGACTCTAGTTTGGAAACCCCTGCCCCATAGTATGAAAGTGTTGGGTTTTTTTCTTTGCCTTTTTAGGCATATATATTTCGCTTGTAAAATATTTTAAATGTCCTCTAAAATTTGTGCAGTTTAGAAACTTGTACCGTGAGCCCATAGTTTATATTGTCTTGAAGACTAACACAACACTGATTGTGTGCTGTAGTCCTATCAAGTAAAATGTACCACATAAAACCTGCAAATAAAGCTTATAATTTGCATAGCAATAGTTATGGCTAGTCTGATGTACATTAGGGCTTGTTTATTGAAATCAGGCCTACTCTTGATGGTGTCCTGAACATATATGAAAAAATGTGCTGTGAGAATGATGTATTTAAGTGAAAATACTTCACTATATTCACTTTGTTTCACATATAGAAATAAATAGTTCAGGTGCCTCCTTTGGTGAGGAAGAGGACTGTGTGTTAAAATATTTTGAATATAATTCTGTAACGGAGTTCCACTCTATTTTAGCAATGACTAATTGTGGTCTAAAGCTAATGTGCGGCTGTAGAAAACTATATACAGAGAATAGCTTAAAAGGATTATATCACTTAAAAATGGTATGAAATGGCATATTCCAAATACTGCTTTTTAATTGATTTCATAGTTCTGGTCAGTATTTTTATAATATGTTGGCTTTCATCCTTATACTTTAAAGCAGTACAAGAAAATTAAAGGAGGAAATTATATACTCCTATAATTTTATCATCTAATTTTGGTATCTAAATAAGGAATATCTTTTACTTTGTTTTTATATTTGAAAGTAGCAGAGGACACCAATCTCAGATATGTACATTCACTTTTTGTACATAACTGTACATAGTTATTGTGTGAATAAGGTGCTTTTCATCAAAAGTTTCTATGCATTTTGGAGTAAACCAGCAATAATACTACAAAATGGTGTGCATCTAATAAAATACTTTCTGTGATCAAAGTTTTTTTTAGTGATCAATTTCTAGCTCAGTTTTTTTTTTTAATTATAGAAAGATTAGATTTGGTAATTTCTTTTATTATAGTGCCACAGTGTCAAAACTGGGAACAGTGATGTGGGTTTTCCAGAAAAATTTTCCATGCAAATTTTACTATTTTCATTAAAATTAATTTGCATAAGAAAATTTTGAATAAAAATTTTCCTGCACAAAATTTCTGATAGCCCTGGAAAACTTTCCACAGAGAAATTTGGTAGTGAAAAATTTTCCATTGTGGAAAAAATTTAGTGGAAAATTTTCTGCCTCACATCACTGACTGGGAATGAAACTCTCCTATATTTGAAGCTTCTAGCTTCAATTATCTTGGCTGAAAATATTATTTGTTATGTTTCCAGTCATGGTTTATTTCTATTCCCAGTTTTCATACTTTTTTGTCAGCATTCTAATTGTGGCAAATTTCTCTATCTCTAGAACATAATATATTTTTCTGTAATGTCTATTTGTGGAAAAAGTTAGCCATTGTTTCTAATTCTTGTTTTTGTTTCTTAAAAGCTTTGAAAATATAAACTTCCTTCACTTATATCCTATCCTTTTTCACTGTTCAGTTTAAAAGAAGGACCTAAATGGTAAGTGTAATGATAGTCTGAAATAAGAAAACTTAAAATAAAGGGTTCCAATCCTGGTAATCTTCATATATAAAGGTTTCTTTCTTGTGTTCAAGATCTATTTTCAGCTCCCTTAAACTTCCATTTTTATGTGTGTTACTTGTTTTGAAAATAACATACTTGCAAACTATCCTTTCGTAGCAAAGAGTTTAGTTTGCCAGTTGTTCGTTCATCTTCTAATTGATAGAAATAACATTTATACTACAAAGTTGACTTTTTTATTTTTACTAAAAATGTTTTAAAACTTTAGTAGGCTCCTTCATTTAGATGCTCAAGTTGGCAATATCTTCTATTTACAAGATTGCTTTTAATCTGGTCCTTCCAGTTGCTGTCTGACCTACAGGATGGTGGTTTTGTTTTTAAGCTATAGCTGAAGGGTTGTGTGTTAGTAATTCCTGTTACTTGTAATGATATGTAAGTTACCCCATAATTTTCCTTTTACAGCATTTTATTTATTGTCCTTACTAACAAAAACTTGCCTCTACAGTTCAGAGATTGCTATACAAATTCTAGATAGCTTTGAATTATGAGTTCTATGCGAATTTAGATTGAAAATTTAGATTTATATTTTGTAGCTTTAAGTAACTTGGTTTGCATAAGCAATAAGCATGCATACTTGCTAGAATGGAGAGCTGTCTACACTGTAATGCATTTTTACATTAGTCAATAATATCAGTTATTTAAAAGTTGCTATGACAAACTCTAAACAAAGTTTGAGACACTCACTTGGCAAGCTGTTCAGATTGTAGAATATTTCACGTCCACTTATGAATGTATTAAAACAAGTATTTCAGTTTTTTTTGTCAAAACATTTCATGAAAACAAATACAGTAAGTGGGGAGAACGTGATGTTGCTGTTCTGAACAGTGTTAATTGTTAAATACTTTTATTCAGATTTATGTGCCACCCTTCCCACCAAGGCTTCAGGACTGCGTACAACCAATAAAATCATCTAAAAAATCCCCATAACCCCCTGAAATACTTTCCCTACACACACCCAGTAACACCTAACCATATTTTTGTCTGCAAAACACCTGGCCAAACAGGTCTTGCATTGTTACTGGAAGATGAGCAAGCTTGGGTTTAGGGTGAAAATAAATGGGACAGCCCACATTAGCACCCACCAGGTGCATGTTTGCCTGCCCATCAGGTGGGCCAGTGTGTGCTAATGCATGTCCGCATTTCTGGGTCTCAAAAATTAGGTTCATCCACAGTCTTGCCTGCATCCATGTCCACCAGCACCATAGTCGCACCTAGCATGGCTGCTAGAGGGGAGATATGTTCTCAGCTGACAGGAGACAGCAAGAGAGATCTGACAGAAGGGTTCATGGAAGAAGCTGTCTCTGGCTGTTACTCCCCCTTTCCATCAGAAGCAGTGCTCATGTGCTTGGGTGACTGCAAAAGGAGAAGATACTTCCTGCGCTCTCTTCTCTTACAGCTGCTTCTAAGGTGACTGTGTGTGTGCGTGTGTGTGTGTGTGTGTCACCTGAAAGAACTGAATTACAACTTTGAAACTGCCCGATTTGACTCGTATTGGCATCCAGTCATTGTTACTAATTAATTTTATGGAACAATGCATTTTTAGAACCAGAAAACTTTCGTCCTACATAAGTGCTCACTAGTTTCCTGAAAAAAACTTTTCTCACTGACTCATCCTTGTATGTAGGAGCTCATGAACATAGTTGCTTTCTCTGTTTCAACAGCTGTAAGCTAAATAAAATGCCTTCTATATTGAAGTTCCACTTGGAAAACTCATTAAGGGCACACATTTTGTTTTTCCAAAACAAGGCAGTCTTACAATTTCAGAATAACTTGGAAGTTTGTAAATATTGAGGTTATTTAGGTGAAGAACATCAGTATTTCTCCTCATACCCCTGTCATACTCCTCCGGCTGGGTAGTTCCACCGTTGACCGCCAGGAGGCAAATGAGCTTTTTTCTTCTCTGCGCCTGCGTCACGGTGCTACCCGGCTCCAGCGCCAGTCCTTCATCTGCCTCCGAGACCGTCGAGAGGCTTTTAGGGATCCCCAGGTCCCTAGAAACAAGGTAGATTAAAAGTAAAGGAATAAAGAATAAAAAAGGAAGCCTAGGGAGAAAGGCTTCGGCGGGGCATTGGGGAGGCGATACCGGACCCCGTCTCGGTTCGCCAGGCCAGGCCAACAAAATTTAAATATTGAAATAATCCCCGCCGGCTCCCTCGCACTGCGCCGGGGAGCAGGGGAGGCCGCAATTACTTCCCCGGCTAGCGGGACCCTCCACCGCGGTACTCCCCCTGCCCTAGGCCGGGACCAATCCGCTTGGCCCCGAGCCAGTTACACTGAGCACGGCTTAATAATGACTACCCCTGAGAGGGTGCTGTCCCCCACCAACAGGGCAGGAGGGACAGAGGCAGCGGGCTCAGAGCAGGAGCCACAGGGGGAGCAGAATCCCTCATTGGCCTCAATTGCAAAATCAATGCAGGAGATTATGGGGGCAATAAAAGATTTGGCCCGTCCTAAAAAGAGCGGGAAACGCAAAAGAAAGTTCCCCGCGAAGGGCCCCTCCCCCAAAACGCCCAGAGCGGGAAAAGCTCCTATGCAAGGCAGCAAGTCTGCTAAATCCCCACTAGGGGGAGCTGGACTGCAGGACTTGATATCCCCTCAGGGCTCTGAGGAGGATGATTTTCAAGCAGGCAGCAGTAAGAAACACAAACAGCAGTTCCTAGAGGATTCTGCTTCTGACTCAGACTCTTCCCAGGAGAGCTCTGATCTAGAGGAAGGGGAATGTTCTGACAACCTCCCCACAGACCCCAGAGAGAGAGACAAGCAGTTCCCTAGCCAGTGTAGGGAAGAACTGCTGGGGCATGTCATTAAGACTCTCCAAATCAAGCAGAGAGCCGTTAAGGAAGGATCCTCTGATTCAGAGGAAGAGGAAACTAGGGACTATCTGCCATCAGTACATGGCAGAGATCAGGGCTTACCCCTGGATAAAACATTTGAGAAAATCGTGTTAGAAGAATGGAAACACCCTGACAAGTCCCATAAGATGCCCAGAGCACAAGAGAGCCTGTACGCATTCTCTAGGAAAAAAGAATCTCTCTTCAAAAGCCCCAAAATCGATGCGGCCGCTGCTTCTCTAGCACGCCAGACGGTTTTTCCTACCGAAGGGGACTGCCATCCCCGTGACCCCACTGACAGGGGAGTGGACTCAGCCCTCAAAAGGGCAGCAGACTCCACGGCAGCAGCCCTCAAAATTAATATTGTGGCCTCCTATGTGTCTAGAGCATTACTAGCGTGGATGCAAGAGGCACAGGACCCAGAGTTACCAGAAAAAAGATCACAAAAACTCTCCTCCCGCATCTGCATGGCTACTGCCTTTTTAGCAGACGCAACCACTGATGCTCTAACATGGTCAGCCAGGGCTCTGGCAGGAGACATAGCAGCTAGACGCAGGGTCTGGTTAAGATCCTGGCAAGGGGATCCCACGGCCAAGAACCTCCTAACCGCGGCACCCTACACAGGGTCCAAACTGTTTGGAGTGTGCCTGGAAAAGGTGCTCGAAGAGGCCAATACCAAGGATAAGGCGAAAACCCTCCAACAAGTGACTCCAAAGCGGGGGTTTTTTCGTGGCCAACCTTTCAAATTTAGGGGCTTCAGCGGCACTTCCAGAGGAGCGTTCAACCAAGGCCACAAGGACTTCTCCAGAGGCTTCTCCTTCAGGGGAAGGGGATTCAGAGCGGGGAGATTTGATAGGCGTAAGCAGAGAAGTTTTGGGGCCTACAACCCCAAGCAAGATGCCTGACTATGCCTCCCCGGAGGTAGGAGGAAGGCTACAAAGATTCAAAGAGATCTGGGGAGCCTCAGTCTCAGACGCCTGGGTCCTATCCTGCATCTCAGAGGGATACAAAATAGATCTAAAACGTACCCCCAGTCAACATTTCTTTCCGTCTCCAGTCTCAAAAAACCCACAAAAACACAAGGCTATGCTGACGGAGATCAAGAGATTACACGACAGCAACGCAATCGAAGAGGTGCCAGCTCAAGACCGTTTCTCAGGAATTTATTCCATCATTTTCCTGGTCGCCAAGAAGGACGGAAAATGGAGAGCGGTACTGGACCTAAAGGCACTAAACAGATATGTAAAACGCCGCAGATTCAAAATGGAAACAGCGACATCAGTATGTCAGAGCCTGCAGAGCGGAGACTGGATGACGTCCTTAGACCTAAGGGAGGCCTATCTCCACGTTCCAATCTGGGGCCCCCACAGAAAATGGATACGGTTTGCCTACAACAAACAACAGTGGCAATTCAGAGCTCTCCCATTCGGCCTCTCCTCAGCACCCAGGACCTTCACGAAGATCCTGGCCCCGCTGATAGCCAACCTACGCAGCAGGGGAATACATATCTACGCATATCTCGACGATCTACTGGTCAGGGGCAGCTCACCCGACAGAGTGAAGGAACATCTCAACCTAGTCATTCTCTACTTAGAGAAACATGGATTCCTCATAAACAGGGAGAAGAGCCAACTAACCCCAACACAGAAGTTGGAACATCTAGGAATTCTCATAGATACCTCCTTAGACCGCGCATTCGTCCCTGTCGACAGGAGGGAAAAGATCCATCTCCTAATCCACCGCCTCAGAGATCGGAGTCGCATGAGACTCAAGCCACTAGCGTCCCTACTGGGTCTCTTAGTATCCTGCATAGGACAGGTGACATGGGGTCGCTTCAACCTTCGACCCTTACAGAGGCGGCTCAGGGGTTTGCAAAGAGAGCTCACATTAGGTCTCAATCCGTGGGTCTCCATTCCACAAGACCTAAAAGTCTCAATGTCCTGGTGGTTAGAGCCAAGAACATTCCTAGAAGGGGTACCTCTCTCGGAGCCCGCGAGGATAGTGGTAACGACGGATGCCAGCCTCATGGGCTGGGGAGCTCACTCAGGACCCCACACCGCTCAGGGCCTCTGGTCCCAGACAGATGCGACGAAGAGAATAAACTTTCTCGAGCTGAAGGCCATCCGGCTGGCACTTCAACACCTCTATCCGACCTTTGTCTCGCAACATCTCCTGGTATATACGGACAACGTGGCGGCGAAGGCCTACGTCAATCACCAGGGGGGATCGAGATCGAGAGAGTTGCATCAGGAAGCGACCAGATTGTTTGCATGGGCTCAATCACACCTAACCTCGATAAAGGCACTCCACATCAGGGGTCAGGAGAACACATGCGCAGACTACCTGAGCCGACAGACACTCGACCCTCACGAATGGTCTCTAGACAGGTCGGTCTTCCAGCATCTAGTGAACTGGGTGGGTCTTCCACTGATGGACCTGTTCGCCACCAGGGAAAACTCACAAGTCCCCCGCTTCATCTCCCGCACTCGCTGCAGACAGGCGGAAGGGACCGACGCTCTAAACAGCCCATGGCCCAAAGGGCTATTATACGCCTTTCCACCCATCCCGCTAATCCAGAAAACTCTATCCAGAGCAATCAGGGACAACACGCATCTGTTACTGATAACCCCTTGGTGGCCCAGGAGGCCTTGGTTTTCGGAACTAATCGAACGAAGCAACGCGCAGTTCCAAAAACTTCCACTCATTCCATCCCTTCTTACACAGGGACCGATAGCTTGCTCAGAGATTCAAACACTAAATCTGACTGCGTGGAACTTGAACGATCCGCATTGAGAGCAAGGGGTTATTCGGAAGCGGTCCTGAACACCATTCAACTTTCCAGAAGAGCCGCCACCAGGCGAAGCTATAGAGCCACATGGAAGACTTTTGCAGAGTGGTCTATCCAGCGGGACCAGGACCCAACCAAGGCAGGAGTAGCACAAGTCCTGGAATTCTTGCAGATGGGACTAGATAAAGGTCTTAGAGCAAACACTCTGGCCAGACAAACAGCGGCCATAGACTCGGTGCTGAGATCAGTAGCCAACAGAATAGTCTCAACACACAAGAATGTTAGGAGATTCTTGAGAGCAGCAAGGAATTTAGCTCCTCCGGTAGTACACAGAGTGCCATCTTGGGACCTCAACCTAGTTCTGGAGGCACTTACCAAGCCTCCTTTTGAACCGCTAAGACAGATTTCACTGTATTTCTTAACGTTGAAAGTTGTTTTTCTTGTAGCGGTCACATCTGCGAGGAGGGTGTCAGAACTGGGAGCTCTGTCCATGGAGGAGAACTTCTGTAATTTTCAGAAGGAATCAGTCACCCTAAGGCTAGATGAAGCCTTTTTACCTAAGGTAAATTCTCTCTTCCATAGGGCACAAGAGGTCATTTTGCCATCTTTTTGCCCCAGACCAACACATCCCAAAGAAAAAGCCTGGCATAAGCTAGATGTCAGAAGGGCCTTAAAAATATACCTACATAGAACTAAAGGGTTTAGACAATCCACAGCCCTATTCATAAACATCAGGGAGAGTCAACAGGGTCTTAAAGCCACAAAGACCTTAATTTCCAAGTGGCTAAAACTAAGCATAACGGAGGCCTACAAGGCAAAGGGTAGGGTTCCCCCCCTTCAGATCTGGGCTCATTCTATAAGAAGCGCAGCCACCTCTTACGCATTCAAGGCAAATGCCTCGTACGAGGAGATATGCAGGGCAGCCACGTGGGCGTCGATACATACCTTCGTTAGGCATTACAAAATTAACATCTTCCAATCGGCAGAAGCTGCTTTTGGCAGAAGGGTACTGCAGGCGGTACTGGACACCCCCAGTGCTGCTTGCTCCCACCCTTAAATGGGGACACGTTGCTTGGGTACGTCCCAGCCGGAGGAGTATGACAGGGGTATGAGGAGAAAGGAGAATTGGTTACCTACCTTCGGTGAATTCCTTTCTCTCATATCCCTGTATACTCCTCCGCCCCTCCCTGCCGAGCAGCAGCATGACTAGCAGGGGGGTGGTATCAGTACCCACAAAGGGGTTGGGCTCCTATTAGAGTCCTGCTTCAGATTACCTAAGTTAAGTTCGTTAATGTTGATTAGTTGTTATAAGGTTGTTAAGTTATAATCACTAGATAGGATGAGAGTTCAGCTTGCAACGGACTGGCGCTGGAGCCGGGTAGCACCGTGACGCAGGCGCAGAGAAGAAAAAAGCTCATCTGCCTCCTGGCGGTCAACGGTGGAACTACCCAGCCGGAGGAGTATACAGGGATATGAGAGAAAGGAATTCACCGAAGGTAGGTAACCAATTCTCCTATCTCTAGAGAATATCATAGGAAAATATTGCATTCTTCAATTGTGATATGATGAAATAGGGCGCTTTCCCATGTGATAGAATATGCACCATTTACCTCCCTGAGAAACTCCAGGAGGAAAATGCTGCACGGCATTTCATGTGGGTAAACAAAGCCTTGTGGCTTTGGTGTCGATCATGTGGAGGATGTGAGCTGGAAAGTCGAGCTCTGCATGATCAGTGCCAAAGCCGCGTGGCTTTTTCCTACATGACAAAAGCCGCGCAACATTTGCCTCCTGGAGTTCCTTGCCAGAGCCAAACGCTGTGCATTCTGTCACGTGGGAAAGCGCCCATTGTTGTTTAACTGTTGTAACTTTTTTGATGACGCTTTCCTGGACGCATTTTGTTTAGCAAAGCCACTTGAAAGTTTTCTTCCTCCTGTTCTGCTTATGGCCGAAAATAATCATCATATAACAAGATGGCAAATTTTATAGTCCAGGATCTTAATTTGTTTCCTGTTCTCTAGAATGAGTCCTGCAGTGGGGAGTTGTAAGTGGATGGAATCTCTACATGACAAAAGCTGTACATTGGTGCCTACCCTTTAAAACCTCACCATTTTCTTTTTTAAAAGTGATTTTAAATCACTAGAAACCTTATTTTCAGCCTTGACTGATCCCATATTTCTTGGCATGAGTACCTTGTCCACACCACCTCTGCCATTTGGTCATTCTCACCTTCCTTATCCTCATGGCAAAATCCAACTGACCATCCTTGCTTCATAAGCCAACTTCCACTTCCATTTAAAGTTCCAAATAAAATACTAGGACCACTAGGGAATCCTGTAATCTTTCTTACGGACTGGAAATAGTACTTCTGAACATATTAAGCAGATCTCTCCCAAAGTGACATATTTTGGCTTTAAGCCAGTGCTCAAGTAGCTTGTATCCAGTTTGAGGCACCTGACTTGAAGTCCTTAAGAATGTCAGAAACCTTGATTCATTCATTTCATTGATTAATTGATATGGGTCAGCTATTCATATGCGGCATGCAGTCTTCAACAGAAGTTAGTCTTTCAGACTTATTTTGGTTATGCTCTATCCCAGTGGATGGTTAAATCTTTTATATATCAAGGAATGAGCTAGTTAATTAAGTTGTCCAATTCCAGATGATCAGTACAGTCATCACGTGTCTTTGATATTTGTGCTGTCCTTCAAAGTAAAATTCTTGGCTCCTCAAGTGGTAGAGGATTCTGCTGAGAATCCACACATGCACAAGGTATTCTTCCATAACGGGTTTTGTGCCAGTCTAGAATTGAAGTTAAAGATCTAAGTATGTATCCATCTGAGCTAGTAGGTACCACTTCTCCTCTTAAAATTAGTCCTTTAGGATTTTATCTGGTGCTACTGTTTCCCCCCCCCCCTTAAGACAGTGGTTTTCAGAAAGCTAAAATCTGCACAGAATCATAGCTCTGGAAGGGTCTTCAAGATGTCATCCAGTCCATTTCTCTGCCTTGAGGCAAGATTAACTATATCTTATCATCCCTGATGAATATTTTACCCATTTAATTTTTTTCCCCAGTGACAGAATCTGCAACCTTGCTTGCTAACTATTTCCATTGCCTAACTATTCTTTTAGTTAGGTATTGCTTCCCAGTATTTGACCTAAATTGGTCTTCCTGCAACTTAAAATATCACCTCCTCTTTATACTACCCTTTCACACAATAGTATGGGGTCCTCTTATCCTCATCCTTCTGTTGAATCAGAACTCTTTCGCAACATTATCCTATTGTTGACTCCTAGTTTATCTGCTGTAACTCCCAGATCCTTTTCCCAGCCGGTGGTTCTACATATTATATTCTTTGTATTTTAATTTCCTTCCTATGTATAATGCTTTACATTTGTATTTGAATTTCATCGTATGCACATTTGCATGCAGTTTCTTCCGTTAATTGTTGAGATAAAAATCAGTTATGCTATCAGTTGTCACTTTGTGTCAGTGAACAGCTGCCTGTCTTGCTGGAAGGACCTAGAAATTTTAAAGCTACTGTTTGTCAAGCAAGTGGGCTAAAGACTGCAATGTGAAGACCTTTTTCTTTGAATGTTATACTGTCCACTGGAGTCTGTGGAGCATCAGCAATGCCAGTGATTGCTTTGTTGACTGCAAGGACTTCGCTAGATTAAAGTTTATTATGCATGAACATATTGAGACTACTTGAGTTAGATGACGTTGTTGAACATAACATAGTAGTAGTTCAAATTGAGTGATATAACATGAGTGTTTCAGTTTGTGTTCAAAAATAAGATTTACATGAGCCCAGAAAGAGAGAGCTTCCCTCAGTGAGACTTGAAGAGCTGGATTCTGGCCCTCATTGCAATTTTCCACTGGTCTTAGTATGGATAAATTTGCATTGGCATCTGCCAACTTTGCGTTCAAGTTTATTAAAGCAGTTCTATCTATTTGAATCCTGCCTTTGCTTTGTACGTTTTGGTATTCTTCACTTGTGTTTGTTATATTACACTTGCCATTTCTTCAATTTCAGATTATAAGCTCTTGCGTTTGTATTGCATCATACACAGTGTGCTTCTTGACCCCGACAGTAGTATTGCAGTATAACTAAGTGCTTCTTGAAATATTTGGCTAGTGTAAAACACTGTCTCAGAACTTCAAAATTATTACTATATGTGGATTGGCCTGAGTCAGAGGACCCGTTTAGCTTAAAAATAGTATTTATCTGACTTTGTGGATAAGCACAAATGACTTGTTTCCTTCAATACAGATTACTTCATAGTTTTTGCTTATCCTGCAGTCAATGCAGTGTCTAGTAAATACGAATTTCTATGCTCTGTTTACTTCATTTACTGATACTTGTTTCATACAGCTTTCCTTCATTAAATGTTTAATAATATTTGATAGGCAACTTTTCAGTCTGAATATACACATAGTAATGCAGTGATGAGAACTGCTATGTATCTGTTTCCAACTTTGAAGGTTTGTCTTTGAACCACATGTGTACAGTAAGCCATTTGGTAGAGATGCTGTGTCTAAAGTGCTTGGCTGCATTGTTGGTGGTGATAACTTAAAATCTACTTTTAAAACTTAAAGTAATTATACTAAACACATTATAATAAACTGTGTCAATAGTTATGTTCTAAGAAGGAATTAAAGATGAAAATATGTGAATAATTTAACTACTGTTTTGTCCTGAAAAGAAACTTGCTCATCATTCTAGTCCTGTTAAATTAGTTCATTATCACTGATCCATTGCTACAATTTTAAACGTTATCAGCAGTGCTGTGGTGGTTGGCATTTTAGCTAAAAATAGTACCAATGTTAATTTTGTCACATGCTATCCAACCATAAGAAGGAACATCTGGTTCTGCTTAGCTGGTTGGGAATTTATTGCATACCTCAAACAAATACCTCTCGTACTTTGTGTTTGGTCCTAGGAAGTTACTGATATTTATCTTTAAGTGTTGGGTATTTTTATGTGGGGGATGAAGATTTAGCTGTTTTGCCATAAGCATATTGAGGATGCATGTATATATTAAAGAAATGGATTGCATTGCTTAAATTATGTACGTTCAAGCTACACAATATTTGCTGTATCTCTGTGTATACGGGTGGTACATGTAGCCCAGGCATTTTCTTACTGGGTAAGCCATCCCTGCAACCAGGCAGCCTCCAAGAGTGGGGATGTGTGCAGAAAAACTTCAATGGAAAAATTTGTAACTGAAGTTCTGTAAATGCAATATCCCCCATATTTCCACAGTCCTTCAGTTTGACTTCAGAATCAGTTTCCTGTCATGTTAAGTGTTTAGAAAAACAAAAAAAAATAGATAAAATGGTCAAACAGTAACTTATAATGTTTAAGTTCTTTTAATATTTGAGGGGGAAATTGAACACAAGGATACCTCAGCTTGGATGTATGGGTATACTGCTTTTAGAGGACTCGTTTTGCCAGGTAAGTAATTCACTCTTGCTCAAATAGTTTCTTCTTTTTACTGGTAAATAGTAGTTAATAGGTGGCCATGAATCTCTGGCAGCAACTGACCAACAAATTGGCAATGCTGTATTAAAACAAGAAAATTGTTAGGTTCTGATATTGTAATTGTTCGTAAACATTTAGAATTTTGAGTTAATAAAATTATGATAGGAACATGAAGCTAGATTTTCATGCCTCCTCCAAGAACAAAATGAAATGTTTTCCAATCACTATCACGTCTTTTGCATATCCCATGTTGTTGTACAAAGGAATTAAAATGAATGCTGAAATAACCACCACAGTATATTCATTTACTTTTTAAAGGCAGCGATTGTACTAGGCTTTAGTTCACATATATATATAAAAAAACTTCAAAAAGAGCTTTCATTTTGAGTTCGATTGTTATGATTTTTTGTTTCAAGTTTTGCTTCAAAGGGATATAGGAATCTGCAGGATGGCGGTGATGAACGATTAATCAAAGATGACATCTAGTTTAGAATTCAAAATTCAATGTTTCGAATATACAGCTAGTAGCCTCAGAAGTTGTTGACTGCTGAATGTTGAAGCTGGATTAGTGCTGTCTGATACAGGGACAGGAGGAGGTACTTGCATGTCATTGCTGTTGATTTATCTAGGGTATATTCTACATATCGTCATGTTTACGTTGCCTCTTAAGAGCCATGGTAAAAAAAACAAAAAACCCATAAATTTTATGAGTCAACACAGGATTTTTTTCAAAACGTGTAAATAAAGATAACTTATTCTCATAAAGATGGTATCAAATTCCTTTTATGACCATTTTAGTTGAAATATTTTCTTTTGAGAGTTGTTAATGGTCATGTAGCCACATTCCATTTCATTCAAAATACTCCCTCAACAGTGGCAGAGGGCAGGTATGGCCACCATTTTGCATCTGCGCATGCTTACTTCGCTCATGTCTCCCCCATGAAGCACAGCCTTGCACGCACCTGCATGTCATGCATGCTGTGCTCCCGAAAAGAGTATTCCAGAATGCGCTGTGCTCAGAATGTGGTGGTAATAATTCTGGGTAGCAGTCATGGTTGCATAGCATAGCTCCTCCAGCATGCAGTGAACATGGGAATGGGTGTGTGCATGAAAACAGCCACACGTGGGCAGAGGCGGCTGGTGGGAGAGGTTGTGGGGCTCCGCCCTACCTCCCATGCACCCTCTTCCTCATTTATCATTGGGGTGTACTCCCCACTAGTCGCCCAGGTTCATAATCTGGGAATGCTCCTCAATTCCCAGCTTTGCCTGGATGTCCAGGTGGGGGCTGTAGCGAGGAGTGAATTTCACCAGCTTCATCTGGTGCGGAGGCTTCGGCCATACGTATCAGACTCCGACCTGGCCACCATCATCCATGCTTTCATCACCTCTAGACTGGACTATTGTAACACACTCTACGTGGGACTGCCCATGGTGATGGTTCGGAGACTGCAGCTAGTGGGGCTGCAGCTACATGGCAGTGCCCATGGTGACAGGTCGGGGACTGCAGCAATGTGGGGCTGCCCATGGTGATGGTTCAGGGACTGTAGCTAGTGCAGATTATGGCAACCCATTGCTTGATTATGGAGAGGGCATTTTTGGTGGTCTCACGTTTGCTGTGAAATTCCCTTCCGGCAGAGGCCTGGATAGCCCTGGACATCTCCTTAGACCTGTTTGTTCCGCCAGGCTTTCGGCGTGGGAGATGGGTGAAGGGAGGGGGGATGAGGGATAGGGTGGTAGGGGTTTAAAATGACTGACTTTCCCCATTTTTACTGTTAACACTTGATTTTTTTATTATTGTATTTTACATTTTGTATTAAATATTTTTTTATATTAATCGTTAGCCACTTCTTGAGACGCCTTGGGTGGGAGAGGTGGGATAATAAATAAATTTTCCCTCCACCTGACACAGCAGAGCTGGCAGTGCATGCGCCAAGCCATCTCAGCTGTGAGTCAGCAAGGGAAAGGGGATGGAGGCAGAGGTTGGGTCAATTACTGCCTTTATTGGGCAAGTGCCAGGGGCAGCTTCCCCAGCTGCCCTGGGGCATTTGTATAGTAAATGCAAGGGGGAGGAGTTGGAGGCAGTGGCTGGCAGGACTACTTGCAAGTCCCAGTGCAGGGAGCCAGGCAGTGATCCAGTCTGCCCCAAACCAATAGCAGCCCCAGCAGAGAGTGTGGTGTCCTTCCTGGCTGCTGCTATTATTTATTGTATTTATTTATTCCATTTATACCCTGCCCCTCCTGAACACAGCTCGGGGCGGTGTCCAATCACAAAAACACAACAATATAAAAAATTTAAAACATAAAATGCAATCAATTATTAAATATTAAGAACAGGGCCTGGGATAAATAAAACAATAAATAGGGTGGGAGAGATAAAACTACTACACCCTCCCCCCAAAGGCCCGGGCAAACAGCCAGGTCTTATACCTACGCCAAAAAACCAGGGCCAGGCTAGCTTCCTCTGGTAGGAAGTTTCAAAGATGCGGCCCAGTCACCGAGAATGCCCTCTCCATTGTGGCCTTCCCACACATTCCGCTTTTTACTCCCCACCCTCCATTTCTAGTTCCTCCTTCCTGCCTTCCCCCCACCCTCTGTTTCTGCTCCTGCCTTACTGCTTTTCCCTTCATCTTCCATTTTTACCCCTTCTAGCCTTCCATGCTGTTTCTACCCTTCTTCCCTGCCCCCCTCTTTATTCTTCTCCCTGCCTTTCTCCACCCTCAGTCTTTACCCCAACCCCTGTTTCTACTCCTGCCTCATTCTTTCGTGTTCACCCTCCCATTACTACCTTTTGCCTCCTCCCTGCCTTCCATCCACCCTCTATTTCTGCCTCCATTCCATTTCTATTCCTCTCCTTCCTGCCTTCTCATCTACCCTTCCGCTCCCCCCATTTCTGTCTCTCTTCATCCCTGCCTGCCCACTACCCACCCCCTACTGTGAAAGTCCACCAGTCTCCGCTAAATGCAGATGATGTCTTTCAGGTGCCACGTGTTAATTTTCTGTTTGGAATCTATGTGTGAAAGCAACCTTAATTTCTAGCTTAGGTGTTCAGTTCAGCTGTTGGACTTTTCCTACTCACTTGCCCAGAATAATAACAATTTTATTTCTATAGTGCACTACCACCAGGTGGTGCTCAAAGCCCTTTCTAACAACAACCAAAAACATACTATAATCTCACTTGCTCTTCTTTACTTCAAAAAACAGATTCCCCCCCCCCCCCCCTTTTCTGATTGTGATTTTTGCAGTGTTGCATTCCTACTAGATTTCAAGCAATACGTGCCTCAGTAGAATGAAGTGATGGCTAAAAATTTCTGGAAACATTAAATCTGATCCCTTCTTTCTTGGAGTTGCCTAAAAAGCATGCATACAGAGTGACTCCCAGAAGTTGATTATTAAGCTGCTTCTACTAATCACAGGACTTGTGGTTAATGCAAATCCTCTATTTAAAAAATCTCAGATAAGGGTGCTGAGCCTTTCAAGAGTTTGCTAAATCTGCATTTGGACTGCTTATGGATCCCAGAGGATTTTGAGAAAAGTGGTTCTCCTTGCCAAGAATGTATTTATTTTTTTAATGTATCTTAATTTTCAAATTTATTTTCATGTTTTGAATTTTATATGCCACCCTTCCCAGAAGACTCAGGGTAGCTCACAATCCATAAAAACAATAAAATTGTTATATGCCACCCTTCCTAGAAGACTCAGGGTAGCTCACAATCCATAAAAACAACAACATTCAAATAATAAATGCAAGCTCCCACCCTCCCCCCATCGTCCTACCCAGGAAACCCCCCTCCCAAGACCTATTTATCCCTGCCTACCAAATGCTCTTCTAAAGTTCTGCACTGCCTTCAGAAGATGGCCAGGTTTGGGCTCAAGCAAACCTTCCGAGATAGGGAGTTCCACAAAATGGGAACAACTGAGCATCAAACAACTGAGAACACCCTCCCGTGCGACCCCACCTCACAGGCAAGGGTGATAGACAGAACCTGCAGGAGGGCTCCCCCGATCTACTGTAGGGGCTGCAAAGTATCATGGTAGGATAGATCTTTCAGATATGTGGGACCCAAACTGTTTATGGCTTTAAAGGTCAAAACCAGCACCTTGAATTGTGCCTGGAAAGCTATAGGCAGCCAGAGCAGACGTTGGAGCACTGGTGTGATGTACTCTCAGCAACTCATCCTTAAAAGGAGATGTGCGACCACATTCTGCACCAGGTGCAGCTTCCGAACAGTCATCAGGGGCATCCCCATTTAGAGTGCATTGCAGTAATCTAACCTCAAGGTGATGAAAGCATTGCCCCCTGACTGGCCAAATCTGAATCAGAAATAAAGGCCGCAGCTTCCTCACTAGGTGGAGTTGGTGGAAAGTGTTCCTGGCCACTGCCACCACCTGACAATCCAGGCACAGCGAGGGATCCAAAAGCACTCGGAAGCTGTGAGCCCGAGTGTCCAGAGGGGGTCGGACCCCATCAATGACCAGGTGTCCCAATCTCCTTTAAGCCACAGAACTGGCCAACCATCACTTCAGTCTTGTCAGGATTTGGCTTCAATGACTCACCCTCATCCAGTCCCTGACAGCAGCTAGGCATTGGATAATTACCAAGATCGTGGGACCCGAGTCAAATGAATGAGAGGGGTAGAGCTGTATGGTGGTGTCAACATGACTCCCTCAGGTGTTCTACTAACATTGTTCATTCCTCTTAATGCATGGCTAGACCTTTTCAACTGAATATGTAATTACCTGCAGATGGAGTCTTTGGACATAGTGCTTTGAGCAGAGATCCTTGTGAGATGCTCTCCTTTTTAGGAGAGAAAGAAGAGAGGAATAGGAACTTTCTCTGCTGGCTTTCTCTCTTGTTATCAGGCTCTCTTCTAGTTAGGCTCAAGTATTCTGTTCTCTCCAGTGTTGCTTTTTTTTTTTTTTTTACAGGGTCCTGTGATACAGAAACTAATGTGCGAGTTGGTGCACATAGATAGAAAAACAAATTCCCACTCTGTCTTTTCCGGCTTGTTGAGAGAGTGCAGAGCATCCTACCAGGTTCCACAAACACTTCGCTCTGTTATGCAGGTAGATTTACACACACACACCCCACCCCCCCCTCTTGAAAGAATAGAACAAAAAACATGATCAGGAGCTGCAGAGAGCAAGAATGCTGCTTTGGTGGAAGGTTTTATTCCTGGAAGAAGTAGTGAGAGAGAGAAGCTCAGCATATGGATAGTCTTGATTGATCTACAGAAAACACATTGTCTGGAAAGGGGAATATAATTTCAAAATCTTTGTCAACCTTGTATTTTACAAAAACAAAGCCACAAAATGACCAGTGCTTTATGTTCTAATAACAAACGGAGCTGCTTTAGCAGTAGATGAATAAAGGTTTATGGAAAAGTATGAGAATTTACAAGCCACTGGAGTCAGCCTTATTAAAATTTGACAGTGAAAACATCGGTCTTGCTAGGGACTTGAGCCGGAGCAGATCTTGCCTTTGGGTGTCTCAGCAGATGCCCCCCCCCCTCCCCCCAGTCCCTCAACCCCCCGTTCTTATCCCAAGTCACTCCCAGCCCTGGGTGCCTTCAAAGTAGCTTCCCCATTCCAAGCCTCCCAGCACAGTTCCTACCCATGCTGAAGAGTTGGCAGTCCTCTGTGAGCTGCATGGACTTCTGGCCCCATGCCAGCCTAGTAGCTGATCGGCACTGTTGAGAGGCCAGAAGCAGAGCTGACCGCCAGGGGAGATAGGACCTGGGGGGGTGGGGTTTTGGGAGAGAGCATGCTTGGGATAGTGCCCAATGAAAACAATGCTCTCTGGAGGATTGGGAAGGTGTCAGGGACTCCCAGACTGGGTTCCTGTGGAGGAATCCAGCCAATAAGAAGGGGTTTTAAAACTATTCAGGGTGTGTGTTACATATGTCCTGAAAAAGCAGTCGTTCTTCCCCCCCCCCCCAGTAAAGGGGGGGGCAGCCTCTGGGCTTTACTAGAGGGGAAGGGGGACGAAGAGAGAGCTCCTGAGGGAAATATTGAAAAGAGAGAGAGCAGGAAGTGAAAATACAGCTGCCTGAACTAGCAGACTGGATTCCTTCTCTTTTGGGTGAGTAATATTGTTTAAAATCCTTTTTATTTTATTATTTTCTTTTCCCCTCCTTTTGTTGCTGTCTTCACAGCCCAGCCCCCTTTAATTGTTCCCCATCCCTGACTAATGTATTTTTTAAAGTTTTTTTTTTATTTATTTTTTGTAGGGCTTGGGGTTATTTTGATGGTTTGGTTATTTAAAAAGTATTTTTGCATGTTATCTTAATTTTTGGTTTGCTATTGGCAGAATATATTTCTTTTAGATTTTAAAATAATTTGTGTGTCTGTGTAGTTTAGATATTGGATATTTGGAGTGGATATCACTGCAACAGGGGGGAAATGTAGCAGTATGAACATTGCAGAAATTCTAGCTTTTACAATAAGCTTTTAAAGACAATAGTGTTGTGCTTTTTTATGACAAGCCCTTTGAAATTTGTCCCCTTCCCATGTGATTTGATCCTTCAGAAAGCTGAACTTTGAATGTTTTGGTTGGGTGGGATATTTTGGTGGGCTAATTAAGTGGAAAAAAGCAGACAAAATAGAAACTTTTCCAAAAGAAAAGTTCATTTTGTGACTAAGAACACTGCTGATTTTGCATGCAGCCGTGTGTGGTTTTAGTGGTTTTGAAGGCAGAAATACCCACCTTAACGAATTTGAATTTTGTCTCCCGCTTTGCCTGGAATTTGGGATCTTAACAATTTTTGCATGCATTTCTTTTCTCTCGTTCACTGAAAGTGCTATATCGGAGGTGGGGAACCTTTTCCCTCCCAGAGACCAATTGCAGCATTTATGGGGTGCATTTTAGGATTCCACATAATCCTGTTGGGTTTCCTGCATTTTCCATGTATTTTAGTTGTGGCCTATGCTACTTGTGTATTTGAGATACTGTAATGTTTGCTTGGGTTGCACCTTAAGGTACTCAAAATTTCAGTAATCTGGGCTAGCTGGTTTTCTCTGCAATGGAACTCCTGCCATTGAACACATTGCCCTGTGGGTGGTTTATTGGAGATAGCTAAGTGAATCTTCCAAGAGTAATACAAATATTTACACTTGGGAATTGGAAAAGTATCCCAAAATGTATTGATAGAGCAGAGGTTGAATGAGCATCAATAGAAAAGAAAATGGAGGAAAGATATAATACAGGAAAGATGGTCTTCCTCCTTTCCTTTTTACTTTATTACATGCCTCTTTCAGCTTGATCTGTAATGCTCGTGAAGCCATGTTAATATATATTTGTTTCTTTTCCAGAAGGCAAATCAATCTTGTCTTAATTATTCATCTAGTGCCTGGTGCTGAACACTCCTGATTAAAGACAGGTTCCTGCCCCAATAAGCTTATAATCTAGAATACACAAGGGAGGGGAGAAGAACATAGGGAGAGTCTCAAAGATGCATACAGCATTTTAACAGATGAGGAACTGAGGCTGACAAAGTGACTTGCTCAAGGTCACCCAGTAAGTTCATGGCTGAGACAGATTGGACCCTGGTCTCCCAGATCCAAGCCAAGCACTTGATCTGTTAGGCTACACTGGTTCCTAATTGGGATGAGTTTTTAGATTTCCTACTTCCCTTTTTCATTCTTGACTTGGATACTTCTGTCATAGCTTACAGGAATCTGCCCCTGCTGCTACGCTATGAAGGGTCAGTGCCAAATATACCAGGAAAGCATGTACTTTGTATTTATATAATGGTATTATATGTCTCTCCCATTCTCCCATTTGCTGTGCAACTGTTAATGCTCTCAGCCCTCTAGCAGGGTGAAAAAGCAGCATTATTCCCTTGCTGGGAAAGGGAATGGTCCAAGTGCACACTGCAACTCAGTGGCAGAGCAAAGAAGAGAATCCAGAGGTTTTGTCTTGGAGTCCCATGCTCAGTTCACTAGAAAAGACTTCCTCCCCAAACAAGAGACAGGTCCTTCCCCGGTGGGCTTACAACCTAAGGAGCACATGAGAGAGAGAGATACACACACACTCTCCCATTTTTTACAGATGGGGAACTGAGGCTGTAAAATTCCATATTAATTTTAAAATTCTGCTTGGCCCTGCCTACCACTCCACCAGCCTTAGAACCCACCTGCCACTTGACTCGAGTAGTTTTTCTTTTTGTTTAAAAATCAGTTATTTTTTCCATGTTCAAAATGTTTCGCTTTTTAATCAAATTTCCTTTCAGAGAAGTGGAAAATAGGATGAGAGGACCATGTCCAATAGCCCAAGAGAACAAAAGTCTGGTTTACCAGGGTGATAGTGCAACTTGTGTTCATCGTTAGGTGGTGGTCAGCTCCATCAATAACCGTGTCAGGAGTCACATTATAGATGGGCTGCTGCTATTGTAGGCATAATAAATACTCTTGCTTAGGTTTCCTTTCGTTTGATGGCACCAGTTGACAATGACTGCAGTGGATAGTATCCACTGGAATTCATAATAATCACAGTCACCAGTATAGCTGAACCAGAGTTGTTAATCTTATGTAGCATAATGAAAAGTAGTGCTCCTTTTGGATTGTGGGAGAAGGGGAAATTAACACTCTTCTCAGTGATTCCACCCGTCTTACCTGAATGCAAATTTGCATTTACTTTTTATTGTGTCAAGATATCTTTCCAAAAACATCCATACAAACTTTCAGCTTAAATGAAAGCTTAAATCACAGCATGTACAGCAAGCCTGCAAGGAGATGCTAAACCTCGTATTCACTAAACGTTCTCTTATTTCAACTGTTCTATTGACCCTTTTAGACGTACTGTTTGCTTACCATATTTTCTTTCCTGGAAGATTAACCATTGCAAAGATACTCGGAGTGCTTACTAGAGTTTATCCCCAAATTTTAGGGAAAGCAGAGGGAGACAAGCTACAGAGAGCTCACTACTACGGAAACACATGGGAACATCTTGAACACTTAAATGTGGGGGTGGAATTGCTTTGACTGTTGGCTAGACTATTGAAGCCTTAAAAGAGCTATACTAAATAGTCCCCATTTAATTCTTTGTTACCCTCTATGTAGTCCCATTATAGGTATTGGTGCCATCTAGTGGCAAACATGGTGAATAACAAGTCAATTTCAAAGAAGTGCTTCACGCCCTTGTGATGTCGCCCGTCCCTCATCAGCCCCCTGGCCATAAATAGGTGCCTGACAAAGACTCACCAGTTCTTTTCTTCCTGCCTTCAGCAGACTCAGAATAACAAGATGAGCTATGGATGACACTTGCAAAAGGGCAGTAGGGAATACACTGACTGAGACGCTAGCATTCCAGACTCAGGCTCACCCTCTCTATGCTTGTTTTGCTTGGGACCAGAGCACGATCCTGGCTCCTGCATTATCTGTCATGACTTCAAACTGCACACCAGAAGACAGAGAGCCCAGCACCATGTCAAGTTCCTCACAATAAGGCCTACGTTGGCATGGGACCTAACCCTAACTACGGAGGCATGCTCTGAGTGGCCCCATCTCTTACCTACTCTGGCCGGTGCCTACAGGAAGTGCCATTGGATTCAACAGCATGCACCTCTGTGGTGTCATCAGTTAGTAAGTCCTTTCAGGTTACTGCAAAGCAAAGGACTCTTCTCTTCTCCCTAGGGTGGCCTTTCCTATGCCGAGGATGTTCCCCTACTTGAAACCCTTCTCATAGGCACCACTCCCTGGAATCTGACAGGTCCCTGAAGAAAAAAGATTTTAAAAAGGAAGGGACCCCAGAACCTTGACACACCATCTCGGCCCCCTCTGTCTGAGGAGAGTACCTGTACCTGTAGTACCTATAGAGGGGTGCCATTGGCCAAGGCAAGCAAAGGGCTGACCTTAGTAGAACACCTACTGGTGCCGCTAATTACAAATCAATGCTGCGTGTTCTGAGACAATTTTCCCCATCATATGATGACACTGAGGAGCCTCCTTCACGACAGCCAGAAGTTTCTCATACTCAGCCTAAGCCAGGTCCGGTACCAGCTCTTTGCTGCAAATGCCCAACTCCATCCGCAACCCATCCATTGAGCCTGGCTGTTCTGCAGACGCTGGCGATAAGAGCATTCACACAACAGTATGCTGCTCTGTATCTCTGCATGGAGGTGGATTATATTGTTGAGACGGACCCCCTTGAAGGACCCTCAGCTCCACCAGCTGCTGGCAAGGACATCTCCCCGCTGAACAGCCTGGATGTATTCATAGACCAGCATTGTCCCCCCCACACAACCTCTGGAGAGACAGAGCTTGACTTAGGAGTTGGGACTTGATGGGGGCCCTCTGCTGGACCTTAAAGACTTTATAACCTTGTGGCCTGAATGGCAGCTACTGAGGGAATCATCTTGGGCTCCAGGACGTTAGGAGCCATACCAGTTGTTTGATACCCTCTTTACGCACACAAGGAATGTTTTTCCATTCGCGAAAGGGAGCCAGTAGAAAGACATCTGGCATACCCATGCCAGAATTCCCCACACTCCTCCCCTGTGGATTCACTGGTCCTTAAGAGGTAGTCTGTCCCGGGGGAGGGGCACAAGTTCCTGGTCTCTTGCCCTCCCCCTGACTCACTTATAGCCATGGCCGTGGCAGAAAAATCTAAAGGGGGAAAACCTCCTGACAGAGAGGGAAAGTGCATAGATTCCCTAGGGTGTAAATCCTACTCAGTGGCTGTGCTTTGTATGAAAGTGGGTAACTACCTGGCTCTTATGGTAAGGCTTAATTTTACTTTATGGGCTGCCAGTTTCTTCTTTATACCTCTCCCTGAGAGGACTAGAGACTGGATCACTACCATTGTGAATGATGGCCTGGAGGGATCTAGACATGTTTCTAGGGTGTCTCATGATTTAGCTACCATGGGAGTTAGGGAATGGCAATGGCCTTAGTCACGTGCAGTCATGCTTGACTCAGGTCCTCTGGTCTCTCCCATGAGGTTCAGTATGTAGTCAAGGGCCTTCCATTTGATAGGGACATCCTGTTTGAGCTCCTGATTGGTGGAAGCTGCAAACAGCTAAAAACAGACAAGAGCACATCTTGCTCCATGGGTCTCAAGACCTTGGTATAGGGCCCTGGCCATTGTTCTGAGGTAGGGGAAAGGTTTAATTGGTTCCAGTGCCAGCAAGGGGTTTCCCAATACCAGGACAGGGTCTCGTGCCCCATCCCCCATCCATCTTCATATTCATCAGGTCAGAGGGTTTCCTTAGACCAGCTCATGGTCAAACATTTAGGGGTCATGGGCAGTTGACACTACTGCCCAAAAAATGGTTTTAGCGTGTGTGCCACTACCGTGCCTGAGTCACCACCCTTTTCCACCCCAACCTAGCTAGATAGCTTGGCAGCAGATGCACTGGAGGCTGAGATTGTGCATCTCTTGCAGTTGAGTTGGCACAATTGAGCTGGTTCCAAAATCAGAATTAGGTTCTGACTGCTAAATAGTTCTTGGCCCCCTGTCCCCCAAATGGATGGTTTTAGAACTATTTTGGACCTCAGAAGTTTGAAATAAACATGTTAGAACCTATACGTTTAGAATGGTGACTTTGGGTCAGGTCATTCTGCTTTAAGAAGGGGGATGTCTTCACTTTCATTGACATGATGGATACATACTTTCACATATCTATACACCCAAATTATAGGTTTCTTCATTTTACCCTGGGAGGATCACATTTCCAATATGCTGTGCTCCCCTTTGGCCTCTCCACTTCCCCTAGGGTGTTTACAAAATGTCTAGTCTCAGTGGCTGCCCGTTTAAGAAGGTGGGGTTTATGTGTGTACCCCTACCTTGATGATTGACTCTTTAGGGCGACTTCCCTGGAAACCCTGAATAGTCAGATTGCTGTGACTTTTCATTTTCTTACCGAGTTAGGCATTCTCATTAATTGGAACACGTCGGTCCTAACCCTGACTGACTCAAGTTTATTGGAGCCTTACTGGACTCCAGAAGAGATAAGAAAGATTCACTCCCCCTCAGTGCTTCCAGGTCATACAGGAAGTGTGGTGTCCCTCATTGTTTGTTACCTATGTCAGTCTTGCGTTCTCGTTGGGACTAATGGCCTCCACTACTTTCACCATGGCCTTATCAAGGCTGAGGCTATGATCCCTTCAGAGACCACAAGCTCCCTGTAAAGCCTGGGTTAAAAGATCCAGGAATCCCATTGATGCTACTGCTAGAGGTCATTCACAGCCTTGCCTGGTGGAGTGCTGCTTGAAACGTCTGCAGAGGGGTGCCATTCAAACAGCACCCTTCCCAAACTATTACCTCAGATGTGGCCCTACAGGGATTGCGAGGGTGGCACACATCCCCCAAACCTTGCAATCAGCGGCTTTTGGACAAAGGATGACTGTTTATTACACACAAACGTACTAGAGCTCAGGGCAGCTCAGCTCACTCTAAGGGCTTTCGAATGATAAATCGGGAGTCTTGCAGTCTTAATACGTCTGGACAATATGGTAGCCTATTTTTTGGCGAAAGCCATAAATAAATTTGAATTGAATATGGTAACAGTGTGTTACATAAACAGACAAAGGTATAGAGGTAACAGGTCCCACTCCCTCTTACAAGATGTATGTGACCTATGAAAGTGGTGTCTTTTCAGAGGGGTATCTTCTCTCCTCCCCCCCCCCCCCCCCCCCCCCCCCCCCCCCCCCCCGAGCAGCCCACATCTAGGGACAAGAAAATGGCAAGGCAGATGGGCTCAGTTGAGTCAGCTCAATGTTTCACGAATGGACATTGATGATGATGGTGTTCTCCTTGCAGATGTGCTGGGGGCTCTTCACAGCAGACTTCTTTGCGTCCGCGGACAGCAAGAAACTCCCAACCTTTTTTTCCAGGGTGGGAGAGGGACTGGTTCACAGGGGGATGTTCTTGTAGCATCTTGGCCAAAGGGTATTCTCAACATTTTACCTCCTATCCTCAGAATCCTGGCTATCCTGAGGGGGAGGGGGGAGATGGTCAAGATAGTACTGAGTTGGCCACACCAATATTAGTTCTTGGACCTCAGGAAAATGTCAGTCAACACTCCATGGCCTCTCCCTGACATACTAGACCCCGTATCCCTCCATAAAGAGATTACGTGGCATCTGACCTTACACTCTCTCCACGTCACAGGTTGGAGGCGCGATACTCAATCCAGTAGCGAGAGTGTGTTCAGATAGGGTACAACGAATCCTACTGGCTAGTAGGAAATTGTCCACACAAGGGTCATACAAATCTAAGGTGCAGACATCGGGTGAAAAGAAACCTGCACCTTAACTCCGCTTTAACATTTCTGATGCATATTGCAGTGCTGTATAGGGTGCCAGTATAGCCCTGCAATATGCATAAAAAATGTTAGAGCAGAGTTATATGCATGTCTGTTTTCACCCATTCTCTGCATAGTATATGGGTAGGGATAGGTCTCCTGTCTCTGCCCCCATACCTGCTATTTTAGACTCTCTGGTTTCTCTCTGGGAGAGCGGTTCTGCAGTGTCATATGTAAAGGTCCACTTAAGTGATGATAAATACATTCTGGGCACCTGTGAATGAAGTTTCCTTGTTCATGCAGAGCATGGTTTCTCATTTCCCAAAAAGGGGCAATAAGAACCTTTTTTCCTTTCTAGAGTAATATTCCCTAACTGGGGATTTGAACATTGTCTTCAGGCTCTTATAAAATAACCCTTTGAGCCTGTGGACTCCATTCCCCTGGGTTTGCTTTCATTTAAAACTTTCTTTCTAGTAGCTGTTACTTTGAATAGAAGGGTCAGTGAGATACAGGCATTGTTATCTAGGCCACCATATAATTATCCCATTCCCAATCAGTGGTGGTGAGACCACACTGGCCTTCCTCCCTAAGGTAGTTTATGATTTTCATTTACAGAAATATATTTTTCCCTGCCTTCCCCCTCCTCCATTATGCCTCGCAGGCAGAAGAAGCCCTAAATATGTTAGATGTACGCAGGGCTTTATTTTACCTGGACAGTTCTGGGTTTCTGATGCCCTTTATGTTCTGTTTGAATGAGGGAGGAATGGATGCCAAGCGTCAAAGCAAACCATATCCTAGTGGATTAGAAAGTGCATTCTGAAATGTTATGTCATTTCTGGGTTGCCATCACCCTTAGGGGTTAGAGCTCACTCCACAAGAGCCATGCTGTCTGTAGTGTCTCTTCAGCATATTAAAGTGATATATGGAAAGCTGCTACTTGGAGCTCTGCCTCCATGTTCATTAGGTTCTGTGTTCTGGATCTTGCTGCTCAAGCTGAAGCAAGTTTTGACATCTGTTTTGAAATCTCTCCCTGATTTAAATACATTTTTATGGTTGGATTCCTGCAACCCACCTCCTTTACCCAGCTTCCTACCTACCTATAGTAGGACTACACTGAGAGGGTAACAAAGAACAAATACAAGTTGCTTACCTGTAACGTTTCTTCAAGCTGTACCCTCTCAGTGTAGTTCCTGATCCCTCCCTGCTTGCAGTTGCTTAAGTATGAACTGGGGAGTATTTGTCGGATGTCTATTTTGCAGTATGGGTGATGTCTTTTGAAATTGACTTGCTATTCTCCGAGTTTTCCGCTAGATGGCAAAAGTACCTATAGTAGGACTATATTGAGAGGGTACAAGTCGAAGAAGAAACATTACAGGTAAGCAACGTGTATTTATCTTAAGTTTTCAAAAATGGTATCAGTGGATTTTAAAAGTAATAATTGCTTTATTTTAAAGCAGTTTAAGTTTCCAAACTCATTAGATAATATGTTGAATACTTTAGTTTGTACATTTCTGTTTAATCTTGAAAGAGCTGCCATAGGGTGAGACACTAGCTTTTGATGGACATATTGTTGAAGGTTATTAATGAAAACAGTACATGAAAAAATATTTTTCCTGCTAATCTTTTGTTACGTTCATAAGTGTATTTGTGGTATTATAACTTTTGAATTACTTTTTATGTTACATACTTTTATGCTGCACTGTCTTGCATGATATTAGATACAAGTAGAAATAATTTCCATTGTATTGGAAAACCTCTCTGTCAAGAAGTGTTTTAAAATGCCACCTTCTGCTCAAGGAAATGACGTGTGTGATTTTTAAAAGAATCACTTAAGAATCATAATGCAACTGGAAGAACTTAGAATTAGAATGCTCTGTTGTTCTTTTGAGATTTGCAGATGACCTCGGGCTTCCCATTTCTGTGCAGGGCTCCTTGCCAGGTCCAGACTGGGTAGGGAAGGAAGGTTCCACAAAGTTGGATAATGATCCCCTCCAACCAGATACATCATGAAGGTTTCCTTTCATGGTGATAACTTACACAGAAATGATTTTGTTCTCTTTAGGAGGACTAAGTACCCTACCTTTTCTGTTATTGGTAACCTCTTCTAAAGAAAATGTCACAGCAGTTCTGTAATGTTTTTCAAATGTCAAGGTTTAAAGGAGGATTGCTTTTATGTTTATGCATATATGAATATATTTTAATGTATATTTTTGTTATGGTGCTGTTTCCATGAGAAAATGAAAGTCCTTGTAAGGATGAGTTTTATTCTAAATAGAAAATAAGAAACGTGTGGCTCCAACAGTAGAATTAGGAAACAGACAGTTGTAACTTATACTGCTGAAAAATGTTTCAGTATTGAATATTTGCAATAGTTTACAACTTGTGGAACTTAATACTTTAAAAGGACATGATCTGTTGGGGCTCAAGTTAAATTTTATATAATCCAATTGTGAATTCTGCTCTTCCATTCCCAACTATCTAGGACAGTTAACACCTGTTCTGGAATGATGATGCCAAAATAGAATGTCTGTGTCCTAAGGTTACCTGAGATCTCTGAAATGGAGTTAATACTGTCTTTGTACAGTTCACATTGCTGAGAGGAATAAATGCTCATAATGGAATATTAACATTTTACTGGAGAATTCTGTTCATTCTTGCTGGGAGATGACTAAAGGTCTGTTATCTCCTGCTGCTTGTCAGACATGAAGCCTCCTTTGTTATGGCAAGAGCCTATTGCCTGCCCTACAATATATCAGATATCTGTAGAAGTGAAAGAAGCATGGTATAGAATAGCATATATGCAATATATATTTTGCTTGATAGAAAATAAAAGCTGCACGCATGTTTGGGGAGGGAGCAAGTAAATACATTTTGATAATACAAAATTTAAGGTGGCTTCATAGTACGTACTCTGTTTTGCCAGGGACCAATGCTTGCAGTGTTATGTTATTTCATTGCTTTTCGTTTGCCACTTGTTGGTTACTAATTCTCGACTGAGAAGGCAGAGTGCATTGTTTTACATCGCGGGGGAGTTGAACTTTGAAATAATGTCAAAGCTAATTATGTTCTACCTTCATATATGAACTCTGCGGAAAGTGTAGATGTGTTTTGTGGTGGTCTGAGTTATTCAGCATATTTAATTTCAGATCTGGTTGTTCTGTGATTTATTTATTTTTTATCATGAATGGTTCACTATGCTGAAGTTGCAAAGCCTTTTTCTCCATGGGAAAATTGATGGCTCCATCTTTTTGCTGTTACTTCATTTTTCTTGTATTTTAATTTATTTAATACAACCTAAATCATGTTGGAGACTCATCACAGCTCACTTCTTCCTAAACATCTACTCTCCAGAATAATATCAGGAATAACAGTTTGAAGAACTTTAGGTAGCTTATTTAGATCAATGATGTCAAGATACAGGCTGAGACTGTCCCACCTCTCTGTAGTTAGAAAAATAATTGCAACAAGATTTTAAACTGCTTAGCTGGAAGAGTGCATTGTGTTTAGTGTGGAAAAACGAAACAGGAAAAATTCTGTAAGGCATATTCATAAGGCATACAATAAAATTCAACCCTGAATAGAGTTTAATGTTTTTCTGTGTACCTTAAACTTTGAGTCAAAATTCTAAAAGAAAAATATCAGTTAATTATACATTACTCCTGAAGTGTTCTAGGACAGTTATGTTTATGTTCAGCCCAGTTCTGAAGGCTTATGGCAGCACATAACATATGTGAAAATTAATCACATAACCCCCCCTCCCTAACCTGCTTGCCCAGCCTGTACCCCCTCTCTCACAGAGGAACTGTGGGCATTCTCCCTCCCAACAAATAATTTAATTTGAACAGTGTTATTCAGTAAATTGATTAGTTGAATATTTTGAGTTGTTGAATATGTTCAGTAATTAAGCAAACCACTCCCACTGCCCCATCACCCAGTGGAGTCTTCTTCCTGTTTTTACCCAAGCCCGTACCCCCTCTCTGAGGAGTCGTGGTCATTCCCACAAACCCACCTCCCTCCATACTGTTCTCGCAATAGAACAATCTCTTATAAAACACCTGCCTCCCCAAATAATCACAACTTAAAAAATAATTGAACAAGCTCCTCCTTGCTATAGTATCATAGTTGCTTATATATGAAGAATTTGTTAAGAGATAGGTTCACTAAATAAAGTGGGACCACTGGATGGTAGTTGAGTTTGACTTCCTAGAAAAGGAGAGAATCATGTTAACATCTACACAATGCATATTAACCTTCCCATGTTATTGATTTATTTGAAAAATAGTTGCAGCCCTCTGTTTCATTTGTTCATTCAATTGACTCCTATGTTCACACCAAGCTGCCTGTAACTCAACTTTACTTACCCCTTTAGGCCACTTACCCACATCACCGCTTGTTGGGTAGAAAAGGCCACTTTCCCATGTTATAGTGACGTTGAATCTCCCGGCTGGGAATCTTATGGTGCACTCTGCATGTGGGTGCTTGTAATCAGCTATGTCCTGTGGCTTTTTTTCTTTACGATTCTGAGGGCTCAGACATGGCTGATTACAAGTGCCCACATGCAAGAGTGCGCCATAAGATTCCACCGCTGGGAGATTTGGCAATGCGGGCAAGTGGCCGTACTTTTCTTCTGGGATGTGCAGGGCAGGAGCTCTTACTCTGGGGGTTGATCCCTGCCAGGCCAGTAGGAGACAGACTTGGCAGAAGATCCAATTGGCCATGTGCAGAGGGGGTTCATCCCTCCCATTTGCCAGTTGGATTTCTGCCTCTGCACAGATAGGAGGTAGATTGTGTGTGCTCTGCACATTTAGGCAGTTCGCTTTCTTTGCTCCTTTTTTCATCACAGTTCCCCCAAAAGTGAGTGGGGAATTCTGACTGTGGCTTTTTTTAAAAAGCGGAGAGATCTGTTGCTCCTCTACTTTGCCTCTTAGCTCCTCGGTGGCCCGTCCTGCTTGGCGCAGAGCTCCGGGAAGGGCAGGTGCGGGGGAGTCCCTCTCGGCGCACCTTTCCACCCGCCGCTGCCCGGGCCACCTTTTTCCTCCCTCAGACAAGTTCGGGCTATCTCAGCCACCTGAAACGGAGTGGGTCCAATAATTGTGAGGCGGCTGTGATGCTAGAACTACCCTTTTTTGCAGCGCAAAATATTTTTCCTCCAACAAATTCGGGCTGCCTTGGCCACCTGAAACTAAGTGGGCCCAATAATTGTGAGGCAACACTGGTGCTAGCAGTCCGTCCTCCCTCCCCCCCCCCCCCCCGGGTGGGCTGCCATTTTTTGCAGCGCAAATTATTTTCCTGCCTTTGCCCTGTTGCAACGGCGTAATCCAGAGCTCCAACCTCCCTCTGGCGGCGGACTCTTATAGTTACTACACTCACTGTCTCTTGGGTGAGACCTGATATTGCAGCCTCTCTCTGCTGGGCTGTTTCTTCCCTCAGCAATTTAAGATCTTTTTTTGGGGGGGTGGGGGGAGAGCTCCTCAACAATGGCGCCTGCTCTCCGCAGCAAAGGATACCAACACCACACTGTGAGATGCAGAATCCAGGGCTCAGGATAGAGTAAGACCCCCCGGGTTGTCTCGGGTGAAATTACTCCAGTTTGAGGCACTAAATAAAATTTTGTCTTCCCTAGATAGAATACAAGATTGGGACAGGAGACCCCTCTTAAGACCCCTCCCCCAATCAAAAGGCGGTGGGGGGGGGAAGGGAATTCTATGGCTGCCGATAAGGGCAAACATCCAGCACCAAAAAGGAGGAAAACTATAGAGATAATTTCATCCCAGGTGGGCTCCTACTGACCAGGATGACTCCACGAGACCCTGATGCTATAACCCTCATTCTGTTAGAGTTGAGGAGGAATCTCCTCGGGGCTCAGGTACCCCTTCCCCCTCTGCAGCTGCAGTAGTCACCCTTGTTTCTGTCCAGGAGTTAGAAGGGCATGAACAATTGGATGAATCCAGGGAAATTCATGAGGAAAAAGCACACTCCCCCGTTCCACCTACTCCTGGGCCCAGTGAGCAGGATTGTGATTTTACACCTGCCTTGTTACGCCTCCAAATTATTCAAACGGGTTCATAGGATCCTGAAGCTTATTGAAAAGTGACCAAAAAACAACCACTCTGAATCCTCTGATGGAGGAGTGTGATCGGGAATATATCCCTAATCTTCCTCTAAAGAAAAAGGGATCTTATTGGACAAAGCCTTTGAACGAATCATATATGCAGAGTAGCAGCAGCCAAATAAGGCACTCAGACTTAATAGGTCTCAACTCTATGCTTTTTCCAAGAGTAAGGGTTTCTTCTTTGATACCCCCCAAATTGATGCGGCAGCCACCTCCCTAGCAGAGGGGGACATGCATCCTAGGAACCCCACAGACAGTGGAATCTGGACTGTGTCGCAACTTTGAAGCAGTGTCTGCTGTTCTGTGCATGTCCATAGCATCTTCTTTCTGTGCTAGAGCCATACTTAAGTGGTTTAAACTGGGTAAGAACCCCGCAGTTTCTGAAAGAGTTACTCGTAAGCTCTCGGCAAACATTACTATGACCACCTCATTTATCACCACTGCTACCACCGATGCGATAGCCTGGGTCGCCTGAGCTATGGCAGCTAATGTTTCCTCCAGATGAAGACTGTGGCTTAGGTCCTGGAGGGCAGACGCTCATGCCAAGAATCTACTGGTAGCAGGTTCCTATAAGGGTGGAAAATTGCTTTGGATAAGGTCCTTAAGGACGCAGGGGATAAAGAAAGAAAGCATTCCCTACAACAGTAGAATTACCCTAGACGTAATTGCATGACTAACAAGTCATTCTTGTTCATCTCTTACCCAAGAAGGAATTTCCCTTCCTTTCCATTCTGCAGCAGAGGAAATAGAGGGAGAGGTGGCAGAGCCAGCAGATAGAACCTGGGCCACAGATTGGGCAGAACCTATCCTGCATCACAGCAAGGTAAACCGGATTCCTGACCCCGAAAACTCAGCTCAACAGACCCTTCCTTGGGTAGGTGGACCTCTTTCCCTTTTTGCACCCCAATGGTCTTTTCTAAACTCAGATGCATGGGTCCTAAAGACAATATCAAGGGGTTACGCGATACAGTTCTCCAGCACTCCTCGTCCTCTCTGTCGCGTATCACCAAGATCCCACTGCATATTGAAACATCTTCAACGCAGGGGGAAATCCGAAGACTCGCCGCAATAGACGCCATCAAGCCAGTACCTACAACACAGTTAGGACAGGGTCTCTATTCAGTTTTATTTTTAGTTGCCAAGAAAGAGTGGTGAGTGGAAAGAAGTCCTCAACTTAAAATTTCTAAACAAATTTGTCAAACTAAGAAAATTCAAAATGAAGACTCTAACCTCTATAGGCCTAGCGATACAAAAAGGGGAATGGTTAGCATCCCTCAACCTGCGAGACGTCTATCTACACATTCCCACTTCGGCCACCACATCGACATTGGCTCAGATTTCAGTCCAACAAGTCTCACTGGCAATTCTTAGCTCTCCCATTCGGACTAGCGACCGCTCCTCGCACATTTACAAAGGTCCTCATCACATTAGTGGCACATCTCCGAACCCAGGGCACTTATCTCCATCCATGTCTCGATGATACTTTAATCTGAGCCCCGACTCAAACGGAAGCTATTCAGGCAATCCAACTCCCTCACGATAGGAGAAACTCAGGATTCTAATTACAAGCATTTTTTTTCCAACAGAGGGTCCTTCTCTCCCAACTAGCCTCCCTCCAGGGACTCATGGTCTCTTGCATTCAACACTTACCTTGGACGAGGCTGTCTCTCAGACCTCTTCAGAGTTTTCTGCTCCCATGGCAGTATCATATCGTAGAAAAAAACATGGTATGGTTATCACTACCACCTAGGATCATTCGCGCTCTCCACTGGTGGCTGGAACCACTTCGCCATAGAAGTTACTCTCTGAACCCCCAAGACAGGTAATCACCACCGACTCCAGCCTGTGTGGATAAGGGGCACAATTATGCACAAGGCACATGGGATCCACAGGACAGTAAGAACTCCATGAACTGGATGGAGCTTACGACCATACACCTGACCCTTCTCTGCTTCGAGGAGCTCATTCGAGGAGCCCACGTCCTGGTGTATATGGACAACAGCACAGCTCTGGCATATGTCCGCAACCAAGGAGGATCCAAGTCTCTCTCTCTCTCTCTCTCAACAGAGAAGCCAGAAAGATACTGGCATGGGCCGAGCATAACTTGTCATTGACAGCCTTGCACATCAAAGGGACCACCAACAGCACAGCAGACTGGCTCAGCCGACGACAGACCCAGGAGAGTGGTGCCTGTCACAGAAAGCCTTCAGTCAAATCGTAAAGACCTTCAGCCATCCACTCATAGATTTATTTGTGTCTGGAGCAAATGCCAAATGCAGGAGATTCTTTGCCAGGATATGTCGTCCACTAGCGGAGGCCCTGGACGCTCTTACCAGCCTTGGCCTTGGGGTCTCCTGTATGCCTTTTCTCAGTTTCCACTCATAGGAAGAGTAATCAGCAAGCTATGCAGGGAGAACGCCATGGTGATACTCCTGGTCCCTCGTTGGCCCAGAAGACCATGGTTTGCCGATTTGGTAAATCTATCCAAGACACATCCTCTACGGCTGTCTCCGGATCCTGACCTCCTCTCTCAGGGTCCAGTAGTTTACGAGAAACCAGAATTTCTTCTACTGACTGCCTGGCTCTTGAGAGTGCACTCTTAAAGAGTTTTGGGTATTCGGATGCTGTCTTACAGATCTTGTTGGCGTCAAAACGCCAATCAACAAAACGAAACTACCCATGTACTTGGAGAGTGTTCACTTCCTGGTGCATAGACAGACCAATTCATCCACAGAGACCCATGATTGTTGATGTCCTTCAGTTCCTACAGGAGGAACTAGATAAGGACCTTAGGGCTAACACCCTCATTAGGCAGGTTGCAGCCTTAAATAGTACTCTTGCTGTCTTAGGGGTAAAGGGATTTCCAAATGCCCTCATATTAAGCAGTTCCTTTGGGCAGCAAAGGCGCTATCCCCCCCAGTTGTTCACCGTTTCCAACTTGGTGGTTAAATGTAGTCCTCAAGGCATTAACGCGCCCCCCCCCCCTCGAGCTTCTTCAGGAGGTTTCCCTGTTCTTTCTAACTATTAAGGTCACTTTTAAAAATTGCCATTATTATTATTATAAACATTTATATAGCGCCAGATGCGTGACCTGGTGCTGTCCAAACATAGAAATAGACGTGTTCCCCGCCTGTGGCTTACAATCTAAAAGACAAGGAGGGGGAGACGGAGAGGGGACAGTGGGAGAGACAGGGGAGAAGACAGACAAACATTCAAGTGGATGCGAAGTACCAGGTGCGTGTGCTTAGTTTGGTTACAATCAAGTTGGTTACAGCAGTCTGCCGAGGAGGGCAGACAGTAGGTATATTGGAATGACTAGCAGGCATTGGGAAAAGCAGCGAGGAAAAAGTGAGTCTTGAGGAGGGATTTGAAGGAGCAGAAGGAGGGGGCAAGGCGGATGTGGGCAGGGAGGGAGTTCCAGGCCTGGGGGGCAGCGAGGGAGAAGGGTCGAAGGCAGTTAGGTGAGCAGGAGAAACGAGGGAGAATGAGGGAGGGAGGGGACAGAGGAAGAGTGGAGAGCAGGAGTGTGTAGGGAGATTAGGTCTGAGAGGTAGGGAGGAGCTTGGTTGTGGAGTGTTTTGAACGTGAATACCAGGAGTTTAAACAGGATACGTTCAGGAAGGGGGAGCCAGTGAAGAGAGAAGAGGAGAGGCTGCACATGGTCGAAGCGACGGGCAGAGTGAATGACCTTGGCAGCGGAGTTTTGGATTGCGATAAGGGGGGACAGGTGAGA
>QEPC01007621.1:149202-164183 GCA_003113815.1 Sphenodon punctatus
TAATAGTTTTGTCTAGCTAGGGAGATAGCTGAGGAGAGGGAGAATTTGTAGTGGAGGAAGTCAGGGAGGGAGCGGGATTTGCGCCAGAGGCGTTCGGCAGCCCGGGTGCAGGAGCGGAGGTAGCAGAGGTTAGGGGTGAGCCAGGGGCGGGGGTTTTGAGGCCGAACGGGGCGGGAAGAGAGGGGGGTGAGAGAGTCGAGGGGAGAGAGGTGTTGAGAACAGAGATGGCAGAGTCAGGGGAGGAGAAAACGGAGGGGGGGATAGAGAGGAGGCAAACTCCATGGGGGTTAAGACTTGCATATTGCGGAAGGGGCACGGAGAGGGGATGGGGAGATGGTGGGAGAGGCTGAAGGAGGCGAGGAAGTGATCAGAATTAGGGCAGGGATCAAAGGAGAGATCAGCAAGAGCAATTTCGAGAGAAAATGAGGTCGAGAGAGTGGCCGTCGGTATGGGTGGGGGAGTCGGTCCAGAGTCGGAGGTCAGGGAGAGGAAGCGGGAGATAAAGGGTGAGGAAGGCATGTTGACGTGAATGTTGAAGTCACCAAGAATGAGAGTGGGGGTGTCATCAGAGAGGAAGAAGGTGAGCCAGGATTCACAGTCTGGGAGGACAGAGGGGAGGGAACAATTACCTCACAAGAAGGGTCTCCAAGCTGGGGGCTCTCTGTGGATCCCACCTTGTCTCTTAATAAAGGACACGGTAGTGCATAGGGCTTGATCCAGCCTTTTTACCAAAGGGTAAACTCCCTTTTCCACAGATAGGAGGACGTAATACTCCACTCATTCTGCCGTAAGACAGTCCACCCTCTGGAGAAGACCTGGCATCTCTTAGGTGTGCATAAGGCACTCAAAAACTATTTTTCCAGCTCAGCCTCCTATAGGAAGTCCTCTGCTCTTCTAATAGATTTTAATCTTAGGAGACGAGGCCTTAAAGCCTCTCTAGCATCTATAGGTAAATGGATCACAGCATGTATTTCTGAGGCCTATAAAGGCTCTGATCTGACGCCTCCTCAAAACATTATACCCTACTCTACTCAAGGGGTGGCTACCTCTTGGGCCTTTAGAGCTAGGGCTCCTCTCTTGGAAATCTGTAAGGCGGCCACCTGGGCCAGCCTGTACTCTTTCGCACGGCACTATAAAATTGATGTGCCGGACTCTGCAGACACAGCCTTTGGACGTAGAGTTCTGCGGGGAGTTCTCGATTTAATTACTCAATCTTATTTAATCCTAGCTATATCCCTTCTATTAGAAGTACTGCTCTGGAAAATCCTCAGAGTAAGAGCTCCCATCCTGCACATCCCAGGAGAAAGGGCAGTTGGTTCACTTACCTTGTGAATAGCCCTTCTGTTGGGATGTGCAGGACGGCAACTCGGCCCTCCCTTTTGTGGAGAAATTTACTGTTACGGATCAAATTACTGATGGAGGGGGAGATCAGTTGGGATCAATTTGGGGTTCAGAGACCCTAGGGATCATAGGGTGAAACTTATAGTTAGGGAGCCCCTTGACACTGATTCTCTGTGCCCTTTTTGCTTTTATTGAACCTGTTTATAGTTCTTGTAGTATTAGTATGTTTACAACTTTGAAATCAACTGGCAAATGGGAGGGATGGACCCCCTCTGCACATGGCCAGTTGGATCTTCTGCAAAGTCTGCCACCTACTGGCCTGGTGGGATCATCCCCCAGAGTAAGAGCTCCCGTCCACATCCCAACAGTAGGGCAATTCACAAGGTAAGTGAACCAATTGCCCTTTCTATCCTCCCTTGCTTCCTCATTTGTCCTCCACTGCTTCCCTTTTGGCTGCTTCCTCAGTATTGTTCTTTTGCAACCTGCACATTCCTGTCCGCTAGACTCGCCTTATCGCTCTTGCCTTCACAGTTGAAAACTCCCTCTCTCCTCCCAATAGCCAACGTCTGTTCACTTGGCAGCCGCACCAGGTGCCATCTTAACCATCAGCTTTGAACAGCTGAGAGGTTAACTGGAGAGTCAGAACGACAGAATTTTGCTTGTTGTGAGAGATTTTCTTGCTGCCACATTGTCCTAGAATTTTTTTGTCATATACATTACTTAGGTTAACTTTTTATAAGGACATTCCCCAGCTAAACATGGACTGTAGACATAGGCAGTCTTTGGTTTTAGAGGTAGTACGGTTGTCAACATTGAAATGCATTAAAATACTACAGTATTTGTTAACTTTAGTGCATTTATTTTACTTTCTCCTTTAACATGTTTTTTTCTATATTTATTGAGCAATGTTTTTGACAATTCCCAAATGTACTGATTACAAAGATAAGGGAAGTTAAGAATGAATGTACAAACTAATATTTAATATAGCAATTAATAGGGAGGTACGAATAGATATTTAGAAGCAATTCCCAATTGATGGGTTACTGTAAACAGCCCTGTAGGCAAGTTTATGTATCTCCAGTGTCTACAGTATGATTTACTAACACATGATCTCCCTACTTCTGCTTAAATATTTGTTCTACTTAGAGTGAATGGCAAAGCTAAAAACGAAAATGAAGTCTAGCAATGTGTCCAGTGTTTCCCCTAACCAGACTGAGAGGTGGTGCACACTGCTTAAAAAATAGTCAGTCATCTTTCAATGTAGTGGTTTTGGGGTTTTTTGCCTTTTTTTGCTTGTGAATATAATAAATCAGAAGCTGCTATTGTGACTCATGGGAAGAAGAGATTCAAAAATTTATATTTACAACTGCTTTTCTCCTAGGGAAAATCATGGCTGGCTTGGTTTTAGTACACTTCTAGACATAGCTCAGTATTTAGTAATATTGCAGCTTACTTTTTTGATAAATTGCATCTGCACTCAACTCTAGTGCAGCATCCCTGACTACTTGTATGCTGTTGAGTCGGGGTGCTTCATAATTCTGTGGAGGAGTCTGGTCAGATATTCTGGACTCTGGGGAGCGATCTCTGGCATGACCACTAGGAGGCAGCATCCGCTAAATTTTCCTAGTGCACATGCCCAAGGGACATGCCCCTGGCGTGCCAGTTGGACCTCTGCCTCGATCAAGTCCGGAGGAGCATCCTGTGTATTTGCACCAGATAAGATTTGGTTACTTTTAAGCAGGACTAGTTACTTTGTTTAGGATTAGGTGTTAATGTTGTTGTGGGTTACTTTGTTAGTTGATATGCTGTTAGTTAGTTTGTAGAAGGTTAGGTTAAAAGCCCCTACGGTTTAGTTTGTTAAAGGTAATCTGAATGGAGCTGCTAAAGCTCTCCTAATTTCTTTAGAGCCCTAAAACTTTAAAAGCCTAGAAATTTCCAGCCGAGCTTCTTGAGGCTAAACACGACTCAAAATGTTTTAGTCAAGGGTGGGGTTGGGTGGGGGGGGAGTGGACGTAGCACTGTACTGTGCTTGATTGTACCAGCCGTTCAACCCCTGAGGCTGCTCTGGATCTGTCCCTGCAGGCATGGACTGAGGCTGCCTATTCCAACTGTCCCAGTGTGAATAATAAATAAATAAATAAAAAGCCACAAAAGCAGAGCCATGCCTCCTAAGAGGCCACCCGTTGATTAGCAGTTCACAGAGGGCTCACATCTGGGCCAGTCAAGAGAGTCAGAGGCCAGCAGGGATTGACACACTAGTTGGCCTGTCTTCGCTAGAACAGCTCCAGAAGGAAGCTTTTACAAAGATTATAGCTTCTTTGGATAGAATAGAAAGCAGGCACTTGGTTAGAGTTCCCCTGCTTCAAAAGGCTCAAAAAAGGCAATCACAAAGGTAAAGGGTCAGTCAAAACTGGCTGGAAAAGGCAAAGCTGTTAGCAAGCCAATGAGTCTGGGTGCTTCATAATTCTATTCTTGTATAATGTGGGAATTTAAGAGCTCCAGACAGCATCATGTGTAGTAAACTGGGTTTATTGGTGTGGTTTACTCGCAAGTTTATCTGTACGGTAGACAGATGCAGGGGAAAGTGTGGTTTTGAGGATAAGGTGAGGAGCTCTTAATCATTTCATCTTTAAGTCATGTTGAGTCTGTCACTTTAGTAGTAACTGAAAGTATTTTTCGATGTTGCTTTGTGGCCCTTGAAGAATGCTGTTGGTTTAATTGCAGTTCCTTACAGAACAGCTTTCTGTAAAAAGGTTGAGTATTGTCATAAGGTATTTAGGGGAAAGCTTGTGTGCGAGTGATCAGCATGCCAGTATGCAAGGGAAATGAATTGACACTTCTTAAAATAACAGCAGGCATTGCAAGAGCAAGGGAGGTGGCTTGAGGCCCCAGTGGCTGGTAAGGTGGTTCAGGATAGAAATGGAAAGATAATGTGGCTGTGTAGCGAGGAGGTAGATTGCTTTTATCTTTATAAGCAGTTAATGCCTAATATTCCTTCATTCCTCTCTACCAAAACCCTCTTGTCTCCTTTGGTGATGAGTACCTGAACACACTCTCTCACCCCCGAATTAAAATCATGATTTGTTTTCAGCTGACTGCCACATCCTTTTGTTGTGCCGGATGATCGAGTGGCTCCAATCCAAGTCCTGTGCTTTCCAACCTACCCTAAATCACCACTGACAAACGTACTGACCCAAATAAACACGCCTGTTTACATCCCAGCTACAAAAATGGCCCCTGGGAACTAAAAGATTTCCCCACCCTTGACCTAGAGAATAATCACATTGAATATTGGGTATCATTATATTGTATGGATAGTTCTGTATTATGAAACTGTGTACTATTACTGCTAATGTACACCATATTAATGGCAGTTATGGAAACCTTTATCTCTGTGCAGAGTTTGCAAATAGATGCCAAAAATTAGGTTCCTAAATTATCTTTAACTTATTGGCCTTACTTTTAGAAGGGAAACTGCATGTAAAATTTACTTGCTGCATTTTCTTTAGGTGTAATTTCCCAAGTAAGTATCATGAGTAGAAGATATTTTTAAATGTATCTTTTCTCATTTTTGTAAACTTGTGATGCTGATGTTTGGAAACTGTTCTTTTCATTTTTTCTTTCTGAAAATATTAGTGATGCATTATTTTTGGATGGAAACATTTAAAAGATCAAAACCTCAAGTGGGATTTTCAAATTGCCTCATTGAGCATCCAGTTCTCAACTGCTTTTGAAGATCCTACACTTCTAGGTTTTTACTTTTCCATTTGGTGATAATTCTGCATTTTTGTTGGTGGTATTTTGAATTCTGCATATTTTATGGGAGATAGCACATCCAGATTTCTTCCATTCTTATTAAGCAAAATATTGTACACAGTAGTGCCATTTTCATTGTATATTAAAATGGTCTAGAATATAATTATAAACACAATTTCCTTTAAACATTTCTAAGCTATATGTTTAAGGGAAATCATTTTAAGTAAATCTCCTATCTGGATGTTTTCCCTGTTGAATTAATTTATTGGAGAATATAATGTGTGTGTGTGTATATATACATGTATATATATATATAATTTTTTTAAAATGATTGTAAGAGAATAGGACTCTGTTCTTACAGTAGATGGGAATGTTAAGTATGCTAGGTTGACAATGAAAACTATGTTTACTTTCAGAGAGAACAGGAAATGAGAATGGGTGATATGGTTCCTCGTGGAGCAATAAACATGGGAGGTAGGGATCTGAAGCAAAAAGGCTTCTGTAACTCAAGACTTAATTCTTTGGGACTGTACATGTTTATGGGTATTTACACATTATCTGTTTATATAATAGTGATGGGAGTTAGTTGTAAGGAATAAACCAGTTCTTGTGGTAAGTAATTGCATTTTTTAAAATTTGGTCTATATGTGGAATGAAATTTTGGGATATTTTTTACAGGCTAAGAAAATACAAAAAAAAAACTTGATTGTTTGGAAAATATTGATGAAAAGTGTAGAGCAAGTTCTTATGTCTGACTGAATGAAAACCTGTCTGAATGCAAAAGATGATGTATATTACGTTAATTTCAATTAGATCTTGAATATTTAATGGTCCATGTATGGCTTACTTACATAATTTCTTAAGCTATTTCTTTTACAAGAGGGTTATTTTTCTTTATTAGGATCTAGCTTTTAATAATTTTCAAGGGTGTCTTAGATGCCAACTGGCATTTGTCTTTTGAAAATTTGCCCCATTTATTTTAACTTGGTATCAGCAAGGTTTTTTTCCCCAGGTTTCCGAGAGCAATAGCAAACCAAGCTTACTAACCTTGTTTATCGTACAATCCAACCCCACCTCTGATTTATATATTTGGTGTGAATGGTCCCTTAATATTTCCTTTTTTGCTATCAGTCATCTTCAAAACATTCTGTTAAATTGAGTCGATATTCTTCCTTTTAAGCCAGAGGTTCTCAAGCTGAGCTCTGACCCCAGGTGGACTTGCTCCGCCTGCCAATGGAGCTGCTATTTGATATTTGATGTAACTTGCTATCTAGGGAAATGGAATTATAATTAAGTCTGAAAATGAGGGTGTGCAAGAAAAAATTAGAGAAGCAAACAGATTCAAATGTTTCACGAATGCATAACATCCACTGTGCTTTATTTTGAAAAACTAAAATAAACGTGATGTACACAAAGGAGTGAAAATTAGAAGCACTTTCGTTTTGATTTAAGATGTTCTTAAAATAAATTAGCGGGTATGTTAAGCATTTTAAGCCTTTTAATCTCAATACTGAGAATTGAATCCATTTACTGCTGTAAAGGGCTGATAGGTGTATGCTAATCTCAACACATTTGTGTTTAACTTTTTTAATATATTAACCGACTCTTTGTGATCATTGCCAGTAGAAACATACTTTCGTTTATTTGGAATGGATAAATTGGATGAAATGAATTAACAATGCAACAAATCCAAAAGACAATTGGTCTTGAAGGTGAACTTCCACGTAAAAGCAGATGTGTAGTAGGGCTCTTATTTGATTTCAGTTTGTTAAATATATGCAGTTTGCTTTTTTGGCATGCTAGACATACTTTTTAAAATCAATGCAACTCTAAAGTAAGCTCATTTGGATATAAATGATAATTCCAAACAATTCAGACTTTTCCCCCTTACATAGTTTTGAGTGTCACAGTATAATATAACTTTTATCCTTTCATGCTGTGACTTTCTACTTGTAAAACCTTTTAGGAGTCATTATTTTAAAGTCTTGTAATTCTTGGATCTTAAGGACAGTGCTACAGTCACAGCTGATCTTCTGGTGCATAGCAGATGCATGTAATTCTGTTGTTTTCAGGTTGACAATGCTTACATTATATGTCGCAGGAAACAATTGGAAAATTAACAACCTGAAACATATTTTATACTTTATTTACATGGCACGGGTATCTTTTAATCTAATACTTATTTTAATTAAAATTGTTACACCTTTTTACCTACGATGTCACCTATGATGATTAAAAATGTAAAGAAAAGGTGTGTTGCATCAGTTTTCTGTGTGTTAGAAAAAAACTTTCAATATAAAAACTTCCCATGGCAACGCATACAAAGTGATCCTCCGTATAAACAGTGTGTTTCAATTTTCCTTGGTAACACCTCAGTTTCAATACCCTGTGCTAGAACCATACTTGTACCTAATGAATCAGCTTTAATATCAGCACTGAACATTTCTATTCATAAGACAGTGTGCTTTTCCCCTCTGAATTTGTGTGTGTCTGCTGTAAGGTTAAGCAGTAGTATCAGAATTTTTGCGTTTTCTTTCTTGCCTAGAATGGCAAACTTAAACAAAGGAGCCATTTGTTTGCTCATACAAGGACATTCTGATCTCACTGTGGGTAGACACGCTTGCTTAGTTTCACGCCATGATATATCCTTGCTCATGAGCGAATGAGAAATAACTTGTATCCAGTGCACTCATGAATGAATAACATGTCAGTGCACCAATGGGTTTAAGCTTTTTGAAAATTGAATTAGGGTACTGGGACACTGACCCTGTTTTCTGCAACCTGTAAATGGTAAGCTCCTGTAGCAGTTTCTCTCTTGTGATAGAGGCTTTGCAAGTTCTGCTCATCCAGTGAATCCAGCACACAGGATGAAGGAGATTCTGATGTTTGTCACAGGCCTGAATCTTTACCTTTAAGGGAGGGGTTCACTGGCTTACCCGTGATATGATACATACTAGTAGCACAGTTGTCATGTACGTAGTTTATCAACTAACACTGATTATAGTACCGAGTGGCCTATTTACAGTGCTGCAATTATTATATTAAATTCCTAATATGGAAGGTGACAGTCCATTGAATGATGGAATTTAAGAATTGAGAACTTTATTAGGTTAATCTAGTCTCCTACTGGCAGTAGGGGCTTGTTCCTTAGATTGTGCTCCTATGCTGATGGCCATGGCTTCTAAACTGTGATATATCCCCAGTGGCATATTTCTTCTGTTGTTTTTATCAAAAAAATTTAATGCTCTTTTGTGCTTCAAGGTGGATTGTCAGAATTTGCAAACACTTGTAGTATGGCTGTTTTTTATAATACATTATAAACCAATTTATTTTCATACGACAAAACCTTGCAATGGCATAGCTTTACTTACCTGCTGATTATATTAGGGGAGACTGTCACATTGGTTCATAATTTAAATTTTTTATTAAAATTCAACTTTTCAGTTATGCTTCAATTGCTTACCTGTTTGAATGGCACAGTGTTAAATATTTCATTTGTTTTGTGTAAACTTGGTATCAATTGAACTTTACAATGTAAGCAATAAGACCTTTATTAATCTTTCTATTGTCCATTTCTACTCCTGGAACAGATCTTGTGTAATAAGCATTATAGAGACAGGTAGATTTTTGGTATTGAAATTGGTTTGTAACATTAAAATAACTAGAATGTCATCTTTTCCGTTGTCTTAATGTGAGGCTGGATTAATTTGACTATAAATATCAATCCATTATCACAACAATTATAAATGACTTGGCCCTCCCAGGATAAGATGAGGAATGTGTGTTGGTCTTTAAGAAATCTAAATTGCCAAACTTTGTAAATTGTTCAATTGCTACAAACTGGTTTTAAGGTTACTGCAGTTGTAATGGTATTAGTAACTGAATAAACCTGTCAAACATGCACAGCTACATTTAGTGGCAAGTTGTCTTAAAAAATCAGGGGAAGGTAATATTTTCATTTAGGAAGCAGGTCATAAAACACAAAACAAACATATTTAAGATATAACTTTTGAGAATTAACATGATTTAAAAGAATGTTTGAAGGTAAATGTACAGTCTCAAAGAATAAGCTATTTTAATTTTATTTCTAGTAATGGATGTCTTGTATATTTGGATTCTTAAGTATTTTAAATTGTTTAATTCTTATGAAATTCAGATAGGACAGTTCTAAGTATAGATTGTTTTGCATAGATGCCTTTAGCCCAGCACCTGCTGGTAACCAAGGTCCTCCTCCTCCAATGATGGGTATGAATATGAACAGCAGAGGAACTTTGCCAGGCCCTGCAATGGGGCCTGGTCCTTCCTTGGGACCAGAAGGAGCTGCAAATATTGGAACGCCAATGATGCCAGATAATGGAGCAGTGGTAATGTATCATTATAAAATTTTGATTATTTTGAACTGTATTCAGTTGTCGTGTTATCATGGCAGATCTTGCATCAAAGATAACTTCACGCTTAAGGACATTAGTTTGACTAGTATGATTTTTTGGATCTTGTGACAAGCTAGAAAATGCAAAAAAAAATCTCTGATTCTGTTAAGGGTGGCTGATAAAATATGCTAATATACTGAAATTGTTACAGAAGAAGTTATAGTTCTAAAATCGGTCTACAATATTAGCGAGCATATGGAAAACCAGAATTATTTGACCATCCTTCCAGAGAAAAAGTTGTCTTGAGGTTACAACTCAATCATTAGTGGGATAGATTTTAAGATATTTTTTTTGGTCAGCCATATTTAGTCAACAGTTTTCTCATGAAACACACTGAAGTGCACACTAGGGCAGACTAAGTCGAAACTATATTTTGCTCTCTGATAGGGTAGATGATTCTAACATAACTGGCATATTAATTTGGTTAGATAATAAGATGTAGTGGAAGATACCTAAAGATGCTTCCAAAGCACAGGACAGAAGCACAGGACAGGTCAAAGTAGGAAATGAGGCACATATGGCTGGCCCCTACAGTTCTTTCTTTATGGGACAAAAGAAGGAAATTACAGTGTAGAAGATGTTAACATATCTGGCATACTAAGTACATTTATGTGGTAGATTGAAGGGGCATATAGTGTGAAGATATCTTTGTGAAAATTACCTATTTAATTTTATAAAATGTTGGTGTTTAAAGACTGCTAGATAGCCACCAGTGATTTATAAAGCACACGTGTACACCAGTATGTCACAGTAATGACACTGCTTATGAGGCAGTTGCTGTGCCAGTCAAGGAGAAATTTTATTGTCCAGCAGATCAGGGTAACCAAAATCCTGGAGGATTGAACTAAATTTATTGCCCAGCAGATAAGCTGTTGACCTGTCCTTGGCTCTACTGCCATCTGATGAACTTTCATTAGTTTCGTAATGTATTTGTAGACCGTTCCTGAGGGAATTCAGTTCTGGTTTTGAGACAGTGCGCAGACTGGAAGAGTTCCGTCATAGTCTGGCTATCTTGTCTGAAATATGGATCTCATTTCCCCGTTTGCATTCCCCAAGGAATAAAAAAAAAACACCTCAGAGCTTGAGTTTATAATTGTTCTGATAGCTGATGTGTGGGTGTTGACATAACTGCCTTAGTCTGGAAAATGAGACTGAAGCTTGGGCATAATGTAGAATGTGTGTAGAGGAGACTTTTTCAACTCCTAGTATTTTTACCTTCAATTCTCATAGAAGCCAGCTTCTTCTTTCAGTAAATGTTTCTCCTTGAAATGGCTCTGTTGCTGTTCCATTTGTGAATCTCCAGATTAGAATACGCCAGATGGGTGCTGGTACTCGCTGGGATTAAATGTGCCTTGGTGCTTTTCCTAAATAAGGTTTGGGTTCAGTATGCTTGCTGAAGTCTACCTGCCTGAATCAGTTTCCTCAAGAATAATTAAAGGGGGAAGTTAACTATATTTTAAGACTATGCTGAAACTCTAACTGCTTATTCTGCATTGCTCAACTCACTTCTAGAACATTCCCTCAGAATTTCTTTAAGTAAAAATAGAATAAAATAATGAAGACAGGTGTGATAAAAGAAAGTTGGGTCTTATTGTGCTTTTAAATATTTTCTCTGTAACTGGTTCTTTTAAGTTCAAAAACTGTAGATAATGAGCACATGACAAATCAGCTTAATCCACCCTAAAGCGGAGTGTGAAAACTGAATTTCTATTTATCTGTAAATGTCACCAGTAGAGATGATTTTCTGAAATTCCTCAACAGGCTGAGCAGACTGCTGTTGAAAGTCTGGCTAATCCTTTGTGTTAAGGAACCATAGCAGTGCATTTGCTATGTAATGGATTTAGGGAACTTGACACTAACATGGGGAGATCTTCTCCTTAATGAAATGATCAGATTTAAGATTCATAGTCTTTGAACCTTTTCATTTTTGAAAAGAGTCCTAGCTTCGTTTATATTCCAGCCACCTAAGTATTTAGACCACAAAGTGCTTACTTTAGATTGAAGTGATTGGGACTACTATGGAGTAAGTAATTTCAGAATCGTAGCCTTGGTTACAGTTTATTTATAACATAGAAATGCAGGCCATTTTATCAGGCTGGAGGATATTTAGTTCTGTTGACAATCTGGTAGTAATATTCAGAGAGGTTTATTATTGAGGTGCTTTGTTATACTCTTAAAACAGGCAAAGTTCCCAACCCCAAGAGTCATACCAAAACCTTCATGTTGCCAAGAGCCACAAGACCACTTTACAATAAAACCCCCATACTTTGATAAATAAGTGTTTTACAAACTTAAATAAATAAAATTGATTTAAGAAGTTGGATAAGAAAAAAAATCTTCTTCCACAGAGGGCTCTCCTTGGATGGCTTGCAGGTGGCACCCTTCCTCTGCTGTCCTGTGCTGCCTCATGAACGTGGTCAGGGCAGTGGCAGGGCCCTTCTCATTACAGTTGGGGGCTGGGGTGGAGAGGCAGGAAAAGTTTGACAGGGTCTGGCTGCCTTCCTCATCCCTCAGGCTGTGCCTGGTTGATGCCTTGGGGCTTAGGGTTTGTTTGGGTATTGAGGACTGGAGAAGCTCAGCAGTAGAGCTGAAATGGGTACCTGCAAAAATGGGTATACTTGATGAATTTCTATTACCCGAATTGAGCTGACAACATCAGGTACCAGTTTGTGCCGGGTACATCAGGTACCACAACGTCCCGGAATGTCGACTTTTGGTACCAATTGTTTTTACTTTTGATGCCTATTTTTTTATTTTTCTGCCCCAGAAAGTCAACTTCTATTCCTGGTTATTTTATTTCTGACCTGATATATCAATAGGTAATCGGGAAAATTAAAAAAAAACAGTACTAGAAAGGTTTCCGGGTACCTGATTGATACCAAAAATGTGGATACTACCCGTGTGTATTAAAGTTAGTACCTGTTTCACCTCTACTCAAACAGCCTTGGGACCCAGTCAGGCTAGCTCTTGCCACTTCCACTGGGACTTCCACTTAGCCTGTCAGCTGTGTGCCTGTTGGTCAGTGCAGTTAGGATTGTGCTGACAACATTGCTCCAGGCAAAGGCTCCACAGTGTCTGTGGGACACTTGAGCAAGTCTCCAGCATCAGGGTCCCACGTTGGAGTCTCCTGCTTCTAGGATGGAGTGGGGTATATTTCCCATGTGTGGATGAGATGGACAACCATAAGTAATCTTGCAGCAAAGGGAATCCAACAGGAGAAAACACACCCTTGGATTGTATATAGATAGAGAGATGAGAATCAAAAGAACACTGGTGTGTTTGGTTACTCTTCTCATTGATATCCCACTTCCCTCCGACTTTAACAGATTTGCTTGTCTAAATGGCTCCTGGGCAGCACCAGCAGCTTCAGCCTTGCGTCTCTCCAACCCCAGGCAGAGCTCTGGCAAGGGCATTGGCCAAGATACAGTGGTGACAATTCTAGTTGGCTCCGGCAGTGGCAGTGGAAATGTGAGGCCCTGGGATGGTCCCTCCTGCCCCCCCCCAAAAAAAAACTCCTAATGACCCTGCCTCCCATCATGGTTGAGTATTGGCCAATGGGAAGAGACCCACTTCCCCCAAGCATGTCAGCAAGGGAATGGAAATGGTTGCAGGGGGTGTTCTTTGCTTTTTAAAACACTGACCAAACTGGTTGCCTCATGAGAGCCACAATACAGATGCTGGAAAGTCAAATGTGACTTGTTAGCTGTCATTTGTCCACTTTTGTTATATAGTAGTAGCAGCAGACAAATTTCTGAAGCGCAAGAGCCACATACCAAAATTTTCATATCGCTGAGAGCCAGAAAATGAACTATATCAGTTGCTATTTCTCCCAGTCCCAGGGATGGGGCAACATGGCTTCCTGCAAATCTAACCCCCCTCTCCCACAAAAGCTCTGACTCCCAAGCAATATGGTGAGTTTAGGCAGCAGCAATAGTGGTGCAGGGCATGCTCCCCCTTCTCCCATGAGGCTCTAACAGCCAAAATGGCAGCTTGGCTTCTCTTGCTTCTGAGTGAGCCACATAGACATGCCCTCAGGCAACCAATTCTGGTGAGAGCTACATGTGACTTCCTGGCTGATATTTCCCCGCCTCTGCTAGATAGCTATATAGGAATTAAAAGCACTCAAAATTACATTAAAGAAAACTTAAATAACTGTCCCCTATTAACAACACTCGGGGGGCATATTTTCATGAGTGCTCAAAGCAAAGAGTAGTCGACACACTACAGTTCACATTGGGTATAGCCACACATTGGCTACAGCTACTTATCGCACCTTGGGCAGCTTTACCCCACTCTGGGCAGCCTTACCACGCAATGCAGTGTATGGTGTGCCTGGCTCACCCCACTCCGTGATAGGGCAGGCAGCTAGCTGCTGTGTCCTTAGAAAAAGGCTGATGATGCAGCACGTAGCAACCTTACCCAAAGTGGGGTAAGGCTGCCCAAGGCACAGTAGCATGCCACCACTTGTGTGCCTGGTCCATGTCTGCCCCACTATGTGGCGATGTCCACTGTCAGACTTTGAACGCTAGCTCCAGTCCTGAACAGCCATGTCACCGCTGGGGATAGGATAGTGGTCAGGGGTGGTGGGGCGTGGCTCAGGGTGGGCCTTTGCTCATGTGGCTGGAGCCTTGACCCGCTGCGTGGCGGGACGCCAACAATGGCCCAGCTCCAGGGTTTGTGAGGCCATGTGCGAAGTCTTGGTGCAGGGCCTAATTTGCATAATTAGGCACCACCTAATTATGTAAATGTATACATTTACATAAAACTTACAGGAAGGATTCCCATTCTCCACCTCTCTGAGCAACCATGGAGAAGCATGGCCTCCTAATGCTTCCCCAGCCGAGTGTCTACCACCACTCCCCAGGAGTGGTTCCACTGCAGGGGCAGCCAAGAGGGCAGTGACACAGGCACAGAGAGACTGACTGTGTCCACTGCCTTACTGGAGGAGGGGTCAGGGGGTGAGCTTAGCCAGTCTGGCCTCCAGGGCCTGTTGCTTCTTGCTGCCAGTGCCACCTGTGCCTTGTGCACGCATGCGGTGTGACCAGTCCAGAGGTGCTGCTATCACACACACGACACCCAAAATGCAGCTAGCTTATTAAGCGCATTATGCCATGAAAAGAGCCATATAACCAGTTTAGTTGTGCCCCCATAATCAGTTCATGCTGCCCCCACCCCATAACCAGTTCATTTCTGCCCCCGCCCCCATATAATCTATTCATGCTGCCCCCACCCATAACCATTTAATTTGTGCCCACGGGCAGCGTGAATTGATTATATGGGGGTGCAAATGAACTGGTTATGGGGTGCGGGTTTAAAGACAAGACAGTATTCCTGTTAGCAATAACTTCATTAAGAAGAGTTAGTGAAATAGCAGCCATAATAATCTCAGAACCATATTTGCAGATTTATTTTCCAAGACAGAATAGATATTGCTTTACATCCTAAATTCCTACC
>QEPC01007621.1:164337-187011 GCA_003113815.1 Sphenodon punctatus
GGGTGAGTGGGGATGTGTGCAGCTGTGTGCATGCCCCATCCATGCACTGGTGCGCCCATGGACTCCCCACCCAGTGGAGCCATGTAAAAATATCATGTGAGGAGCCACTCGAAGAAGAACACAAGGTTGCTACCTTGTAAACAAGGTTCTTTGAGATGGCTCCGACATTCTCACCACACCCACCCTTCCAGCCCCACATGGAAGTATTTTCTTATATTTCTAGAAAGGATTGAAAGGAACTGTCATTCAGAGGGGGAGGGTTCTTTTTATACTAGATGAGCTCGAGACCATCATGTGGTCTATTTTTTGAACAGGGTGAGCGCGCACAACCCAGTTGTGAGAATGTTGGGAGCCATCTTGAAGAACCTTCTTTACAAGGTAGCAACTGTGGGGAGGAGCTGTTTGTAAACAGCCTTATCTCCCAGCCCGATCCAGTATCCCCGCTGCTGCCGCACTACTAGAAGGCAAAGGCAGGTGAGGGATGGGGTCTGGAGCCAGGGAGGGGAGGAAGAATCACTTTCTGGGGGAGAAACTGGCTGCAGCCTGCTGCCCAGCCAGGCAAGTGCGGGGCCCCAGCTGGCGGCAGGGCCATGTGCGGCCGCACATGTGGCACATGCCTGGGGCCGGCCCTGGCCCAGCTGTCCTGTGATGTGGCCGACAGTTTGTCTTGCTCCCCACGCTGGCCCTGAAGTGTGGTGGCAGTGATTGCCTGCCATGGGACATTTGAGGATCGAGCCCTCCTCAGGCCATTTGGAGGTACCCATTATTAACTAGAGAAAATAGCTTTGAATTGAGCCTTTTTGAAAATTCGGCTTCCATAATCAGATGTTTAAATACAAGCCAAGCTCTCTTGAAGCTCTGACCAAGTGTAGAACTTTATTGGACATCTGATCATAATGTAGAATCATGGAAGTGCATATCATAGACATGTCATTAATGGCTTGCATTCTGTGACTCTGGCTGTGATTCTGAAAACACTTAACTTCTATCAACTTCAGCGTGACGACACATGCATAACAAACTTGTTTGCAAGTTAAGGGGTCTGAGTGTTGAAGTGAAAATTGAAGTTGGATAATGATTTCTGTCTTGTGCAAAACCTGAAGTATTTGGTGCAGAAATCTAAGTGTTCATGTTGCATCAGTATTTTAAGCTGGGCTATATTTTGATTACATATCTAGATATTACAGTTGTCAGCAAAGCAGTGACATATAGCAGAATTTGTTCACAAAATTCTTTTTATCTGAACTTAAGCAGCAATTTGATTATTTCTTCACACGTTTCATAAGTGACACATAAAAGGCAAAGTTTGCAGTCCATAGAAGTGCATTTCATCCTGCCTGAAGAGCCTTAGAAGTTGAGGTTGCACTCTTCAAACCACTTACTTTGAAGTAGTCCCACTGAATTCATTGGGATTCTTCTGGAGTACATGGCTAAAGTATTTCAACTGTAATGTTCTCTAATGAAGAGTAGCAGCTTTATTCTTTGTCAGTAGTAACCAGCTCTAGAAGTACTTCACTTTATAATCTCAAAGTCTCTCTCTTGGACAATGCTGGTTTTTCTAAGCAAGAGTGGGGTCCCTGGTTTTTTTTCCCCTGTGGATGTCTAATTACTCCCTTTCACGTAGAATAGATCTGAGTTTGTATAAAGGAGAGTTGTGAGTGTGAATTGGATTAATGTTCCATATAAAACATTACTTATACAATTCATTTGGGCCCCTGCTCTTGCATTATAGTAGTTAGTTTACTGTTGTCATAACTGACAATTTTGGGGAATAGCATTAGCAAGCTTTACTTTTCAGCTTATTTTTTAATAATGACTAATTTAATTGCTCCTTTCTTCCTTCTATGTGTGATCCTTATTCTGCTGGACTATCTGCCGAACTTCATGAAAACACCACTTGTTTTTTTTGTTTTGTTACATTTTGGCGTTTTCCAAATGGACTTAATATTCTTTGTTAGCATACTGAGAGATTCCCACAAGGAGGCCCACCACAAATGGGTTCACCTATGGTTAGTAGAACAAGCTCTGAAACTCCTCAGCCGCCAATGAGTGGTGTAGGAGCCGTGAGTGGTGGACCTGGTGGCTTTGGTAGAGGAAACCCAGGGGGAAACTTTGAAGGACCTAACAAACGTCGAAGATACTGACACTTTCATTCCTTACTATTCAGAAAATTCAGTATGAGTTTCTGGTGGTAATGCCTTTATAATTTTAGCTGTTAACCTGAAAAATGGTTTTATTGTTAATGTAGTCTTTAAAACAGTTTCTTTTGTAAAACCTAAACTTTTTTGTATTCAGTCGTACGCTTTATAGTGTAGAGCAGAAATGATACGCATCATTGTGTAAGTCAGATGTGTTTGTGGCTTCAGCAAAACATAAACATGTGACCATGCTGTAAATGTTGTGCAGTTACTTTGATCACAATAAAATCACTTAAAAGAATTTTTGAAACATTGTTATGAATATTGTCATGGTATAATTTTCAGTTTAATATGTTTACTTTATCTTTTCCTAGTAATTCCCATTTAAGAATGAAAAACCATGCTCTCCATTTAAATGTATGCAAATAGAACTGCAAGTTGCAATACATAAGTTGCATTGAATACTTGTTATGAAAAGTTATTGAAGCTAATGAAACTTTTGAGCAACATCACATTTTATATAAACCATTATTGATCTGTTTTTGTTGACTTATTTCTCCCCATCCTGTACAAACTTACTCTCAATAGGATTGTCATAAAAATGTCTTGTGTTGAACTTTTCAAATAAACACGATGAACCTTGGAAAATATCTTGGATCAAAAGTAAAGCTTCACCTGTGCTTATTTATTTCTAAAAGATTACATGTATTAGGAAAACCTTTCACAAAAATGAGACTTGGAGATCATTTCTTTGCATTTATGAAATATAGTGTACATTAACAATTAGTTTTACTATCTTGCCATAATAGATTATACATTATTTACTGCTAGATTGAGTTACTATGAAACAAACTTGGCAGTGTGGTGTTCCTCTTCTAGTTGCTGACTCACTGAAAGAATTCGAGTTGACTCTTCTTTCCCATGACTCCTTTGTTTGTGGGGGTTGGGAGAGTTTGTTTTTCCAGTAATATTACTACTATTATTCCCTATAAGTTTGTCTTTGACACAATATCAAATATTCTCGTTCAGAGTGATTGAGTCTTACCAGTTTTCTTTGATTTTTAAGATGTATTAAACTGGGTACGATAACATACAAGAGTTTGAAATGTAACACATGCAGCACAAGAGCCCATGATAAACTGGCTGGTTTTTTATAATATTGCAGTGTTACTGAGAAGTCTATTGAGACACAAATTGTATATTTGGATAAATCCACTTCTGTAAGTGCTGAGAGGCAGCAAGACCCATTAAATTTAGTGTGTTTGCATGAGGTCCGTCCTTATCACAGGTAAAGTACCCTGAGTGAAGCTATCTCAGGATTCGTTTACTTGGAAATAGTCACATATGACCACATTTAACTAGGAATCTACCCGCCACTGATCTATAACATGGGTTTTTATGAGTAGCTTTTCTCTTGGGTAAACTAACCCTGGGGTAGCTTACCCCTGTGTGGACATATCTTGAAATGTTGTTTTTTAGTCCTCACTTCTATCAAAGCATGGTGGGGTTGTTTGCACCTTGTACTGTTCCTACCATATTTATTTGGAAGCATTTTGCGCACATGGACTACACAAAGTACAGTGAGCCAAAAACCAAAACAAAACCCCAGCTCCAGTGACTCTGTCTGAAGATAAACTTTCATTTCAATAATCCTACTGAATTACTTTGGATAAAAGAATGCAAAATTAAAAAGTATTGCTTGAAACTGAAACTACATGTGCACTGCTGTTAAAGGTGATAGTACGTTTAGTACTGTTGTTAACAATATCCTTGTTTTTAGGCTGAAGCTCTATTATTTAATAGCAAAATATGTAATGTCCATTCTCAAAAGAAAGCAGCAAACGAACCCGCTCGTCGTTTTGTGAAAGCTAAAATGTGGAGCATAACTTGTCCTGTACTACTTGTAAATTATTTTTTACACTAGTTTAAACTAGTGTTTTGAATACCATAACTATTCATGGACTTCTGTGTAACTAGGAATCCTGACAATTGAAATGAATACTTGAAGAAAATATTTTTAAAAATACGTAATTTGAATGAGAAATGAAATGGCCTTGACTAATAGTTGTTCATAAGAAGTCAAGATATTGTGAAACTTATGCCCCAAATGACTTGGTTTTCACTTGAGGTAACTTTTGGCTTTATAAATTTGCATCTGTTGTTCCAGGTGTTTGCAAAATATTAAATCACAAAGCTTGGGGGGAAATGCCACTGTTTTGGTAGGAATGTCACTGGCTTAGGGAATGGGTTGAATTTCTATCTTTTATAATAAAACACATAGCAAGTCTTCAGTTACTTCCAGCGATGTGGTGGTTTTTTTGGAAGATTTTGAATTGGAAAATTTTCCAGAAAAATTTCCCATGCAAATTTTCTTATTTGCATTAAAATTTGCATAAGAAAATTTTGAATTGGAAAATTTTCCTGTGTGAAATTTTCTATGCAAATTTGGTTTTGGTTTTTCTATGCAAATTTGGTTTTGGTTTAACTTCCAGCTATCTGATGCAATCAACGCTTTAGTTCCAGTTTTGCTTTTTCTTGTAGTCAGTTTTAGAAATGTATTTTTCTGTGGGAAATGTTTCATTAGTGGAAAATTCCCCCAAGCCCTAGAAGATTTTCCGCAAACAAATTTGGTAGTGGAAAATTTTCTGTCTCGCATCACTGGTTACCTCTAACAGAAAATGAAAGCTATCTGTATTACTACACAGAAAAAGGTACAACTTTATTAATTTAGAACTGGGGAAATGCTTAGAAAGTATTCTAACCTAATAGGTTGTCAAATCTCCAGTTATAGATTTTTACAATAGTTTTGGATGTAGTATTTAAACGAGTTGTTTTGGTTATCATCTGAAATACATTCTTCCTTTTGAATTTCACTGTTTTAGATCTTGGTCATCTAGCTTGCAGGTTATTTGGGGGGAAAATAAATTGTTCAGATATTTTTGTAACAGCCACAACCAGGGCTTTCCACCTAATTATACAAAGGGGGAAATCTTGATGGAGCTGTCCAATATAAATGAAAGTTCTTGATCCTATCTTGGATACTTATTATCTACATAAATATTTATTATCTGTAGGCAATAAATATCTAAGAGACGATCAGGAACTTTCATTTATATTGAACAGCTCCGTCAAGATTTCCCCCTTTGTATAATTTCCATCAAGATTTCCCCGTTGTATGACCGTAAGATGCAACTGAAGAAATACAATGGAAGTTAAACTGAAAGTCCACTGTCCAAACAGTCATTTTGTTCTCCCCAATTTGTATATTTAAGTATGAAAAAGGGGTAGGAATTGGTATTTCCTTCTGAACATTGGACATCTTTGCAATCAAATTAGGTAATCCAAGGACTTCAAATTATACATTTATTATTGAATAATATTAGCGAACTAAATTAATCTATTCTAAACTATTTTTTCAACCTTCAGAATATTTACTATTTGACTGCTGCCCTTTGCAGTTTTCAGCTTTATTTGTTGATACTCTGACTTAATAATCAGACTGTCTTATTTTGGCATTTCATTCAGTTCATTTCAGAAGACCTTTAAAGCACTATCTTCTTACATAATACTTAAACTCCAAATGGAAATAACTTGAGGCATTATGCGAGTTGCTACACTTCTTTTTACGCAAAGCAGAAGATCAAGTATTAGGAAGTGTACTCCCATATTTGTACAGAACTAGGGTGGCCAAAGTGTGCAGATTTTTATACGACACGAGAGATACAGGTGGGAGGGCTGCATTGACTCCAATGCAGCCCTGCCGTCTGTATTCCTCATTCCTGCCCAGTAAAATTTGTATATCGGGCCACCCTACACAGAACACTCTTGGAAGAGGTAGAATAACTTGTCTTTTACAAAGATTGAGGTAGGAGATAAGATGACAAGAAGCTAAAGTGTGCCTATTGAAGGATGTAACAATCTTTTTTTTTTTTTTTACCTCATGATCTGATGGTGGAGATCAACTTTGGGTGTCACCAGGATATAACAAACATGTTGCAAAACCATTCCATGCTGAATTCAGTGGATCAGGTAACTGATTATACAAACATAACCACAGATGTGTGTTGACCAGCTACCCAATAGTCTCATTCTGTCAGCCATGTAACAGCTTCTTTTGCTTCCCCCTTCTCCCCACCAGTTGTGCCAGGCCCTGATAAAAAGCTGATAAGGTTCTCTGACATGTTGGAGTGCTCAGTCTGACCTGCCGCCTCATTTTTTCCTTCCCTTCACCTCAGTTTAGCAGCTCTGTGTGTGTTAGTTACTCAGATGCGATTCAGCAGGCTAGGCTAGACTGGTTCTTTCTCAAAGCAAAGGGAGACAAAACCTCCTGGCTGTTAAAGAAATAGTGCTTCTTTCTTTGGATTACCATGGACCAGAAGGGAGCAGTGTGCATATTCTGCAAGTCAGTGGCTGCATGCAAGTGCCAGCTCCAGGTTCCCCATGAGCATGATTTCTGGAACCACAAACCTTGTTAAGCACACAGCAAAAAAATGTGTTTGCATAAACCGACATACTGGATGAATGTGTGTAATGCAAAGTTTTGGAGTTGCAACATGAAAATGTCTTGAACCTGGTTTCTGGACTACATATTATGCACAAAGTATCTTCTTTACAATACAATTCCATGATTGTAAAGTATCTTTATTACAATATGATGAAAGGTGTAAACTTAATAAATAATGGACATAAAAGGATTTTGTCTACAATGTATTCATTTTAGTTCACGTACAATGTTAGACTTGTGAGTCTTTTTCATTTATGTTAGGAAATGTCTTTTTCTACATTGTGGTGGTGTAAAGAATTACTATACAGGCTATTGTTGGATTTTCTATATAAAGCATCTAATTTTAAAAGAATCACTTCAAATAGATAAATTTCAGAACTTGAACTTTCAATTGAAAATCCTTGATGTTTGATGCTTAAAATTACAATGGAGAGTGAAATTTTCTAAAACTTCTTTAAAAAGAACCTTCTTTTGCATGTCATAAACAATATTACAATTACAGGATAAACAGTTGAGCAAGAACATTTTAAAATCTGTTTTTTGGGGGGGTGGGCTCAAGTCTTACATTCTGTATCTACAATTTAAGTTGCAATCAGAATGATACTTAACAACATTAGAATTTAATGATTCTCTCTCCCCCCTCCCCCCCGCCCCCCAATCTCCCCATGGATGTTTTACAGAATCACTGTACCTTTTAATTCCTACAAAATTTTGTTGGCGAACATAACCGAAGCCGTTGTATGTTTTTTGTGTGTGTGTGTCTGTTTCTAGTGTTTTCCAATAATTTAGACAAAATTGCTGGAACTGTTGGTAGTTTGGAATGACACACAACTAGTAGTATACGCACATACAAATTAGTCAGCACATTGACTTTCCACACTGATTGGTTTTTGAGATTCCTAAGAACGCTAAACTTTTCCTGCTCAATGTATTGATTTCTTTGGTGACTGAAAATTTGTATTAACTTCTGCCATCTCATGCAAAACATGTTTTATTTTTTAAAGACATTATGGAAATGATCCTCAAACCACTTCCTAGTAATTCTATTTGACTTCAATGGAACTCTGGAGAAAGTGGACTAAGGATAGTAGTCTTACTAAGAATCAGGATGCTGCTTTTTATTGCCTTAAATTCCCCAATGAAAAAGCATAGACAATTCTGTACATAAAGCTGTAAAAAGTTTTTTTGTGGGGAAATAAAAAAAATATCCAGTGAAAATAAGCAAGGCCTCTGATCTAATTTTGTAAGTTATACATCAGGTGCAAAAGCAGGTATCTTGGTTCCTAAAAACCAAATTTCAACTGTGTGTACGCTGTCAAGGAATGTCAAAATGGAATAAAAGGAGAGAACCTCATAGTTGGAGAACAGAGAATAAGACTTTTCCATATCAGTTTGGGGCCAGCTGGCCAGGCCTCAGACTCAGAGCTCAGTCTACTCTACATAACATCTTTATATATTTAACTTGATCTTTTCCTCATAAAAGCAACAATTTAATTCAGATTTATAAGTCTCCCTTCCCCCAGAGGCTCAGGGTGGATCACAATTAATAAACAGTTAATAATAGTTGATTGTCAGTTGATTACTTTCATATCTCATTATGGAACAAAATGCAGGTGGGTTTTTTCTTTTTCTTTTCCCATTTGGGATTAGGGTTTGCAAGCGGTCTAGATTTAGTGGTTCTCAAACTGGGGGGAGGGGGATTCAAATTGATGTCAAACGCCAAACTTCAGTGTGTCTTAGCTGTAGAGAATTTTCAAAATGTTAGTTGCCCCATCTACTCCTGTACCAAACTCTTGATTTGGGCTGCAGCCACCAGTTGAACTTCATATTAAAATAGGAGGTTGTTGACACCATTTTAGAAATCTCCCCAGCTTGGCTCTCTGAGTTTAGGGCAGTTACAGGACTAGCACAGTAACGGGGGGAAGAGAGGGCTCCACGGGCAAGGTATGTATGCATGAGACAGGGTAGGCAGTATCAAATACCAATGCAAGAGAGAGGAACGTGATGTCTAAAAAGTTTGAGAACCATTGCTCTAGCTGTACTCCTGATTAACTTGCCCTCTAACTGTGGACAAAAATGGGAAAACTGCAACCTTATTTTGCATGAGAATATTTCAGGGAGGCAAGCCAAAAATGTGACTTGCAGCTCATTCGACAGCAGTCTTAATTTTGGGGGCTGCTCCCTTCTCTGACTAGCAGGAAGCAGACACTTCTAAATATCTGGTATGTTGTAGAACATGGATGGGGGATCTCAGCCCTGGGGGCCAAATACGGTCCACAGCTAGTTTTTATTTGACCCCTCGGGCCCCTAGATCCAGTTCCTACCTGTCAAGCGATGAAGGCATGAACTTGGAGAAAAAAGCAGATATGGGGACATGCACACAAGGGCCACTTGCCCACGTTACAGAGACATGACCAGGAAAATCCCGGTGGCCAAACTCAAAATTTTGAGTCCTGTCATCCATGAGAGAAATTGCCAGAGGATGTACCTGATGATGCGTAATCCCCTGCACTCACATTGAGCTATTCATGAGTTTGGCTGTTGGGAGTTTTCCCGCTGTGTGTAGGTACCATGGGCAAGTGGCCAAGAATATGGATCTATGACCCTCTTCTGTGCACCCCTTAAGGACTCCCTGTCCCCAACTTCTGTTTGGCCCTCGGAGATTATACTAATTTTCAAAGTAGCCCCTGGACGGAAAGGCTTCCCCACCCCTGCTGTAGAAGAAAATGTGTCCATTACATCTCCAGTTGTCTCTGCGTCTATGGCAAGCATGTAATTGCGTACTTCTCAATCCTTGAAATGAAGCTTTGCTATGCTGGATGAAAAACAAATGTGTTAACTGCCTTTTAACTCCTAAGACTCTTAACGCTTGAAGAGCTGGCAGGAGGGGAAGAATTTTTAAGGATTCTACTTTTCAGTTGATCAGTAGGGAAACTCCCCCACCTCCTTCCATGCAGGTCCTCTCTGAGATCACAGTACTTTCATCAGGTTTGTAACAATACTAAGAATGAAAATAGCCATATTTTTATTCAATTGAGTATTGCTTGCTTGTTTTCAACACTGGACAGCTTACAGTATCAAAGACAAGACCATTTCAAAGGCCTGTTTAAGATGAAGTTCTTAAGGTTCCTCACAAGAGATACTTGGAGACTAGTCATGGGATAGGAGGCAGTGTGAAACAGAACACCCCAACGGGGGTAAGGATTCCCCACAGCAACTGTACCTCTGTTCAGCCAAAGGCTATAAAACAACCACAACCACAATCACAACAAAGGTACAACTATTTATGACAATCCAAAAATCATATGTGTATATACAATTCGGATAACCCCATGTCCACAAAACAGCTGGAGCAATGATAAAAAATGACCTCATATACTAAATCAATCCCCAAATTCTGAACGATCATAAAAGTCAAAGATTGACATAAAACCAATAGAACAATCAATACCAAAATTACAATAGAACACTGTTGTTCCAAAAAACTAAAAATTTCAATCCCAAATGCGTTTCAGCGCACCAGCCCCTTCAGTGGGACATGTTAATTAACATATAACACACATAAGAGGCTCTGAAAAGATGAAAAAGGGGATTTTACAGCATGGTCACACTAACTATGTATCATTCTACTCAGTTTATTAATGGTGTAAACATACTTATATCTGCAGTAAATTCTCATTCTTATCCCTTTTGGTACAGCAGACCCACTTACACGTCCCACTGAAGCAGGGGCTTGTGCCCTAAAACGTGTTTGGAAAATATTATAAAGCCTCTCTACCTTGAACATTATGTGCAGTTCTGGTTACCCCATCTCAAAAAAGATTCAGTGAAACTAAAATGTATAGAGAATGGTGACAAAGGGGGAATGGGAAAAAGAGTTGTGCTGTAATTTTGGGATTCATATATTTATATAGTTTGTATACAGCTGTCTTGTTCTCCTGTCCCATTGACAAAGTGTGTCTGGAGTATTGTTTGCTAAACTTGTTTTTTCTTTTTCTTTGTAAACACCATATGTAATTTGTGGACATTGAGCTTATTTTAGTTACAGTACTGATTATGTGTAAAGCATATTTTCCATATCACTTGTAAAGTGGGCATATGATATTTAAAATATACAGATTCACATTCTGAAGACAAGCTATCCTATTTCAGAAATGGTCCCTGTTTTCAAAGAACCGACCTGATTTTTACTTTGGAAACACTACATGATTTCAGTTACTTTTAAAGTAGTCATGAGGCATCCATCACCAGAGTGTGTAAAAAAAATATAGTAAATTTATTCATAGCAGATCTTTTTAAATCCCACTTGGTAACAAATTTGTATATGCTCAATTATGATCTCTGCGTAAAAGTGAGCCATGTACTCTTTAATGGCTTTTAATTATATTTACTTGGAATATATATTGCAATTTCAGTTACTCAGATGTCATTACAAAACAACGCCACTGGAAAAGTACTCTCTCAGCTTTAAAGGAGTAAGTAAATTGTTGCAGTGTGATCTAAGACTTGCTTCACTAAGTTCGTTGGTATGATCTGTGCTGACTTACCAAAAATGTTCAATCAGTACCTGCGCATAGCCTGACGTATACCATACTATTTTCATTTTAATTTGGGAAAAATTAGTGGGATTTTTTCATAATAAAACTCAACTGAGTTGAAATCAAGAGGTGGAATAGACCACTGTGAAAGAGGAAAGTGAACTTTTAGATGAATGTGACATACTTTTAAAATCAATAAAATTAATATACTAGAATATTATGATAAAAATGAATGGCACAGCAAACATTTCAGCATAAGAAAACAGTTTCAACTTGTAATTGCAAATCATCCTAAGCCCACTCACCTGAACCCATATCTCTGCCTGCCAAACGCTATACCGGAAAGAAAGGCTTTATGTTGCCTTGAAATATGCTTGGGCTCAGGGTCTGGCAAACTTCCAGGGAGTTCCACAATACTGGGGCAGCAACTGAGAATGCCTCTCTGTGGGCTCATGTCGTATGAACAAGATTGACCCATAAGGGTCGCAGTGAAGCATGTAGGAAAGGTGGTCTTTCAGATACGGAAGATAGTAACACATTATTTTAAGATCCAGATGAGAAAAGAAATAGATTCTGAAGATTAGATGTGAAATTCTGTGGATAACTGGCTTTAAGCCAATGTTAGGATATAATTATTCTATGCTGCATCATTATCCTGGTGAGTAAATTAGCTGCTTAAGCTACAGGACTCTTTCCCTGTTTCTTAGAGCAATGCTGCTCCCAGCTACAGCAGATTCACAGTGGTGGTGGTTTTAAAAGTTAAAATAGTGATTATTTGGATGTCAGAAATAAAATCTTTTGAATATACAGAATATTTATTACTCAAATGTACCATGAAAGTTAGTATTTACTTTTTCAGGATTTTTTTTGTAACAAGTCCTGTTAATTGTACCTGAAAATCACCTATCTAAAATCTATAGTCTCATCTCCAATGCATCTTCCTCCATCCCTGCTTACATGTATTATCCTCATTTATATAGCTTTTTTGGAGTTCATAGTGGTTTACAATCCTTATCTTGTTCACCTCACAACTTTCCTGTGAGGTAGGTCATTATTACTTCCATTTTACAGATGGTGAACTGAGGCTGAAAAATAGTGTGTTCAAATGAGCACAGCGATGGGGACGGGGTCTGTGGCTGCCAGGTTGCACTGTCGCAGAGCACTCAAGCAGGTGGAGTGCGTGGGGAGTGCTTCAAACGGGCATGGCTACCATGGCCACAGAGGCAGCAACTACACACTCCCCATGCCATGGACCATGGGGGAGGAGGAAGCGCACCAGGCTGACCTTTGCAAGGGACATGCCCTGGGTACGAGCACTGGGGAACCTGGACTCCCCAGCAATCCCATCTAGTTCTTGTGACTTGCAAAGGCTGCTCGCCCCACCCACAGTACCTATGATCAGTGGACTTGTCTGCTGGCATGGCTGGCTGCTGCTGTTCATATGGGCAGGAACTCTGGCTGTCGGTTGCAATGGATCTATTTGGCTTAACCTGCACAGAACACTCTGGATTTTCCAGCAGTGCTCCATGACTCATGGGAGCGCACAGCCAGCTGTTACATCTTCCAACTCCGTGGCTCCTGGGTGGCCATGAAGGGTAGTATCTCATCTGAAAACACCCATAAATGTGTCCAAAGCTACGCCACGATTTCATGGCTAAGCCAGGATTTGACCCCCTGCTCTCCCAAGCCCACATCCAAAACTTTGACCACTAGGCTACAGTGGCTCAATGTGTAGCCTTATGAGGAGGTTGTCAGACAGCTTTCGAGTTCCTCAGTTAAATCCAAGTGTTGTAAAGTCCCCTTTTGCCACTGTCCCTTTTATCAGGCTTAAGGAAGCTGGATCAAAGTGAAGAACTTACCCATTTTCTTTAAATACCGTTTTTCTTGTGGCATCACCTGAAGTGTAGAGTTAAGGTTGATTTGCCTTAACCATTCAGCGCTTTGTCTATTTATGTTTAACTACTAGGTTTCACTTTCCAGATTAGTAATGCTTGTTAATGGGGTACTTTCCTTTTAAAATATATTTTAACAATTAAATTACTGTTGCGTAATCTCAACATTAACTCCACTTAACTGTTTTGTTTTTTCATCGGCCTGGGAATGATATTACATTTGTGACAAAATGAGATGTCATGTTTTGTTGAAAAGCAACTGTACCTTAAATCAACAATATATTTCACCTGAAAGCCATACTGCATCTACTTAGATCCTTTATATAATGTTTTGTACACGAGAGTTTAATCTGGTAAGTAGCCACAGTATAACTTAAAATAAGAATTTCTTTTCTCCTGTACTGTGTTCTGGCTAATCATGTTTTCTTTTAATAAAAATTTCCCACAAAGATATAGATTGGGGGGGCGGCTTTCTCTCAACTAGTCAGAACAGAACAGCCGGGGGGGTGTTGGTTTATAGAAATGTATTTATCTTTTGATCTTTGAGAGCTTCTTCACATACACACTGAAGGTCGTTGTGTGCCCTCTGCTGCCAAGACCAGGCAGATTTATCCAAGCAGCTTCCAGATGAGGAGCAGAGAGATGACATTATCACAGTCCCTTTTTATATACTGCTCCCACTCCAGTTCTTCCTCTGCTGTGACAGAGAAAGGGAAATCTATAGTAGCTTACTTACCTTTACAGTTTAGCCATTCTGACCTCAGACTGGCCCCCATCAGACCAATGATGCTCTTATAAACAAAAACAAAAAATCCCCCAAAGGAATAAAATCAATAGCTGAGTGGCAAGTGTACATCAACTCAAACTCCCTTTCTTCTCCTTTGATGCATAGCACAGACAGGTTTTTGCCTCAATGCTGAATGTAACATGGCTGTCCCGTCTGCCGCTCTTTTAAGCCTCGAATGAGGAAAGAAAGAGCTAGAAGGCTGGCAGAGTATGAGTCTGCTATGAATTTCTCCATTCAGCAAACCACGTCTTCGTCAGAATCTAAGACATTAGCTTTAACCCTGCCATTGCAGCCCGTACAGCAGGCTTCACAGATTGTGCCATGCACAGGCCCTTCAAAACAGGCACCACAAACAGTCATGATGCAGGCCCCATCATCACAACTTCCCCATAAAAGCACTGTGACCAAAAGGGTCAGTGCCTGATAAAGGGGGTCTCTTAAGACCATGGCTGAGAAAAAGTATAAATCCATGGCACCCTGTTCTTCAGTGAGGCCTGTTTCTCTCATCTCCGCACTGTACTCCACCATCCCCCCGGCAGTGCCAGGGAATTGACATTTCTCATTTGACACTTCTGTCTCCCCTGGTGCTGTGCTCACCACAGTGATGCACTCTGGCACCAACTATCCAGAGAAAGACGCCTCCTCCAAAGAGCTTGAAATAATTCTCAGACCCCTTTAGCACTTTCCAGGGCTATTTATCCAGGAGTTGGTTTGCTCCAGAATGGCCTTGCATTGTCTGTTTTCTTTGGCCCCCAATCTAAACCCACCGGCACCAATAGGAAAGTATCTGCAGCATCGTCCTTGCAACATAAGGACAAGCTGGTATCGACACACACAAATTTTGCACCCGAGATCACGGTCCCGACATAATAGGTCAGTCTTTCCTGCAACTCACAGCTGCCCAGTACTGTGCATTGAATTCTGTGCTATATTGATACAATTTTTCAGGGACAGTACAGAATTACAGTTGCAGGAAGAGCCCCCACCAGGATCCAGGCTTTAAAGCCCTTCTCAATCAAGACTGGACAGGCCAAGTTCCTCCCGCCCTGGACATGGAGCCAGAGGACCCCATTGAAGCTGAGATCACTCCTGAGTATCATTGGATACTCCCCCATTTCTTCACCAGATGATTTCTGTACCTTCCAGGAGCTGTTGGTGTATATGGCCTCTACCCAAGGAGTTTCCTTGTTACTGACTGACAGGAAGGAGCCGTATCACTTACTTAACATCTGTTCCATAGGAACCAGAGAGGCTAGCCATATCTCTGGCGAAGGCACTGTCTGACAGATTGGACGAAATATGGACAGAACCTACCTTGGTACTGCCTGTCATAACCACCTTAGTTGCTTGCTAATCTACACTGTGTTGATTTTTTAATTGTTGTTTATATAGCACCAGCAATGTACTTGGTGCTGTACAATCAATAGTTAGACAGGTCCCTACCCCCAAGGGGCTTACAATCTAAGACAAGGGAGACGGAGACAAGAGTACCTTGCAGGTGCGCATGCTTCACGTAGTTACAGGGAAGTAGATTCTGAGTGAGGGGGAAGAGGGCGCAATTTCAGTCATGATGGGCTAGGTTAAGCCTGACTGAAGAGAGGTTTTCAGGAGGGATTTTGAAAGCTGGGAAGGGAACAGAGCGAATGTATCTAGGGAGGGAGTTCTGGGTATGAGGGGCAGCAAGAGAGAAAGGATGAAGAAGTTTAGAGGAGAAGTGGGTTGTGAGCAGGTGAGGGTGGGACCAGAGGAGGAGTGAAGCTCCTGGGCAGAAGTGTGGTGGGATACAAGAGCGGAGAGAGATTGGAGAACAAGGCCATGAAGTCCCTTAAAGGTGAAGACCAAGAGCTTGTGCTGAGTGCGTTCACATAAAGGGAGCCAGTGTAGGGCAGAGAGGAGGGACTTAATGTGGTCAAAGAGACGGGCAAGGTGGATGACATTGGCAGTGTTGGACGGATGAGGGGGACTGTACTGGTGCAGGAAAGGCCAGTAAGGAGGAAATTGCAGTAGTCAAGGCGAGAGATGACTAGAGCATGGACCTAGGGTTTTTGTGGTGGAAACAGTAATGCGGAGCTGGATTTTAGTAATATTATACAGAGTGAAGCAACAGGATTTAGCAAGTCTGATCTTAGGCATAAAGAAGAGGGAGGAGACTGCTTTCTCACATGTGTTAATACACACCTGTTGCCACCACGGGAAAGTCTCGGACTTGAAAGATGCATAGCTTCTGTGACTCCCTCAGTGGAAATTGAGAGAGAAGTAGGAGAGGGATGTTTTGGTGGGAAGTTGGTCTTGGCCATATTAAGCTTGAGTTGGCTGTGAGACATTAGGCAGAGAGGTGTCAGCAATATGAAACTGGATGGAGGGGGAGAGCACAGGACTGGAGAGAGAGTTCCATGTCATCACCATACAGGTGATACTGGAAGCCATTACCTGTAACATTTGTTGTTCAAGAAGCCTCTCCAATACATACCCCTTTCCCATCCTCCTCTTTCCTAGTTTTGGATTCTCTGCCTTGGGAGAAAGGATTGAAGTGGCAGGGAGTGGGAGTAGTATACGTATAAAAGCACAATGATGCAATCTCTCCACTTCCCATCTAGAAGCTGCTTGGATAAATCTGCCTGGTCTAGGCACCAAAGAGTGCCCAGCTATATGTGTATATGGAGAGGCTTCTTCTCAAAGAACAAACGTTACAGGCAAGTCATTCACCATTCTTGGGGAAAGTATTTGTTTTAAAATTAGAATGATGGTTAAAACCCATAATCATATAGCTTTTTGATTTGAAACTTGTTTCTGCTTTTCCCCCCAATCGCTAATCTTTATGAATACATTTTTCCATTGCAACAGTTAGCTGAACCTGAGGCAGGAGGGAGCAGGGTATAAATTTATAAAATAAATAAATAAAATTTTAAATATATCTAACTTGATGTTTTTGGAAAGAAGACTTTAGTGTCAGAATTTGGAACGAACAGAAATCTAGATTTTCCAAATTCTAAACCATATTTGGCTGAATACCATAAATAATTATTTTATTATAAATTCTAAACCTTTCCGGTAGTTTCAATTGACTATTGTGCGTGTTAAATTGAAAAAAACAAATAGAAAGCTCTCTATTCTGTAGTGTTTCTAATAACAACTGAATTCTGCATCCTACTCTAGATCATAAATGCTGGATTTTCAGTTGCAGCGATGATGATCTGTCAAAGTGCAGGTATGACGACTGGGGAATGGTGTCATGTTATTTCCAAGAACTTGTTTGAAAATCTGTTGTTTGTGTATATGCGTGATGTAGTGTATACATTAATCTAATGCCTTTTCGCTGGTATGTGTTCATCATCTGTAAAGCCAAGCCTTCCGTACTACTGTGATTCTAACTCTGATGTTTTGGAAGAGTTTACAGCTAATCTTGGAATCCACTGTCTGTGTGACAAAGTTTCATCTCTCAATATTTTAAGACTTGTCTTTGGTACTGGACCTTCCAAGGCTACAGAAGCAAGTGATGTCTAACTGGAAAACTGTATATTCTATAGAAACTTAATACCACTGAAGACAATCTCCAAAACCGTCTTTATACGTTAATGAGTATTCTGTGTGCTGAGCCCTGGATCAGGAATATCCTATTTTCGACAGAGCAGGGTAAAGCTTTGACCAGTCTTAACTGCGAAACTTTTTAAGTAGTGAATCTTATACAGAAGAATTGATGAACAGAATTCAGTGGTGTATGATAAATAGGATTTATCATACGATTCTTCATCAAACGTCCACGTGTGTTGACCATGTAAACGTATTTTATTACAACCTGCTAATGTAAAGTTAAAAAGAGTGTGTGGGAAGTATTGATCTCCCGCCACCATAATGTATTTCTCCAGTACTGGTGTGGCGTTTGTGTGATGCTATAATAATTCTTTAAATGCATACTTCAATGCCATTCATAGGGGTTCCAAATTGCTAGTGCAGCGATTCCTGCGAACCTTTTGCCTGTGAACCTATTTTGAGACTTAACCAACCTTCTGTGATTCCGTCAAGGTAACAAGATACTCTAAGTATTGTATGTCTGTATTAATTGGGATCTTGATTCTGTGCGCAGGTGGTGCGACTCTTGGGATTGTTCGTGGGAGTCTTTTTGGAGGTTCCCCAGGCGAGGCGGGTGGCCACAGATGTTAGATCTCTTTCGGTGTCTGCCCCTGTGCTGTGGAATTCGCTCCCGGAGGAGGCTTGGTTGGCTCCCACTCTCCTGCTGTTTCGGCGTGTATGTAAGACCTGGCTGTTCCGTCAGGCTTTTGGCGAGGGGTTGGGGCGGGAGGGTTTCCCCACATATTGTATTTTTAAATTGTTTTAAAACATTTATATTGTTTTATTGAGTGTTGTTCGCCACCCCGTGCTGCCCTGTAGGCAGGAGGGGTGGGATATAAATTTTAAATAAATAAATAAATACATGGGCTCATGACCCACAGCCTGAGAACCTTGGTGCTAGTGCATGAGGAATTTCATGTTGATGTATTCATTACTGATAGTAATAAACGTGTATCTACTTTGCTTGATTCAGGTTGTACACATAAGGGTAATTAGTATTTATTTATTTATTTATTTTAAAAAAACACCACTGAGAGACTTGCTTTGAGCAGGTTTTGAAACATGCATCATGTGTAATAAAATTCAAAATGACCTTGATAAATTGAAAAACTGGGCTGAAAATAACAAAATTAAGTTCAACAAAGGTAAATGTAAAGTTCTGCCTTTAGGTAAGAACAATCAAATGTACAAATACCCGATGGGGGATACCTGGCTTGGCAGCAATACATGTGAAAAGGACGTGGAGATTGTACCTGATCACAAACTGAACATGTCAGCAGTCTGATGCAGCTGTGAAAAAAGTGAATGCAATTTTAGGCTGCATTAACAGAAGTATCATTTCCAAGTCATGGGAAGTAATAGTTCCACTCTATTCTGTGCTGGTCAGACCTCATCTGGAGTAATGTGTCTAGTTCTGGGCATCACACTTTAAAAAGGATATCAGCAAATTGGAATGGGTTCAGAAGTGAACGACAGAGATGGTCAGGGGTCTGGAAATCAAATCCTATAAAGGTTGAAAGAGCTGGGTATGTTTTAGCATAGAGAAGATTAAAGAGAGACATGATAGTGGTCTTCCACTACCTGAAGGACTGTCACAGAGAGGATGGCTCAACAGATACTGGTTAACCTAGGGCGGTGGTGGGCTCTCCTTTGCCAGTGGTTTTCAAACAGATGCTGGACAGCCATCAGGGATGCTGTAGCTGCACATTTCCTGCATTGAGCAGGGGGTTGGACTAGATGACCTCTGAGGTACCTTTCAACTCTGATACTATGTTTCTGTCCTTTCATTCTTCCAAAATACATGAAATTTTCAGGGGGATTAAATAAACCACAAACTGAAGATAGAGCTGAACTATCTCTTTGAAATGTCTTAAAAGATCTCAAATTGTGAATCAAGTCCAGGTATTTGTTTAGTTACACGATAAAACATGCAAGCCAAATTAATGTAGAAAGCACAAATATGATTTTGTGTAAAAAGGAGCATATAGAGATAGATATAAAATTATTTTAAATTCTTATACCCCGCCCTCTCCGACCACAGGCGCCTTGGGGTGGCTTACTACAAATAAAAACAAAAATTCAAATAAAATATAACAATATAAAATCCTCCCCCATCATCCCGTCCCTCCCTCACCCGTCCCCTCCACTAGATGCCTTGCAAAACAGCCAGGTTTTACAAGCCCGACAAAAAGTCACCAGGTCTGGAGTCTCCTCTGGTGGGAGTTCCACAGCTGAGGTGTGGCCGCTGAGAACACACACTCCACTGTGGCCCCCTGATTTACTCAGGGAACCTCCAAGCAGGCAGCCCCAATGGGGGCCGAACCAGGACCCAGGGAGTGAGGCAGTCCTACAGATAGGTCGGGCCGAGGCCATGTAAGGCTTTAAAGGTGAGAACCAACACTTTGAATCGGGCCCGGAAGAAGATACGCAGCCAATGCAAAGAATGGAGCATTGGTGTTCTCCTGGCAACCTGACCCCATAAGGGGCTGGGCTGCCGTATTCTGCACCAACTGACAGTCACCAAGGGTAGCCCCACGTAGAGCATGTTGAAGTAGTCCAGTCTCAAGGTAACAAAAGCATGAATGATGGTAGCCAGGTTGGAGTCCAAAACATAAGGCTGAAGCCACTGAACCAGATTAACAGAGTCCCCTTTGCCACTGTCTCCACCTGGATTTCCAAGCAGAGCTGGGAATCCAGGAGCCCCCCATAACTCCGCAACAGGGAGACCTGGGTGGACAAACCCAGTCAGTGATGGGGGATGGGTGGGTGTTATGGTTTGACATAAAACCAATAGAAACTCCATAATACAATGTACTTTGAAAATGCCTCATGCCACCAAATTTAACGTAAATGTTGACTTACAGTTCTTCCCCTCTCCTCATATAATTGTTTTTGAGGTTGAGTGCCAAGTATCTCCACTCCATTAATCAACTGAGTATGATGATAAATAGTGTGACCAGGATGTAAAATTCCCCCTTTTTAAAATCCTTTCAGAGCTGCTTGTATGTTAATGACCATGTCCCACTGAAGAAGGGTTTGTGTGTGAATAAGGCACATTATTTGTTTTTGTTTTCTTTTACAAAAATCTCTTTGTTTCTAGGGATTTTTTTTGTAAATGGCCCATTCGTTATTGTTTGTTTTTTCATTTTATTTTATTAAACCCTCATAGATTTTGGGGTAGGTCAGGCTCCAAAGGAATACAAATAACTTCATAAAACATTTTAAGCAAACCTGTAGCACTTCATTCTCCATGTATTCTTCAGTGGTAATGGGGTCAATTTTCCTGTGTTGGTTCAGCCCCTTCCCCAGTTGTATTTTTTTTTTTTAAATTGAGAATTTCACTTAAACAGTACTGGGGGTAAAATTGACCCCAATTGTAATGAATGGGAAAATGAAAGCACTACACACCTGACCATGGCGACTCCCATGAGACAAAGACACGGCTGGGGGAGGAACCGGATGCTGGAAGTACCGCTGCTGCTAATAGGGTTCTGTTGTGACCTCACTCACGAATGACAGGGCTCAAAATCCACCCATGTCGTTTGTGAGTGAAGTCACATCAGAGCCCAGTTTGCACCGGTGGTACTTCTGGCATCCGGCTCCTCCCTTCCCCACAACATCTTCGCCTCGTGGGAGATGGCGCCATCAGGTGTGAACGATGGCTGTACACCCTAAGGTACTGGGAATAGTCACCCCAAACATTCAATTCAACCCTCATTTAAGTTCAGCACCCGGTACTGTAAATTTTGGGCATGTTGAGGTACTATTGACCCCAAATCCTTTTGTATTAGTATTGTTTCTGCACTGCAAACAATAACTGCATAAAATTTAAAGTTTTAATGTTAAACTGGAGTCCTCTACAAATCTTTTTTGGGGGGGTCTATTTTACCCCGATACCAGACTAATACAGTGCAGTTTTCAGTTGTCTGAGGGTTAAAAAAAATAATGAAAAAAATCACTGCATATGTGCAAATGGCCATTGTGCCGTTCTGTGCATACATGGCCCTTTTCCAAAATGACCCCAGCAGCACCAGTGCCATTTTGGAAAAGGGCCGCACATGCACAGAAGGGCCCTAGCTGCCATTTTGAGTATGCACAGTGATTTATTATTATTTTTAAACTATTTTAAAATTTTTAATAAAATGAAAAATAAAAACAAAGGAAATCAAACAGTGTCATTTGCTTATTCATTTTCATTACCTTAGTTAAAAAAACAAATGGGGCTCTATTCGTTTTCATAACTAATTAAAATGATATAAATTGCACACCCTTCTATGCCACTAATAAAAGTGTACAAAGAGATAGCAACAAAACAGCATAAATGAATTATATTTTTTGCAGATTATGTGAAGTGCTTATAACCTTTTTAAAAAATACTCGGAAAAGTACTTGTAGGAAGCATTCTTCCTTGTATCTTGTCTCCCTAGTCCTCCAATAAAAGGCTGAAATCAGAGTTCCTCATGTATTGCTCTGCATTATCCAAACAAGGAAGTCTGTGTCCTGCGGGCCCACCCCATCGCAAATGCTAACATTTCTAATAACTTGTTTTGGTGTTGTAGTTGATATAATGCCTTTGGCGTGATAGCAAAAACTCTGTTAAAAATTTTATACTGCTTGCAGAAGCAAAGAGTATAGGTAAAAATAAGCTAACTTGTCTATGGTTGAAAAAATTGCCATACTAATCTGATACGGGGGGGAGGGAGGTCAGACACTGAGGCACTTTCCCATGTGACACAATGTGCCCAGTTTTAGCATATAACTGCTGCATTTCAAAATGACTCTCATGCTAGAAAGCACTTGAGTTATTACTTTGGGGGTGGGGGGTGGGTTGTTGACTCTGAGCCTTGAATTGAAATTATTCTTCACACAAAACACATGCATGAAAACCAGACAAATGCTATAAAAAGTTGTCCTCATGATACTTTGAGATGATTTAAAGAGCAGGCTGTGATTTGAGCATCATGCCCTCGCATTTGTGGTAACAATCCTACAAGGAATGCAAGGTCAGATTTACCAGCTTTATTATTATTATTATTATTATTAACAAACATTTATATAGCGCCAGCAGTGTACCTGGCACTTTACAAAGTAATAAAATATACACGGTCCCTGCCCCTAGGGCTTACAATCTGAGAGACTAGGAGCTGGGGGAGAGACTTAGGAAGGGGAACAGAGGGAGAGACAAGGGGTCTAACATTCATGAAGATGCGAGGTCTCAAGTGCACGTACTTGGCTTGGTTACGAT
>QEPC01007621.1:187542-249623 GCA_003113815.1 Sphenodon punctatus
GATTTATACCCCGCCCCTCCTGCAAAGCAGCCCGGGGCGGCTTACAACAATAAAAACATAATAAAAACAGTTTAAAACATCCAATATGATAATATTAAAACAGGGCTAAAAAACAGATAAGATAATAAATAGTAGATAGGTGTGGGAGCTAAAAGACCCCTCACCCTACCCTCCCGCCCTCCCCAAAGGCCTGGGGCGAACAGCCAGGTTTTGCAACTTCGCCAGAATGTCAACAGGCTAGGGCCAGGCGAGCTTCCTCCGGAAGGGAGTTCCAAAGGGGCGGCCCGGCCACCGAGAATGCCCTCTCCATTGTGGCCCCCCGCTTAACACGGGGGACCTCCAGGAAGGCACCCCCGGCAGACCGAAGGGGCCGCCGTGGGGCGCGGAGGGCGAGGCGGTCCCTGAGGTATGAGGGGCCCAGACTGTGTAGGGCTTTATAGATCAACACCAACATCTTGAACCTGGCTCGGCACGCTATCGGCAGCCAGTGCAGAGCCCAGAGCACAGGTGTAATATGCTCCCGGCGGCCCGTCCCCGTAAGGAGACCAGGAACAAGGGAAGCCCCACGTAGAGCGCATTACAGTAGTCTAGCCTCGAGGTGACAAAGGCATGGATGAGGGAGGCCAGGTCTGGGCCGGAGACGAACAGACGCAGCCTACGCACCAGATATAACTGGCGGAAGGCAGCCTTAGAGACTGCCTCCACCTGCCGCTCCAGGCGGAGGTCTATGTCCAGTATCACCCCCAGACTCCGAACCTGCTGAGCTATTGGAGGGTGAACCCCCCCGACTAGGGGGGCCACTACCTCTTTCACTCTCCCCACCATCACCATTTCCGTCCTTTCGGGGTTGAGCTTCAGTCTGCTCAGCAGCATCCACTCCGCCACGGCCTCCAAACATTGGGATAGCAACGCGACAGCGGGATCTGGGTCAGTTGAAGGAGAGGGAGAGGTGCAGCTCAGTATCATCAGCATACTGGTGACAACGCACCCCAAATCCTCACAACCTCCCCCAAGGGCTGCATATATATATTAAATAATAGCGGAGACAAGATAGAACCCTGCGGAACACCACACGACAAAGCGTGGGGGCACGATGTCGCCTCCCCCAGCACCACTCACTGGCTCCTCCCCGAGAGGAATGAACGGAACCATTCAAGAACAGTCCTGTCCAGACCCCCCCAGGTCACGCAGCCACTTCAGTAGGAGCCCATGGTCCACGGTATCAAAAGCGGCCGAGAGATCTAGCAGGATGAGAAATGTTGAACATCCTGCGTCCATCTCCCGGCAGAGACAAAGAAGGGGAACAGGGAGAGACAAGGAGTGTAACATTCATGAAGATGCAAGATCCCAGGTGCATGTGCTTGGCTTGGTTACATCGAGAATGATAGCTGGCTGGTCCGTGTAGTGAGGATATGAGTACACAGACCTAGTTGTGCAATTGCCGCAAGTGGTTGAGGCATGTAAAGTACATACAAAGATTCTGCACTTAGTATATTTCTGATATGTTTTCCTGCCTTTTTCCCTGCCACATAGTTGGTCTCTATCCCTTTTCTTTGTCTCAAAGAAAATATGCTGTACATTACATGGTCAAAAATGCAATTTCTCATGATGAGCTCTTCTCATTAATAAGGCATAGGTTTTCTGCCCATGTTGCTTTTCCTTCAGAAGAAAGATGTCTACTGCTGGGTGAAGAACTGCGAGTTAAATCCATCTTTTGTGTAGAGAAAGTAGGGTTTGCCATGTTGGTTCCAAATATAGGCAATAGAGACAAAGTGGTAAAGTGATATCTTTTATTGGACCAACTACAGTTGGTGGAGGTATGAAAGCTTTTGGATCTCACAGGGTCCTTCATCAGGCAAGTCTGGGGTTACAAAATGAAGAAACAAAGTAGAGGTATACAAAGTGGTGGGGGATGTGCCCACTCAGAAGGGATGATTTAGAATAGTGTAAATCCGATCACTGTCTACAGTTAGAGGTATTTACTATAAATAGCTACTACATTCTTGTATTTCACCTTTTGTATTGTCATCTCCTCCCTACCTCATTCTCCTCCTCCCCTCCCTATGAGTTCAATGGACACACTCCCTGCCATTCTATATATCTCTGCTTTGCTTTGTTCATTTTGTAACCCCGGACTTGCCTGACGAAGGCCGCTGTGAGGTCTGAAAGCTTGCATACCTCCACCAATAAAAGATATCACTTTACTACTTTGTGTCTATAATCTATCTTTAGAAGACACACATGATACTATGACCTTTGTTGATGCTTATGTTTCCAAGAAACCATGGAAACTGTTCTTTAACCCAAGTGCTAGAAGTTCTTTTTATACCTTCAGTTCTTACCAAGATTAAAAAAATAAAAATAAAATAATAATCCTTAGTCTGTTTAGTTGTAAATAATCAAATCAACATAGTCTAATACTTAGACAAACCTATCAGAATGAATCTTTCTATACAAATGGAAATCATGATTAAATTGAATCCACCCTGGTTGAGATACATAAAAGTACTGTTACAATTGTATCAGACCTTAAAAAGTGGTGGTTCTTCAAGGATCTCTGCATTTTTCACGCTTGGGATTGCTTCCTGCTCTGCAGGGCAGCGGGAGACCTTGATGTCAGCAGTTTCCAAGCAGAATACCTGGAAAGATCTAGAACATGATGAGGACTCCGACCCTCCACCCCTCTCCCATCCCATCAAAAGTGCAGGCTCAGGATCGTGCAAGAATGGGATTCCATAAATAGGGTGAGGAGCCCTCACCACCTCCAGTTCCTTCCAACAGTGTTGCGTTGGAAAGATCATCAACACGTGTCAGCATTGCTTGTCAGGTTTTTGTTTTTAAAAAGGGACGTGCTGACTAAAAAGGGCATCTCAGGGTCTCCACTGGGCACAAAACCTCTCTGGTTATGGATCCTACTGCTTCTATGGTGGTCAGAACTTCAGAGATATCAGTGGAACTATCACCAGTACCACTGGTTCCGATGGTACAAGGCCTGAGTATCCGGGCACTACATAGTCTTCTGCATCAAGGGGGGCATTCTACTCCAAGGAGAATAAGAGCAATTCTTACCCTAAGGAACGCAGCTCAAAGCATCCAGTGGAGGAGAAAAATTTAAAAAATAAGAATCCGAGTGCAGAGGGTTCCCTAATCACCCAAATCCCTCTGACTCCTTACCGCAATCTTGAGGTGGTGACTATTCTTTCAGAGACTGAACAAAGTCCACCTCCTCTTGCAGAGACGGACCTGCCAGAAGTCCAAGGGCTTCAGACAACTGATCTGGTACCGGCCATACCCAGTACAATTCCACGGGAAGTGCCGGAACCACAGCACCCTCATTGGGATCATTATGGAGACTCCTGTTCCCATTCGCATCAGAGTGAGTACCGATGGTACCAGCAAACCAGTTCCAGGTCCCCTGCTAGACATATGTCCCACACAACAGTACCAAGAAAGGTCTAGCAGGTTTAAGGACACGCCTCCCAGCACCAATAATGGAGGCTTCAACAGAAAGCTCTGCATCTCCTTAGAAGGAGGAAGAAAGCATCTCACCTCCTCCAGCTGACACTGTATCGGAACCTAACCTGGTGTTGACTACTGGGGACACACAGGCTTTTAAGGCTATGTTACAGAGACTGGTTTCAGCTTTACCTAAACTCCCCACTAAAGTGGTCAAGAAAACACAACTTGAGCCAGTCTTTGGGTATCCTAGGCAGCAGAGTCAGGTCATATTATTTTCCCTATGTTTGAGCAACTGATGGAACCATTCACTGCTGTATTTATTTATTGTATTTCATTATATTTATATGCCGCCCACCCATGCCCATGGCATCTCGGGGCGGCTTCCAACATATTATAAAACCATTTTTAAAACATAAAAAATCTACAGTAACATCATTAAAACAAATTTAAAACACCCCCCACAAAAAAATAACACCCCCCCACTCTCTCCTCCGAAGGCCCGGGCGAACAGCCAAGTCTTACAGACACGTCGAAAGACTGACAGACCCGGGGCCAGGCAATCCTCCTCCGGGAGGGAATTCCATAACTGCGGCTCAACCACCGAGAACGCCCTCTCCATTTTGGTCCCCCGTCTTACACAGGGGACCTCCAGAAAGGTGCCCCCGGTGGTGTATGGGCTAGACCCTGATCTGCAGTCCCTACGAATAAACTTGCAGACTCCCTCTTTGCTATTCCTAAAGAAGAGGCAAATATCTTCTATAAGCATCCCCCTCCTAACTCCCTGGTCATAGCAACAGCCTTGCACAAAACGAGGGCAGGGGCATTCAAACATCCCTATCAGACAGAGAAGGGAGGCGTTTGGATGTGTTAGGATTTTTTCTTCCAAAACTCTGTCCCTCAGGGCTTCAAATTATGCATCAGCTATGTGCGGTTACCAACATTGGCTCTGGTCCCAGCTTAGCAAGACCACAGATCCTAATCAGATTGCTGCCATACAAAAACAGGGAATGCAAATATCTCAATTCCAGCTAACGTGCATTGCTGATTGTAATATTAGAGGAATTGCTTCGGCTACAACACTTAGGTCTACGGCATTAACACCAGAAAATAAAGCTAGAATAGAAGACTTTTGATTTTGAGGGTGTGTTTGCATCATCTACAGTTGACACCCTGAAAAAGATAAAAGAAAAAAGTCAGACTGCTAGGTCAGCAGGGGTTATTGGAGCAATCAGGAAGAAATACTATTCAGTGCCTGTCCCCTACTCCTATTCGTCTAAACAATGTTCTCCCTGATCATATCAGACCTGTAGGCATTTTTCACCACAATACCAGCAATCCCAACTCTTTCAGCCCAGAAAGAGATTCAATAAACAGAGTGGGAAAGGGAGGCAATCTTCAAATTCTTCCTCTGGCCAACCTCCAAAAAATCGTTTTTAGCCAGCCCCAGATCAAGAGAAAAGAAGAGAACCTCCCCTCTTTTAATAAGTCTCCTGCCCTTTTATAATCAATGAGCATACATTACCTGTGACAGATGGGTCAGGGAAATAAGATATGGCTATGCCATATAATACCACTCTTTCCCCCCCACCACTACCCCTTCCCCACCCTTAAGGGGCACCTCTCACAAGACACAAATACTTCCTGAAATTGAGAAACTTCTATTGAAGGGAGCTATAGAAAGAGTGCCTCCTTCAGAACTAAATACTGGGTTCTATTCCAGATATTTTGTGGTCCTCAAGAAGGATGAGGGATTTAGGCCTATTTTAGACCTTAGACAGCTCAACAAGTTTATTAGAAAAGCTAAATTCTGTATGACTACCCTCCCTATCATTCTGTTAGATCTACAGCATGGAAATTAGTTATCCTTTCTTGATCTTAAGGATGCATTTTTTTCATATTTCAATTAAAACCTCTCATAGATAATACGCTTTGTTGTAGATCAACACTGTCAGTACACAGTTCTCCCATTTGGACTTTCTACAGCTCGGAGAGTCTTCACGAAGTGTGCGTCAGTAGTTGCTGCTCATCTCTGAAAACTACACATTTAGTCGATTGGCTCCTAGTAGCCGCTTCCAGAAAAAAAATGCTGAGACACGTGCAATTAACATTGTCAATACTAGTGACACTAGACTTGCTAGTGAATACAGAAAAATCTCATCTTGCTCCCACAAGGCACCTGCAATTTATAGGATCTCCTGGACACGTGCCATGCCAAACCTTATCTTCTGCAGGACAGGTTCAACAACATTGTCCAGGCCATAAAAAAACGTAGACTTCTACAGCACCAGGACAATCCGATGCTTCCTACGCCTTCAAGGATTCCTAGCATCCACTACAGCCGTAACCCCATATGCGAGACTCTGCATGCGGCCTCTGCAGCAATGGCTAAGGAAGGTATATTGCCCCACCTTCCACTCCCTCAACAGGAAAGTATCCATCCCAGACAACATCCTAAAAAGCTTCCGTTGTTGGATGAACCCGACACTTGGACTTCAGGGTTCATGGACTATGGTCCCCAGAGGAGGTGAACCTACATATAAATGTACTAGAACTGAGCCATACACTGGGCACTCAGAGCCCTAGTGTCCTACATCAAGGAAAGAAATGTACTGGTTATCACAGACAATACGCAGCCATGTGGTACTGCAACAAACAAGGGACTCGATCCACACACCTTTCCCTCAAGGCAAACACGTTATGGAAATGGAGTCATGCATAATATTCACCTGTAATCTGCCCACTTAGCGGGCCAGGACAATTGCATCGCAGATCAGATCAGCCGCCAACTTATGGATCACCACGAGTGGTCATTAAACAACAAAATACTAAACATTTTCCAAATTTTGGGCACACCTTCCATAGACATTTTCGCCACTGTAGAAAATGCAAAGATGCCATTCTTCTGCAGTCAGGCAGGTCTAGCACCAGGATCAATGTCAGACGCCTTCATGATTTCCTGGAGTGGTGTTCCACAAGATTAGATCAGATCGGTCTCGCAGCATTCTCATAGCCCCACGATGGCCCAGACAAATGTGGTTCCAGACACAAATCTCGAAATGCTACATCTCTGCGCTTGGTTGATCCATCAGTAACGGAGGACTTGTCCTCAGAAGTTAGAGCAATTCTCCTAAATTCCAGGAAGTCTTCAACCAGGGCATGCTATGCAGCTAACTGGACTCGCTTCACTCGATGGTGCACTTCTCATGACACACCATTAGCCTTCTTAAAAATGGATCATATATTTAAATATCTGCTGCATCTCAAAGAATCTGGACTCTCCCTCTCTTCCATTAAGGTCCACTTGGCCTCTCTGTCTTCTCTTCTCTCACCCTTTGACCAAGGACCTTCTGGAAAGACTTATATAATACTTTCCCTCCCATTACCCATCCAGCTCCACAGTGGGATCTTAACCTGGTTCTATTGATGGGTCCTCCATTTGAACCTATGGCTACCTGTTCTATGGAGAACGTTTCCATAAAAATGGTCTTGCTGGTTGCACTTACATCAGCTCGAAGAGTCTGTGAACTAACAGCACTTGGTCTCCCCTCCCTATCTTTTATTTTACAGAGATACGGTTGATTCTCAGGACAGACCCTTCCTCTATCCCAAAGATCGTCTCTCCTTTCTATCTTAGTCTGACTATCTCTTTACCAGTCTTTTTTTCTAGACCCCATGCATCTCATATGGAGCAAACACTTCATACTTTGGATATAAAAAGGGCTCTTTCTTTCTAGTTGAAAGAACAAAGCACATCAGAGCATCTGATGCTCTCTTCATCTCTTACGGTGGACAACGTATCGGAGTCAAGGTCACTTCTCAGAGGCTTTCTAAATGGATTCTCTTATGCACTGAGATGTTATCAACAGGCTGGGAAAAGTCACCCAACCATCTTAGAGCTCGCTACCTTGGCCAACTTTAGGAATGTCCCGATTGTTGACATCTGTAAAGCTGCTACGTGGTCCTCTCTTCACGTTTGTTAAACACTATTCTTTGGACTAGCAGCAAGATCAAATACCTTAGTGGGAAGAGCAGTTCTACAATCCCTGTTTGACTAACTTCGATTTCCACGACCTTGAGGTAGATGTTACGAACTGCTATTCACTGTCTCAAGTGTGAGAATTGCGGAGATCCCTGAAGAAGAAATGGAGGTTACTTACCCAGTAACTCAGTTCTTCAAGAGAGCTCCGTGTATTCTCCCGACCCGCCCTCCTTCCCCTCTGTCTCGGATGTACCTATATGTAATCTTCCTCTGGGATGGAGTTGGAAGGAACTGAAGTGATCCCAAGAGTGAGAATATGCGGAGCGCTCTCGAAGAACAGAGTTACTGGTAAGTAACCTCTATTTCAGTACTTGAAATTTTCATGATCTTTATGTGTTCCCAAATTATAGGTTGTTTGCAAATGTTTCTTTTCCACCATGCATATTAAACTTTATAAATCATTAATCTTTATAAAGGCATGCAAATACAGCCTCCTCCTCCTCCCATCCCCCAACCTGGATCTCCTGGCACATTCAAATCATGACTTAAGAAGCTGTAGTTCCACAATGACTTTCCATAGCTCCTGTCATTATTTTGGAAGAGGTGGTCAGGACACTAGCCTTACTTGGTGCTTACAACAAAAGACAAGTAAGATTAATTGAATACACAGAATGAGACGGGCATGGGGAGCATTGACTGAGATTGTATAGTACAGAAATATTAAACTACTTTGAAAGTTATTTTTAATTTCTCAAAATGGGGAATGCAGTTAAAGAAACCTTGAACTTCGCTCTGATCTATGAACTGTGGAGATTTTTTCTTAAATTCTGTTATGTCCCCAAGTCATTGGATTTATCAGGGTTGCACTTTACCAGATTTTTTTTGTATGCTTAAAAAAGTAAATTTTTCTACATTATGCATAATATGCAAATCTAACCATCACGTACCCTTGCTTGGGCCAGAGCAGTCATTCCTCCTAGAAACACATAGCTAAAAACTTTGTCACATGTTTTTGTATTTGTTATGCTCTCATAAGGCTTACAAATTCTCACTCTGTAATTCTCACTGACTGGAAGCCTTTGTATCTTTCAGGTTTGAAAGGTTTCTGTATTTGTTTTTTTCACTTGGAGCTACTTGTGTCCTTCTCAGTGTTATGTAGAAGGGACAGAAAACACAGGGTGGGTGGATGGGTTATACAGTCTCATTTCCCTCACTGAGCTTACTTTAGCTATCCAAAAATAAGGTAAAATACTTCGTAAAGCTTGTTTTCTTAGTTATTGGGTATAAAAGCCATATTCATTTTTATGCAGTCTTATGGTAAAGATGTGGTTGGGATTGACAGGGAAAGGAGATAGGAAATACTCTTTTTAAACATTACAAAAATGGTTATTAGGTATAAAAACCAAGTGGTCTGGTGACAGCAATAGTTCCTTTACAGTGTATAAGCTACCAAAATTTTTATGGTGAAGAGCTTCCACATAGATTTCCTTTAACAGATTTTGGTATGAAGTTTCCAAAACCCAAGGTAACATCCAAAACAGACAGGAATTTATGCCATATCCACTTCTAGTACAAACTCATTTTGAGTTTTGTATGTCTAATATTTCTATTTGTACCGTGTCCCAGCCTCCCATGATGCACACTCTTCTAACATTTTATCAGTTTAGTAACCTAGGCAGAGGTCACTTTCTACTTTAGAGTTGGGTGATTTTTACCAGTCAAAAAGACCACACACACTCCAATTAATATGGTTTTTATACTTATGCATCTCTCTCCTGTCCTCCTTCCCTCGAGGAAATCTCTTCCCTGCTCTCCTCCTCCAACCCCTCCACATGCCCCCTGGACCCCATTCCTTCCCACATCCTGACCTCCATTGCTTCCACCATCGCCCTTTCCCTCCTGCATATCATCAACCTCTCCCTCAAGTCCACTCTGGAGCCCTCTGAACGTTCTAATTACCGTCCTGTCTCCCTCCTCCCTTTTGCTTCCAAACTCCTGTTGCCTCGACCTCCTCTCCGCCAACTCCTCCCTTGACCCCCTCCAATCTGGCTTCCGCCCCCTTACCTCCACTGAAACCGCTCTTGCTAAGATCACCAACGATCTTGTGGCTAAATCCAACCGTCCTCTATTTTTCTCCTCCTTGATCTCTCTGCTGCCTTCAACACTGTTGACCACTCGCTCCTGCTTGATTTGCTCCACTCCATTGGATTCCGGGACTCTGTCCTTGACTGGTTCTCCTTCTACTTTTCTGACCGCTCCTTCAATGTAGGTCTTCCTACCTCCTCCCCCTCCTCCTCCCTACCCCTCTCGGTCGGGGTTCCCCAAGGCCTTGTCCTTGGCCCTCTCCTCTTCTCTATCTGCACCCAGTTCCTAGGCAAACTCATTGCTTCCAACGGTTTCCAATTCCACCTATACGTTGAGAACACTCAACTCTCTCTCTCCACTCCTTCCCTCTCCCCCTCTGTCCTAGCTCCTCTCACCAACTGTCTTTCAGATGTCTCCGCCTAGATGTCTCAACGCCAACTCAAACTGAACATGGTGAAAACTGAACTTCTTATCTTCCCTCCCAATCCTTCCTCTCCCTCTTCCCTGTCGATTGCTATTGACGGGGTCTCCATCCTCCCTGTCCCCCAAGCCCGTAGCTTGGGCTTCATCTTCAACTTGCACCTCACCTTCAAACCCTAAATTGACTCCATTGCCAAATCCTGCCGCTTCTCCCTCTACAACATTGCTAAGATCTGCCCTTTTCTGTCTGTCTCCTCTGCCAAAACTCTCATCCATGCCCTAGTCATCTCACGCCTTGACTATTGTAACCTCCTCCTCACTGGCCTTCCCCGCCCTCAGCTTGCTTCCCTCATCTCTGTTCAAAACTCTGCTGCCAGAATCATCCTCCTAGCCCGTTGCTTCGACCATGTGCAGCCTCTCCTCTCCTCCCTCCACTGGCTTCCCCTTCCTGACTGTATTCTGCACAAGCTCCTCATCTTCACCTACAAAGCTCTTCATAACCTTGCTCCCCCCTACCTCTCTGCTCTGATCTCCCTCCGAACCCCTGTTCGAGCACTTCACTCCTCTCCCATCCCCTTCACTCTCCCACGTCCCTTCTCCCTCACTGCCCCGCATGCCTGGAACTCCCTCCCTGCCCTTGTCCGCCTTGCCTCCACGCTCCACACCTTCAAGTCCCTACTCAAAACCCACCTCTTCTGCTCCGCCTTTTCTAACTCCTGCTAATCATCCCCACCCAGGATCATCCCCTACCTGTTATCTGCAAACTCCCATTTACTGTAACCAAGCCAAGAACGTGCACCTGAGTTCTCACATCCTCGTGAATGTTGCATCCCTTGTCTCTCCCTCTGTTCCCCCTTCCCTGTCTCCCCTCCCGTTGTCTTTAGATTGTAAGCTCTCGGGCAGGGACCATGTCTATTTTATTCTCTGTAAAGCGCCAGGTACACTTCTGGCGCTATATATAAATGCTTATAATAATAATAATACAACCAAATAATTTTCATTAGAAAAATATTTATTTTTATTTATGTACTTATTTACATTTTTACCCCACCCTTCTCCAGACACTCAGGATGGCTTTCAACATCAAAAAAAAATCCAGTCAAATACAATTAAAACCCACATCATCCCAACCCCCCCTCTTTTATCCCCACCTACCACCCACCCAATCCTATTCCTGCCTGCCAAATGCCTTGTCAAGCAAAGAGGTCTTGCATCTCCTCCAGAAGATGAACAGGCTTTGGCTTATTTTATTTATTCAATTTCTACCCTGCTCTCCCCAAAAGACTCAGGGCTTAGGCAGCTCTCCGAGGGAGTTCCATAATTGTGGGGCAGCAACTCAGAACACCTACCTATGCGCCGTCGTAACAACTCAATTGACAGTTGACACTCAAGTTCAAGTTTATTCTGCGTGGCCAAAGGCCATTGCATATCAGGATATACATCAAACAGATGCACATCCTCATAGAGGAAAACACATACAAGGGTGAAAGGGTTGACACTCCGAAGAGGGCATCCCCGGCTGACCTCAAAGGCTGCAATGGTACATAAGGGAAGAGGTGGTCTTTCAGATACCTGGGGCCCAAACCGTTTAGGGCTTTATAGGTTCAAACTAGCACCTGGAATTGTGCCTGGAAGACTATTGGCAGCCAGTGCGCTCTGGAGAACTGGTGTAATGTGCTCCCGGTGACCAGTCCCTGACAGAAGGTGGGCTACGTGTTCTGTTATGCTTCTGTAGTTTCCAAACTGTCTTCAAGGGTAGTCCCACGCAGAGTGCAATTCAGTAGCCTAGCCTTGAAGTTACAAAGGCATAGATGACAGTGGCCAAATCCGAATCAGAGAGAGAAGATCACAGCAGTCTCACTAGATGAAGTTCGTAAAAAGTGTTTCTGGCTAATGAAAGATTCATATAGAAAACAAATGTTTAAATTTAGAATGGAACCACATTTCTCATGTCTTTACCATAAGAATAGTTCACATTTACTTTAGCCAATTCTGAATTCTATCATCATCTTGTGGGTTGGAATGAGGTTCTGTATGCACCTTTTAATGGGCAGTTTAATGGGCAGAATAATCCTCTGGCTGCTTAAGAGTTGGTGTGGGTTTCATTTGTTTAACTGACACTTGAGGGAGGGCAGTAAACAGCAGGAGGGTTGCACCCAAGAGTTTCTTGTACACATCTATGCAAAATAACAATAATAATAATTAATAAAAAAATAATTTGTATTCTGTAGAAAACTTGGATATTCCATAGTCTTCATCTTGTAATATTCCATAGTCTTCATTAATTGGATGTAGAAATTATGCAGTACAACCTGCACAGTTTTGCTCTTACTAGATTCTAATTTGAATCAGCTAAATTATCTTGGCCAAATCCAAATCCCCTTGAATCCAGGAGGTGACTTGACTGTAAACTAGCATTCTCTTGTCCTGTCTTGGGCTGACATTCTGGACACGGGGGAGCAATCTCCAGCTGGTCCACACAGCATCTGTTAATTTTTCCTCTGTGCGCATGCGTCTGGGGCTCGCGACTCCAGAAGGAGGTAACTTGACTGTAAATTAGCATTTGTGATTTTTTTTTTTTTTTTTTCAGGATCTAAAAAGTGTCGAGTTAATTGAAATTTCATTATTTCAAATTCTCCTTTTCAGATTAATGATATTGTTTGGTGCATTTGCTCTGAGCTCACAAAATGTTTTCAACTAACTGTTTCAGGCCAAAAATCTTTGAGAAAGTAATTGTTTAAACACACATACAAGTCTTACATCATTTTGCAAAGCATAGTGAATTTTCTTTAGAAAAATCACACTTGAATATGTTGTTCCTTATAGCTACTGGCATTTGCCTTTTAACAGGGCAACGTTAGCTCTTTTTTCACTGTAATATGTTCCAATATTTGTTGTATTATATTTTTTGTGTATGTGGTAGTAGAATCTTAATTATTCTGTCAAATATTCCCCTCTTCAGTGGTCCCTGAAAGTTCTTAAGAGAAAATAACATTCGTCTTGCTCACAGATATACTTTTGTTTTACAGTCATTGGGAACTACCATGACTAGATGAGCAGGACTTGGTCTTGACAAACTTATATTGGAGTAAAACTTGAGTGAATTCAAACAAGAAAGACATTATAGTGGATGAAGTCGGACTCAGGGTAACGTCCCGCTTCATCCACTAGGAGGTAGCACTAAACTGCAAGCATCGTATTGGGAAGCTCTCTCTGCTCGTGCTCCAGTTTTAGTGTTTGCCTCAGACCTAGGAGCAGTGTCGCGTGTGGGCTCTGCTTCCTTTAAGAGCAATAAGGGTGAGCCCAGGAATTTTTTCTACAAAAACCACAGCAAACACTCTTTGGAGCGCCCGGGAACTTCCGGGCGTGCAGATTGAGACCCACTGCTTTTTGTTGCCAAAACAACAAAACCGGCCTCCGGGTACGGACCCTTGAACACAGCCGCCAGGGGAATCAGACAAGATGGCGGAAACCGCCAAAATTGGGCACGCAGCCCAATCAGGCCCCGTGCCAGCAGCGGGCAGAGATGGTCAGGTTGCTGACTCGCAGCAGGCCCAGGAACAGTCACAGGCTGACTCCAGATCCGAAGGGGAACAATCCTCAGCATCCCACCAGCTGATAAGACCCCCCACGGAGCTAGACCCAGCCCAGCGTCTGCAAATGGAGATGATGGATTGCATGATCCAAGCCATTCGGGGACTAGAGAGGCTACAGCCAGGCCCTTGGTGAGGCCGCAAGAGGCACAGGTCCCCCATAGAGCTCCAGTCAAAGATAGCCATAGAGCCCCAGCCAAAGAAAGCCAAAGGGCAGTTCAGAATGGCGGGAAAAGGGAAACAAAAGGCCACAGGAGCAAGAAAGTGCAAAGAATCCCTAAGGGAGCTAATGGGCTCCCCTTCTGAGGACTCTGCTAGCTTAGAATCTCTCCTAGATGAGAGCTACTCAGAATCCGAATCGGATGCATCCCCTGCCCCTGCACACAAAAGCAGCAAGAGGAGAGCCCGCAAGCGAGCAGCTAGCAGGAGCTCATCCGGGGATGAGAGAGTTTCTTCCTAGTCTGATATCCCTCTACTACATGATTCCTCCCAGGGCGCAGAGCAGCCAGTGGAGGTGAAGGACATGGGGAGGGAGCTTCCCTCAGGCCTGGAAGGGGATCTCCTCCCCAAAGATCCAGCAGACAAGGGCATAGAGGTAGGGCTCAAATGCAGTTATGAGGCCCTTTCCCACCTACTCCGAATCGCCACCACAGCATCCTACACTTTCAGAGCAGTGCTCAAGTGGTTCAAGCTAAGTAAACACCCTGGGGTGAGTGCTGCCATGTCTGCTAAAATGGCTACTAACTTTACAATGGCGAACTCCTTTCTAGCAGATGCCGCCATGGACTCGCTAACATGGGCTGCTAAGGGGATGGCAGCGAATGTAGCCGCCCGACGAAGGCTGTGGCTTCGATCCTGGAAGGCGGATAACGACGCCAAGAACCTGCTGGTCCACGGAAGATATAAAGGCTCCAAACCCTTTGGGTCAGCCCTCGACGAGGCTCTGGCGGAGGTCTCCATCAAAGACAAGAAACACTCGCTACAGCAGTGTCAGACCCAGAGATCCTTTTTTCGACCCTTCAATCGCTATGCTAACCGACGAGAGTTGACCTTCACCAGACAATGGCAGTCCACCTCCAGACCTAAAGGAGGTAAGGGAAGAGGATTCAGATCAGCCACACCAATGGCAGGTGCTTCACAGGCCAGGTGATACCCTCCTTCAGCCGCCCAGCGCACCCGACTACTCGAGTACCTCCGGTTCAGGGTCCATCCCGGTAGGCGGGCGTCTTCAGCAATTCACACACATGTGGAAGACGGTGACCGCAGATCAGTGGGTACTCGACGTGGTGAGCATGGGCTATCCTATAGAACTCCAAAGAAGACCAAGGGAATTCATGCGCATCTCCCACAAGCCAACCATAAGCATGAAACACACCGCAATGGAAGGAGAAATTCAGTAACTGGTGAAAACAGGGGCCATAGAACCAGTACCAGCTGGGGAGCAGGGGTCAGGTCTGTACTCCATATTATTTCTGGTTCAGAAGAAGGAGGGTTCGTGGTGGGCAGTGTCATATATTCTGTATATAGGCATATATGTTTGACCATCTGTGTTTCAATATATTGGAAATCAGAATTAGCCTCTCTGTATGATGACTTCTTAAAAGAGCTGTCCTATAGTGACCTTTCTACTGAACTTTTGACCAGATATCTTTGTAAAATAACTAAAATAAATAAATATCAGCCTGTATACTGGAATAGATAATGTAATCAATAGATAATGTCATGTAATCTGTCTCTTAATGAAATTAACAGTTCTTCAAGGATCTCTGTGATTCTCACTCTTGGGATTCACTTCCTGCTTTGCAAGCACCGGAAAACCTCTCATCAGCAGTATCCAGGCAGATTATGCCTGGAAAAGACTAGAACATGGTGAGGGCTCCGCCCGCTCCATCCCCCTCCCATCCTGAGAAAAATGTGGGCCTGCATCATGAGGGATGGATAAATAAATAGGGGGAGGAGCCCTCGCTGCCTCAGTTCCTTCCAACCGCGTGGCGTTGGAAGACTTCTTGGCGCTTTTCAGCGTTTATCAGCAAGAAAAGAAACAAAATACAGAAGAAAAAAAAAAGACTTCTGTGAGTAGGAGTGCTGGCCTAACCCACGGGGACGTTCCCCGGGCCTATCCACCCCTCGGGGCGAGCGGGAATGCCCAAGCAGCCGGGCTTCAAACGGTGTAGCTCCTGTCCGGCCACTCTCTCAATCAGCGACCAACACGATCGCTGCCTAGCTTGCCTGGGAGAGGGCCACAATACACGGGCGTGTGGGGCCTGCTCAGTACTATCAAACAGAGCTAAATGAGCTAGAGTGCTCCGGCTGCAGGACTTATTAACAAAAAGGGCATTAGAGGGTGGAGAAGAGGGGCCCCTGAGGCTCCCCGCCCGGCACTCTACATCGATGGAGACTTTGCAGATGGCTCCAGCGGCGCCAGCACCAGTGGTACCGTCTCCTAGGGCCAGTCCTCATACAATCGGTACCGCCCACTCCGTGGAAGGTGGTACCGAAGTACCGCACAGCTCTACTCGCATCCATGTAACCGGTACCGCTCGCTCTGTGGAAGGCGGTGCCAATGCACCGTGCATGCACAGCTCTGCACGTCCCGTGGAAGCAGGTACTGCCGCACCCCGCACGCACAGCTCCACACACTCTCTGGAGCGGGGCACTAAGAGTGGGGAGAAAAAGAAAAAGAAAAGCTCTTCGCGAGAGGCGACGGAACGCCCTGCGACAGGTGCAATGCCCCAAGACAGGGATCACTGTTGGGACCAACGGCTGTAGCAACACAACCCCTGCAATTGCCTACACCAGCGTCGGGACCGACGGCTCCGCTTACATGATCGGTACCGCCCCTATTGCTCACATTGCCAGCGGTGCAGAGAGAATTCCGCTCACGTTCTTTTCGCTATCACTCACAGTCCTGATCCCCGCAGTACCGGGACGAACGCGGAACTCCTCTCCGGTACCACATAGAGAGCAGATCCCGCTCCCCATGCTCCTGTTGCTCACCCAGAGACAGGCGTTGGGACTATGGTTACGCCCATGACTATCGGTACCGCTCACACAGTCCATCACCATACAGACAGGACTTTGATTACATGACACGGTCGACATGGGAGCATCCCTATGTACCGCCGGCTCCGCCTAGGGCGGCACCAACGGCAACAATATCACGCCCGCCACCATCGGAGACGGGCTCGGCGCAGGCGTGCATGGATCTCGGCACCATCGACACCAGGGCACGCGACTCGGGACCGGGAATAGCGGTCACTCAGCCACAGGAGAGGTTAGCACCATCGGGGGCTACACAACTCCTGACCTCTCTATTGGGGATCCATAGAGAGGAAGCGGTACCATTCGTACCGGCAACAGCCAAATAGCCTCCCCAGGGAGATCAGCATCTCAATCATCGTCACCATCACTTGAGGAAGATGAGACCATATCCCCACCACCACCAGACACCATATCGGACCCCAATATATCGTTGGCCACAGAGGACTCTAAGGCCTTTCAGGCGATGCTGAGGAGGATGGCATCTTCCCTCCCTAAACTCCCCACGAGGGTAGTTAAGAAATCACAGACAGGTCCTATTTTTTGAATCTTAGGGGCCAGGGAGTTGGGACATGTGATGCTACCGCTCTTAGAGCAGCTGCTGGAACCAACTGCAGCCATATGGGGGAAACCGGCCTCGGTGTCTCCTACCAATAAGCTGGCAGATTCCCTGTATGCAGTACCCAAGGAAGGGGCCCAGATTTTTCACAAACACCCCCCTCCCAATTCATTAGTAATTGCTGCTGCCTCTGTAAGGTCTAGGGCGGGAGGAGTACAAACATCCCCAGTGGACAGGGAGGGAAGGAGGCTAGACGTCCTTTGCAGAAAGGTTTTCTCCTCGGACTCTCCGTCTTTTAGAATTGCGAACTACACATCAGCCATGTGCGGCTATCAGCATTGGTTATGGTCAAAACTTAGCACCACTTCAGATCCCAGCCAGTTGGCAGCACTTCAAAAGGAGGGCATGCAGATGGCCCAATTCTAACTAATGGCAAATATGCACATGGCTGATGCCAATGCCAGAGGGATGGCATCTGCCATCGCTCTCCATAGGCACGCCTGGCTCCGCTCCACGGCTTTGACACAAGAAAATAAAACGAGAATAGAAGATCTGCCGTTCGATTGTGAAGGACTCTTTTCCGCATCAACCAATGACACACTTAAAAAGATCAAGGAGATGAGCCAAACGGCAAGGTCTACGGGCATCATTCAGGCTATACGTAAAAAGCCCTTCCCTGCCCCAGGTGCCTATGCCTTCTCTTCAAGAAGGCCAGCTTACCAACACTATAATTATCAGGTTGGGAAGAGAGTCTAGCAGCAGACACCTTTCCCTTACCATCAGCCTCAGGGCGCCCAGCAACATAAAACGTTTACTAGGCAGAGGGGCAGGGGCAAAGGATCTTCTAACTCTTCGTCTGGATAGCAGACGAAGTCCCATTTTTAACAACACGTTGATCGAGGGAAGTCATGAGGATAACCTCTCATTCCAGGACCGCCTCCTGCCTTTTCTGCCCCGATGGGAATCCATTTCTACCGATCGCTGGGTCAGAGAGATCATACAGCTTGGTTATGCCATATAATTCCATGCTCTTCCTCCCCTCTCCGCCTGCCCCCCTAGGGGCTTTCCCCCCCCTCAACTCAAATACTAGTTGAAATTCAAAAACTCCTCTAGAAGGGAGCTATTGAGCAGGTCCCCAGGAACGAACTTAACGCTGGCTTTTACTCTAGGTTCTTTGTGGTCCCTAAAAAAGATCAAGGTTCCCATCCAATCCTGGACCTGAGACATCTCAATAAGTTTGTTAGAAAATTTAAATTTCGGATGACCTCCCTACCCATCATATTTATGGGGCTCAGACAAGGCGACTGGCTAGCTTCCCTTGATCTAAAGGATGCATATTTTCACATTTTGATACGACCATCTCACCGCAAATTCTTGCAATTCATTGCAGGAGACCTTCTATTCCAGTACCAAGTCTTCCCGTTCGGACTGTCCACGGCACCACGCGTCTTTACCAAGTGCGTCGCGGCGGTAGCTGCCTACCTCAGACAACAGAAGGTCAGAATCTTCCCGTACCTAGACGACTGGCTGATTGCGGCAACATTGCAACAAGAACTCCTGCAACACCTGGAGTTAACAATGTTATTACTCAAGGATTTGGGTTTTGTCATCAACTTGACAAAATCGCACCTACAACCTTCCCAACACTTACATTCATAGGAGCTATACTAGACACTCACCAGGCAAAGGCATATCTCCCCACAGAGAGACTTCTGGCCATACACCAGGCACTGGACACTCTTCGAACCCATCCTACCAAGTTGGTTTGATTTTTTTCTCCACCTTCAGGGACTGATGGCATCTACCGCAATGGTAATGCCACACGCGCGCCTGCATATCAGGCCTCTTCAACAATGGCTTGCCCATAACTACACCCCCACCATCCACTCCCTCAGCATGAAGCTAACCATAACAAAGAGACTCTTACAGAATCTACAGTGGTGGGCAAATGCGGACCAAGTACTAAAAGGGGTACCGTTCGATCTCCCAAGTATTCATGCAACTATCACCTCGGACGCATCCCTAACCGGATGGGGTGCACACATGGAGAGCATTCAGGTACACGGGCTATGGTCTCAAGAAGAGACATACCTCCACATCAGTATGTTAGAGCTACGGGCTATACAATGGGCACTGAAAGCTCTACTACCCCACATCAGGGGAAAGAACATTCAAATCGTTACGGACAATACCACAGCCATGTGGTACATAAACAAGCAAGGAGGAGCACGATCTACTCGTCACTCCAAAGAAGCCGAGAACATTTGGCACTGGTGCATAGAACACGACATTCATGCACAAGTGATTCATCTGGCAGGCCAAGACAACTCGGAAGCGGACTGTCTCAGTCGCAAGACAACGGACCAACACGAATGGTCACTAAAAGAGGATGTTCTGACGGATATTTTTCAGGAGTGGAGGACACCAAGGATAGACCTGTTCGCCTCACAGGAGAACACCAAACTTCCAGAATTCTGCAGTCAAGCAGGAATAGTACCAGGATCGATGTCGGATGCCTTTGCAATATCCTGGCAAGGGAACTTCCTTTATGCCTTTCCACCGTTTCCTCTCCTTCACAGAGTCCTCTGCAAAGCCAGGACAGACAAGGCGCACCTGATTTTGATCGCTCCTTTTTGGCCCCGCCAAACCTGGTTCCAAACCTTACAGGGAATGGCATCACAAATCAGAACTCTTCCACTCACTTACGACCTCCTGTCTCAAGATCAGGGGGAAATCCTGCATCACGATTTGCAGATGCTCCACCTCTCCGCTTGGTTGATCCTACCCCAATGAGGAATGCACCCCCTGAGGTTTCGGAGAATTCTCGGAGACCCTCGACGCGTAGGTACTATGAGATGAAGTGGAGGCATTTTTCGAAGTGGTGTGGAGCACACACTATCCCACTACAGTACCTGACCATGAACCACATCTTCCTTTACCTTCTAGACTTACAGAAGTTGCATTTATCTCTGGCATCTATAAAGGTCCACTTGGCGGCTTTATCTTCACGAATACAACCTTATGGCAGTGAAACGTTATTTTCCCACTGTTTAATGAGGTCCTTTTGGAAGGGGTTGATGAACACTTTCCTGAAGAGATCCTGTCCTGCCCCTCAGTGGGATTTGAGCCTTGTACTGTCAAAATTGATGTCTCCCCCTTTCGAACCTTTAGCTTCTTGTAGCCTGGAAGACTTAACTATTAAAACTACGTTCTTAGTAGCTGTTACTTCAGCAAGAAGGGTGGGTGAACTGACAGCTCTTAGAGTTTCGCCACCATATATTCTGTTCCACAGAGATAAAGTTGACTTAAGGGTTGATCCCTCCTTTCTTCCCAAGGTAGCATCTACCTTCCACCTTAACCAAACAATATCATTACCAGTTTTCTTCCCTAGACCTCACACTTCAGTCACGGAGCAGATGCGCCACACCCTGGATGTCAAGAGAGCATTCTACATTGACAGAACTAAAACCATTAGAGCATGTGACTCTCTGTTTATTTCATATGGTGGCAGAGGATCGGAGTCAAGATCTCTCAGAGACTCTCTAAGTGGATTGTATTATGCATACAAAAATGCTATAATTTAGCGGACAAGGTCCCACCTGAAGGGCTGAGAGCACGCTCGGCTCGAGCTACGGCTGTATCCCTGGCAAACTTTCAAGGGATAAATTTATCGGACATTTGTAAAGCTGCCACATGGGCGTCTGTCCATACTTTTACGAAGCATTACTCTTTGGATCTTGCAGCCAGAACAGATTGCCAAGTGGGAAAAGCAGTGCTCGACTCATTCTTAAATGGACACCCTTGACTCCCTCCTCCTTGAGGTAGGTGTTTAAAACTGCTTATCACTCTCCCAAGAGTGAGAATCGTGGAGATCCTCGAAGAAGAAATAGAGGTTACTTACCAGTAACTCTGTTCTTCGAGGGAGTTCCGCGTATTCTCACATCCCGCCCTACTTCCCCTCAGTCTTGGATGGACATTGCTGGGGTCTTCCGGACCGGGTTGGAAGGAACTGAGGTGGCGAGGGCTCCTCCCCCTATTTATTCTATCCATCCCTCGTGATGCGGGCCTGCGTTTTTCTCAGGATGGGAGGGGGATGGAGGGGGCGGAGTCCTCACCATGTTCTAGTCTTTTCCAGGCATAATCTGCCTGGATACTGCTGACGAGAGGTTTTCTGGTGCCTGCAAAGCAGAAGTGAATCCCGAGAGTGAGAATACGCAGAGCTCTCTCGAAGAACAGAGTTACTGGTAAGTAACCTCTATTTTCTGTTGATTAGAGTCAAAATACATGAGTCTCAGGCAGGGCAGGAAGAGGCCTTGTTTGTTTGGAGTTTACTAATTGTTAATCCTATCCATATGATAAGCAACCTGTTTAGTATGTATCAACAGGCTTCTTACTATGTATTTTGAGAAAAACCCCTCCCTGTCAGCAGTTTTGACCTGACATCATTTTTAGATGACCTCCAAGCATCTTTCATTCTACAAGAAGAGAGGAAAGGGATTTTTCAGAAAGCTTCCTTTCCTGAAGCTTCTCTCACTTCTTTCATCTGACAGAATGGGGAAAGGACTAGGTAATATGTTATATCCTATATGATGCATTGAGTCAACCATAGCAATAATACTTAGAGCATATGTTATATCTTATAGATGTTAAGATCTTTGAATTTGTAAGAGCTGGTCTCTGAACAGAAATGTATTTCTAAGCCATGTACTTTTAACTGACACTGTTTCTTTTGTACTATGTCTTTATTTGAACTTAAGTAAACTATTGCTTCATATTTTATAATATTCATAAGTCTCATAGCTTCATTTATATAAATAAATTGATCTTTCCAATACTTTGCTTAGCTGGCTGGCTTATTAGCAAAGTGTAAACTCGAATTCCACATATTGGAAAAGAGCGCCCTATATCCAGACCAGATCATGTCAGGCCTGGACCACTGAGCGCATTTTCCTTTTGGGGAAACCGAAGCACAAAGCAACAGCGGTCCTAGACCTGAAATATTTAAACAAACATCTCAAGATGCAGAAATTCCGGATGGAGACACTGGCGTCAATAACCCTATCCCTACAGTCCGGGAGCTGGTTGGCGTCAATAGACTTGAAGGACGCCTATCTACGCGTCCTGATCCATCCAGCCCACAGGAAGTGGATGAGATTCTTCTACAACCATCGACACTGGCAATTTCGAGTATTCCAGTTTGGACTGGCCACGGCCCCGAGGACCTTCACGAAGGTTCTCATTCCCCCTTTAGCCAATCTCCGACTCTGGGGTATAGCCGTATTTCGGTACTTTGACAACCTTCTTGTCAAAGCCAACAACAGGGACGTTTGCAAGGCTCACGTCGACCAGACGGTGGCCTATCTACAGGAGCACGGGTATGTCATCAACCACGGCAAAGTTATCTTTTTCCAACCCAACGATTGGAACACTTGGGAATCATCATGGACGCTGCACTCAGGAGACTATTCATCCCTCCGGAGAGACAAAACAAGATCAGGAGCCAAATCCTGGAAGTACTGAGTCTCCCAAAAGTACCCATTCACAAATTGGCACGATTGTTAGGGCTCATGGTGTCGTGTTTCAGCCGCCTGCAATGGAGCAGGTTTCATGCCAGACCACTCCAGGCTCTGCTGAGACCGTTCCAGATGCAACTGGCCACCAACAAGAAGATATTAATCCATCTGGACCAATCGACAATCAGATCGCTACAATGGTGGATGGACACCAACCGCTTCACCACGGGGGTGAAGCTGGATGAGAGGCAAAAAGGCTTCCAAGGCGGTTATCTTGAACTGGGTAGCGAGTTGTATACGAGAGGCTTATAGGGCCAAGGGTGTTCCTCCACCAGCCAGAATTCTACCTCACTCGACCAGGGCAGCGGTGGCCTCTTGGGCATTCCGTCACAGGGCTTCCTATGCCGAGATTTGCAGGGCTGCTTCCTGGAAGACGATGCATACATTTACTAAGCATTATAAAATAGACATCTTGGATTCTGCAGAAGTGGCCTTTGGATGCCGGGGTCCTGCAAGGAGTCCTCCAGCAGTAGCCAGCGCAGGAAACTGTGACCCTATTTCTGCCCCCTCCCAACAGCCGACTCTACTGCTTTTTACCTCCCTGAGTCCGACTTACCGGACTTCATTCACTAGAATGCCCAATTGGGTCTCTTACCTGGGAATTGGGATTCTAGTTGATGAATAGGGAGGTAAGTCGGCCCTCCCTTTCAGAGGGCATGGAAATAGGATGTAGCATTAGTAGTTCTTTTTCTTAAGGAAATAAGGTTAAGTTCAGAATCCTTCCTTTTTTAGGCCCGATAGGGGCGTTCAGGTTCATAATAGAGAGGGAGGTTCTCTGTTTGTTTCTTCAGCTCATTTAGGTTTACTCTTTGGCTTGATACAACTGGAGCACAAAGAGAGACAGCTTCCCAATACAATACTTGCAGTTTAGTGCTGCCTCCTAGTGGATGAAGCGGGACATTACCTTGAGTCTGACTTACCTCCCTAGTCATCAACTAGAATCCCAATTCCGAGGTAAGAGACCCTATTGGGCATTCACTACTAAGTTTAAAACGTCTAGTATTGTTCATTCATTTTTCACGACGTTTATTGACCAGCATTTTATCAAAAAGGCAGATGAGCAAAGTGCAAGTTATGAGCACAGATTTGTAAATAGTCTCGCTTTGATAACCTCTCTGTCCTCAAAAGAGCTTTACCCCAAAGGAGCACATGTTGACTGGAGTGCATCTTAGTGGGATTAATCCTTTCTGTGCAGCGGATAGTTAAGTGGACATGCTGTGATCATAAAGCAATTCACTCCTGCTGTCTGAGGAGTGACACAGGGTTCACTTCAGAAGAAACCCATTAACTCTGCTGTTCTATATCTTTAGGTAAATTTTTATGCAGACTTATGGTAAAGAGGTGGATAGGATTGACAGAGGGAAAAGAGATGGGAAACAATAGTCTGTAAACATTTTTAAAGAAAGTAAAATCCTTAGAATATTATTATTCAGTGATCTTCTGAAGAACGTGATCTCTGCTTAAGCTTTCTACCAAATGATGAAGCTTTATAGGAGTGTGCATTGTGGGAGGCTGGGACACAGTACAAATATTAGACATACAAAACTCAGTGTGTTTGTACCAGCAGTAGATATGCCAGAAAATAATCACAAACTCCTGTGTGTGTGTTGGATGTTACCTTGGGTATTCGAAAATTTATACCAAAATCTTTTTAAAGGAAATCTATGTGGATGGTTTTTAGCTTAGAAATTTTGGTAGCCTATACACTGTAAAGAAACTATTGCTGTCGTCAGACTACTTGAAGAGAATGAGTCATAACTGCCATCACTTTTAGAAGTACAATCCTGCTGTGTTGTGTCTGATATCAACATGCCAAGTCTCTGACACTATAGAAGATGGTTTTAACGCTGTCAACTTCACAAAATGTTTAAATAATGCTGATTATTGTTTAAGTAATCATACTCTGGGCCAAAGAAGTATCGCTTTTCAGTTGAGATGGACATGTCCTTGCCTACCCTCAGCTTTTGTTGTCAGAATACAGTCAGTCCACCATTCTTATTACTAAGCACCAGCAATGTGCCTGACACTGAACAGTTGTAATTGTAGAGAGAGGTCCCTGCTCCAAGGGGCTTGCAGTCTAGAATGGATGGGTGAGGCACGTAGGGAGGAACAGAGACATTTATGAAGCTGAGAAGGTGCAGGTGCATGTGCTTTAGCTTAGTTACAATGGAGGGAGATGCTGAAGGATGAAACCATGTAAGAAGATAAAGAAGCAATCTCATGGGGCGAGGAGTTAGGGAAGGCTTGATGGAAGAAGTAGGTTTCTAGGAGGAATTTGAAGGTTGTGAGGGAGGAAGTTCCAAGCCTGAGAAGGGGGGGAAATGACTTATGGAGCAGGAGACTCTGGGTATGTGAATGTGGTGGTTGAGGAGGAGTGAAGTTCCCAGGCCAAAACATAGAATCAGGCCATGAAGAACCTTGAAGGTGAAGAAAAGAAGCTGCTTGATGCAAAAGAGGAGAAACAGAGATGACAATATGGAATTGCTAGTGGTGGTTTTCACCTGTCTGTCTGGAGTGAGGCCCTTACTTAATAAGGACATTATTTCTTCTGTTCTCAACAATTACAGGGTACTGTTAAATCTTTTTAACTTAAGTGTCAGTGAAACAACTGAGACAGTATTTATTGTCTTTAGACAGTTTGGATTCAGATATGAATATAGTGATTAAAAACTACTCTGATAGCGTGCTTCTCCTAATAATGGAAGCAGACATGGCCCTACTCTCTTTATTGGAACAGCAACTGCCTTTAATATTGCTGCTCATGAAGGTCCTCTTGAGAGAGTCGTGGTCCTTAATTGGAATACAGAGAACCTTTTAAAGGTGTGAATAGCTATTAATGTGCTATGGGCAATTTATTTGCTTCATAAGCTGTTGGAATGTACTATGCCCTCTTGCTCAGTATGAATCTGAGGTCTCTAGGAGGACCAATAAGAAGTGTGTGAATTAGGCAGATGTTACTCAGCTTCATAATGCATCGTTCCCAGTCTCATTGGGTAAGTACTTTGAACTTTGCTTCCACTTGAGATGTGGTTATTCTCATCTTGTACATTCATTTCTCTGCCATCCCATCTTCATACCCTTGTTAATATCATCTTCATTACTGAAAACTGATGCAAAACATTTTAAAGTATTTCATCTTTATTATGTCATAGCTGCATAATCTTTGTTTTAAATATAATTATTTATTCAATTTTACCCCACTTAAGGGTTCAGGGCAGCTTACAATCATATAAGTATAAACATAAGAAACATATAAAAGCCATTTTTCTTTTATAAACGTTAAACCCTACGCACCAATCCTCTCTCTAACCCCTTATAAAAGTTTTTATTTACTACTTTGAGCAAGGTTTAGCTCAACTTGACTTCAGCAATTCTTATCTCATCCAGGTGGTCAGAAAACAGTAGAATATAGTCTCTTATAAAATCCTTTCCCCATTCATATATTGTCTGCTTATTCCTAATATTCATGCCTTTTATACCGTAAGTTTGTATTAATGTATTAAGTTGTATTAAGTTTGTATTAGCTAGTCCAGCCTGCTAACCTGTGGATTTACATTGGAAGCATGCAAAGTGTTCTTCAGGTTTTACTGGTTGCCTCCATGCTTCAGAATGGAATTCTAGATGCTAGTACTAATATTTGTATAAATGGGTCAGATACAGTTTAACAAGAACATCTATCTTCTTCATGCCATGCTGCCTGAAGTTGTGATTGGAGACATTTTAGCCAGTGTTCCCTTCATTCAGAAAAGCTGCCTGCCAGCCAGATGCTATTCATTAAAAGTCTGGAGCACTACCTACTGTGTTACTGTTAGGATACTTTACAATGATATTCATTGCATCTGTTTTGGCATTTACAAATTGATGCATGTAGTACTTTTCAATGTTTTTTTTAAAACATCTTGTTTAATAGATTAAAACTTCTTATTTTTTCTAGACTAGTAAAATGCTAGAATGCAGATGAAGATTTGTAAAGCATGTCCCTCTGCTCTGCTGCATGAGTAGAAATGGCCAGGATGTTGGAGCCACATTTTACTTCCAGGTATATCTGTTTTTTATTCAGTACTGTTAATAATCATTTCTATAGCGCTACTAGGGCATGCACAGCACTTGGCATGGATTTTGGAGATGGGTCTCCTGCTGAGTAGGCTTGCAATCCAAGATGGACAAGGATGAAGGGATCACAGGGACAGACACACAGCACACATTCCCATTCTACAGATGGGGAACTGAGGGGCTGAGAGGTTGTGATTCATATATTTCAACCAGTACCTTTTGGAAATGTATTTTAGTTGCCAATTACTGCACTTGACGTTGCTCTTTCTGTAACAGGGTTTTGAAAGTATTCTGTTAAAGTAGATGGTATATTTGACTGAATGAGTATTCCTTTATTTCCATCCTTGGGACAGGCCTGGTTTCCGATTTCTGTGTACACTTAAATCTAGTCTAGGCTATGTAGATGACAGGCTTTGCATTCATTTATCTAGTTCAGTTTAAAAACAAGTTTATAAATGAGGCTTGGATGTTTTTATAATTTCACCATCTAAAAGTGTGTTTAACTTTGCCAAGATACTCTGAAAACTAAATGCTGATTATATACACCAAGTGTGAGAATTCCAATTATGATGTTTCTTCATTAACTGACTCCCTGATTCTGGGCAGAGACCCACGTTCACTGCATTTTTCTCCTTTGCTGTTGGTGCCTATGGGATCTGCTTCCTTCTCCTTTCTGATCCCTGTTTTGATAAAATGGCATTTGGTTCTATAGAAACCAGTGATCATAGGCAAGACTTAAACGGTTGAACTGATCAGTCTAGAATTGTTCAGATTTCTCCCTCTTGAGTTTTTATCTGGTATGTGCAAACCTTTGTCAGTCGTTTTGGCATGAACAGGGAGAGGAGAGTTGTGGGGGGGAATAATTCAAAGACACTTGAATGGAATGGATGCTCAATGCATTATGTAATGTAGAAGGGAGAGGCTTGGCAAGAATGTTAATGCTTTTTGCTGAAGACAGCTAACACTGTTGGGAAAGGCAGAGTATACATTTAAAGGAGAAGTCATTTGAGAAAATCGAACTGGCAGGGAAAAAAAAATCCTGTGAAGAAAATTCTGAGGGAGGTGGGGATCAAGAGAAAATGTTGTTATAAAAATGGAGAACAAGGGTGTCATTTAGGAGGAAACTACCAACCTGCCATGTCAGTAACCGCTTTGTTGGGAATGTAGAAAGCATTTCCTGGCCTTAGGTAGGGGTCAGAGGAAGCCTTCACAGCTGGTAACACTTTGGTATTAATTTGTGCCCAGCTCTTCATTGTACTAGAAATCTCAACACCCTCTTATTTTTTTAGGAAAGCTACAATTTAGATTTCTAGGCAGGGTCTTTCCAGTGCCATTTGAAAACAAAATCCCTTCGCTGTGAAAGATAACTGTGTGGCCAGCCCTAATCTGCAGTATCCTTTTATTTTCTGTACTGTATTGCAAGCTTCTATGTACTTCACTGGTCAGTACTGTTTCCTAGCTCTCTTGGAATTTTTTTCCCCTTCATTTGACTCGCTTCCTAAATAATTTTAAAATCTGTAATGGACACTGAATTTCATTTATTATTTCATTTTCTCTTACCCCCTAGTAAACAAGTGCTTACAGAAACAGCTGAATTTTAATCAATGGGCAGTTTCTGCCGTGCTGCTAGATCTCACAACTGAACTGGAAAGGAACGCCTGGAGATGGACAAAGGTAAGAGTGGTTACGACTAAAAGGATATTGAAATAGAACTACCAATGAAGAGGCCACTTAATTTTTTTTACCTTGCATTTACTTCACTGTAGTTGTTTTTTTTTACCCCCTTAGCAGTTTGCTCATATCCCAGCCAGCTGCCCTTCCTCCTTCTGCCCCGAAGAGAAAGTGGAGGTGCCGGGCAGTTTTAGTGGTGAGGAGTTTTAAAAAGAAAACAAGGGGTCAATACATAGTATTTGCTGATTGTAAATGGCTGCCTAGATATTTCAATATCCTGGTAATATCAACTGAGGGAGAAAGTAGTGCTAGCACTGCAGGAGTACCCACTTTTCTCACTTGACATACTGTTTTGTTTTTCAGGTTAGGAGAGACCGTAAACCTCTTTCATCTTTGCCCTGAAGAATACCTACCTTTTTAACAGACCAGCTCGTACATGGTGTTGATATGCAGGTGCTTCACCATCCAGATCTTCCAGCAGAAGATGAGAATTAATATGCTAATATAAAAAAATAAAGCAATTTTATATATGTCCTAGGTTTATATCAAAATTTTGGGGAGTTCAGCCTTAATTATATTTATAAATGAGAGCTGGTGCCAGTGTAGCCCTGCCTTTGCTTTCTAACAGCTACCGTGGTGTATGGAGCATGGGGTGATCAGGAACAGACTGATCAATGTATAAGCCAAACCACTGAAAAAAAGATCGCTCTGCATGTACATAAAATAGGAAACCTGACTATTTAGTGCCCTTTTAATCTTGAGAATTCAGAGGCATGTTGGCTGTTAATACATGGGGGAGGGGGGAAGGGTATGGAGACACAACCATCTCTGCCCCCAGCGCCGCCTTAGTTTTACTGGAGGGCTCTGTGGGTGTGCGGCAGGAATGTGCACACACCAACACCCACTGCCTGTGGTGTTTACATGGGTGCAACCCCCCAGCTGTGTACACTGACTGCCCCTCCACCTGAACAGCAGGGGCAGCTGTCTCTGTAAAAATGGCCATTGAGATCTTAATGAATGGTAAAGAGTGAGATTAGACTAAACGCATGAAGCAAGTTTTTGTGTAATCTCTACCCTCTATCTACTGAGATGAAGTTTTGGATGAACACTGTCAGTAAGTAGAGGTTCCCTAACTACTTTTGATAGATTGACATTATCATCTAATCCCAGATAGTAATTGACTGCAAAATTGGGTTAGGTGAGTAAAAAGGTAGGGAACTAAACTTGTCACCCATACTACCAATGATAAATGAAAGCCACAATGAGAAGCTGTCCCTCAACCATTTTATTTTGGAAAAACTAATTACAAAGATATTTTCAGAGGCCAGTGTCTACTGCAAGGATGATTGGAATTATGCAAATTTGCTTCACATCATGGACCTGCTTGCTTTCTGAGCCCTGCTGTAGAGTTGGCCGCTAAGTCCAAGCCACACAGATTTTGTTTAAGAGCCTGTACTGACCAGGTGCACAAAGCAAGTAGAGACTGGACCGCTTCTGTGCACCATAGTACTTAAGACAATGGCTGCAATCCCAAGTGGGACCCATGTGGCAGCATGTGTGCAGGGCATGGGATCAGCCCCAATAGCTTTGAAACCTGGCTTCAAAAAAATGAAGACATCAAAATGTACATTAATTATAACGGATACCAAATGAAAGGAACATAAGGACCATATTCCACAAGCAAGACAGATTGGGAAGGAAGATATGTTTTTATCAGAGGCTCAACACCCCCCCACCCCCACCCTCCAACCTAGTAAATGGGAACCTCGATGAAAAAATAAAAATAACCATAGTGCTATCTTAGTACTTCGTCATTGAAGCATTGTTTTAAATCTGTCATGGGCTCAAGCTTGTTCAGTAACTACCTCAGGTAGTGTCCACCTTCTGGAAAAACGTCTTAACTCCTGAGTAATCTAATGTTACATGGTTGAATTTTTTTAAAAAACCTCATTCATGCAGTCTTCAATGATGCAGGTTTGATATCACCTTAGCGTGTACCACATTTTGCTATAATTATAGTACACGTGCAGAACAAGTGTAGACTGCTTTGAGCAGGAGCTTGTAAGTCAAGAGAGAGGGCAATTGGGATTCTTACCTGTGAATTGCCCTTCTGTAGCCTTGCAGGGAGATTATTCGGAACCAGGGAGCGATCTCCCTCACGTCCACTAGGAGGCAGCACAGGCTTTCAACTGGGAATGCACAGGGAGATCGCGCCCTCGCTTTCCCAGGTGTATCAAAGCCGACAGATCCATCATCTGTAATAATCAGTAAACAGAACACTTCCCAACTAGGAGACAGGTTAGAGGGGACAAACAGTGGCCCATGTGGCCGGAACAAGAGATCTAGAACAATCAGCCCAGGGAGGGCCAAATAATCTCCCTGCAAGGCTAAAGAAGGGCAATTCACAGGTAAGAATCCCAATTGCCCTTTCTGTAGCCTTCAGTCCAGTTATTCGGACACAGGGAGTTACCAAAGCAGTTTATTTATTCGGCAGGGAGGGACATAAGGTCAAGGAGACCCCATCACCCCCTGTAGAATCTGACGGCCAAAGGTGGCCTCAGCAGATTAGAACAGGTCAATTTTGTAGTGCTTAGTGAAAGTATGTGGGTTTTCCAAGGTGGCTGCCCCACATATTTCACTAAGCGGTGCTCGGGAGCGGAGAGCCCAGTTAGCGCCTGCTCCTCAGGTGGAATGAGCCCAAATAGGGTTAGGAGGTGACAAGCCGGAGACTTTGTACGCCTTGGCAATGCAGGTCGAGCTCCATCCGGATATAACCGTCTTGGAGGCCTTTTGGCCTCTGTAGCGTCGCTGGTAGCTAACTAAGAGACCGGAGGATCGCCTAAAGGGGGTAGATCTGTGAAGGTAGATTTTGAGGGCTCTTCTGACATCTAATGTATGCCATAGCCTTTCTAGCCGATGGCGGGGCTTAGGACAGAAGGATGGAAGGACTATGTCCTGCGACAAGTGGAAAAGGGAGGAAGGAGGGGGTCGAGGCGGAGGTTGACCAAATTTCTTTTGAATGTGCAAAGGGCAGGGTTGGCAGAGAGGGTCCCAATTTCAGAGATCCATCTAGCAGAAGTGATTGGTATCAGAAAGGCTACTTTTATGGAGAGGAAGAATAAGGAGACCTGTTCAAGTGGCTCAAAAGGAGGGCTGGTTAGGGCTTTGAGAACCACGTTGAGGTTCCAGGAGGGGAATCTGTGTACAACTGGAAGAAAAATCTTACGAGCAGCCCTGATGAATTGGCATATGTGGGGGTGGGCTGAAAAACGGGGGCTTCCAGAGGCCCCCACGGTACTATCTAGCGCAGCTAGTTGTCTGGAAAGGGTAGTGGGGCGCAGTCCCTTCCCTAGTCCTTCCTAAAGAAACTGAAGGATGTGGCCTACAGATGGTGACTGAGGGGGCACCTGGTGGGAACGACACTACTTCACGAACACGCCCCAGGTAGATTGGTAGATGCGTTGAGTTGACTTTCGGTTAGAGGCTAGAAGAGTGCTTACAACTGCACCTGTGTAGCCGATTCCGTAGGGGTAAGGTTTCAATAGCCATGCGGTCAGATTCAGAAACTCTGGTTGCTGGTAAAGGAGAGGGCCCTGCGAGAGAAGGTCTGGAGAGATTGGCAATTGGAAGTGGTTCCCTCGGGATAGGTTGAGCAGGTCTGCGGGGGCCAGAACGGGGCTACAACTATGGCGGTGGCTCGTTGCAGTTTGCATCTGCAAATTGCCTGCCTGAGAAGTGGAAATGACGGGAAGGCATACAGGAGTCCTATTTGGCCACTGCTGGCTGAGTGCGTCGAGGGCCTTGGCCTTGGGGTGAGGGCATCTGCTGAACCACCGGGGCAACTTGTAGTTGGTTGGAGAGGCGAAGAGGTCAAGGATCGGGTTGCCGAATTTCTGCACTATGCACTGGAGTGTGGAGGCACTGAGGACCATTCCCCGGGTTCTACTGTCTGGCGGCTCACCCAGTCCACCTCCACGTTGTCCCCACCCTTTATGAGAAGGGCCGTGAGAGAGAGTAGGTGAGACTCTGCCCAACAAAAGTGTCGTGGCGCTTCCCTGTGGAGCGATGGAGATCGTGCACCCCCGATTGTTGATGTAGGCCATGGCTGTGGTGTCTGTGCAGACCAGCACATGGTGCCCCTTCAGGTGGGGGAGGAAGTGCTGGAGGGCTAGTCGAATGGCCTTGATACTGTGGCTGGTGTCTGCAACTGTCCAATAGCCCTGGGCGATGTTGGTCCCCAGGTGGGCTCCCTAGCCGGAGAGGCTCTTGTCAGGATGAGTCTGGATGGTTATGTTAAGGGACCTCTGTGAAGGAAGCGGTGGGGGGGTGTCCTACCACTTTAAGGAGCGTTGCATCTCAGGTGGGACTGTGAGGTAGGCAGGGAAGTTGTTGATTATGTGATCCTGCCATGGGTGAAGCACCCATGCATGAAATATGGCCCATTGAAGATGGTGTATGCAGGAGATCAAGGTACCCAGGAGGGAAGCTAGTGTCTGCAAGGAAGTGCGTGGGGATGTCCGTGTAGATGCTATGAGCCCTAGGATCTTGCACTGGCGAGGGACTGGTATGAACAGTCTGTCTAGGGAGGTGTCGAAAATCACCCCTAGGTGCTCTAGATGCTGAGTTGGTGTGAGGTGGCTCTTGTCTCTGTTGATTTGAAAGCCGTGGTACTCCAGGTATAGGTGATGGAGCGTTGGAGATGAGCATGCGCAAGTTTCCTGGATGGGGACCGGATAAGCAGGTCGTCCAGATAGGGGAATATGGCTATGTCCTCTAGTCATAGGTTTGCCACGAGTGGGATTAGGACCTTGGTGAATGTTCGGGGAGCAGTTGCTAGTCCAAAGGGGAGGGCTCGGTACTTCCAGTGCTGATAATTGTAGGCAAATCTCAGCTAGCGGTTGCATGCCAGGCATGCAGCCACAAGCGGTGCCTGGCTGCCATGTTTGCTGCCATGCCTCTGGTGGCCCAGGTGACAATGTCCATAGAAGCATTGATTAAGAATGCATGGGCCAAGGTGACAATAGTGGCCAGCTTGTGGAATGGGGAAGAGATATTTTTGGGTCCTTAGCTAACTTGAACCATTTCATTATGGCTCTGGAGGTGTATGAGGTGGATATAGCCATTTGTAGTGTGTTTGGCACGTGTGGCCTTTTGTGCTGCTTAGGGGGGGGGGGGATCAAGGGGTGCCACCAGAATCTGACCCTGAGTCTAATAGTTCCCCTTCCTCCATAAGGGATCCCTGGCATTCATCCTGAGGGGGCTTTTATCTTTGCTGTTCCCAGTCACGCAGGAGGAACCCTTAAATGCTTTTGGGGGGGGCGTTTGTGCTTTTGGGCCCTCATTTGGTTCCCCTCTATTCCAGCTAAGGTGCCCAACATGGACCTTAAAGTGTCCAGCTGGAGTTGCAGGGAGGGGCGGCTGTCTCCTCATGCTGCATCTCCTGCTTATTCTCCAGCCAGGGATCTGTTGCACAGCTCCTCTGACTCAGGGGCCACATTCTGGGCGGGAGGCTATGGCGCGGGTTCACTTTTAGTGCTTAGGCGAAGTGTGGCCTTGCCAGCAAGCCGCATTCCAGAGGGCGGCTGCCCTGCATGCTTTGGCGGTTTCCGCCATGTCTGGGCTCTCCCTAAGGAGTCCGGCCTGGGGAATGAAAAAGCGGCTAGAGCTGTTGCTGCTGAAGAGTTTGGAAGCCCCCTTTCTCAACAGAGGCAAAGAAAAAGAAAAAAAAGTCTGACTGGGTGCAGCACAGCCTGTAGGATCAGAGGCAGACTTTCAACTGGGAAAGTGAGGCCGCGATCTCCCTGTGCATGCCCAGCTGAAAGTCTGTGCTGCCTCCTCGTGAACATGAGGGAGATCGCTCCCTGTGTCCAAATAATCAAACTGAAGGCTTCAGAAGTCTTGTTTTCAATTCAAGATGAGTTGTGCTTGCCCTGTCAGGGTTGCCTCTTTGTGATTTTATTTTGAGATGTCAAAATTTTAAAAAAACTCATTTATATCCAAACATTTGAATAACTTACTTTGCTTGCAAAATGTGACATTCTACAGATTTCAGAAGCAATTCCCCAACCTGCACGTTTTTGCTCAGGTTCATGCTACAGTGTTCAAGGAAAAGCAGCTAATTAAAGGTAGTGTTGCTGTTCTAGTTTTATTCACCTTGATGTGACATTCCACAAAATTGCAAAAGTGTGCTTTGTTAAACTATAATTTGGCATCTAAAGTCTTCTGTTTTCATAAACCAAAGTTGGTTTGTCAAAGATTACATAAAATCACAGTTCTTAAAAGGTACATAATACAGTTGCACCATTTTAATGGTGAACACTAACAAGCATTTTCCCCACAATAGTTTTGGTAACAATATAGGCACATAGCGGCATGAAAATTACACATAGCAACCAGAACAGCAAAGGCACAATCTGGAGTTTACCTTTCAAAATGTTTAATTTTACAAGCATTTCTATATTTCATGCAGAAGTTTTACATTTGTATTAGCACAGAACCATTACAGAACTGCTGTCATCTAATAAAATGGTCATTTAAATAAAGTTAGCAGCTCTTTCCATTAGAGGGCAATTTAGGAATTCCACCTCAAAAGTTTAAAATGTCTGAAATGCTGTCTATAGCCTTTTGTTTTCCAATGGGAATTCCTAAAGAAATGACAAGTTTTTCAGTTTAATGGCTATCTAAATAGTGTCCTATTTATTACAAGATTGAGACCCATACACTTTTATTCTCAAACCAGTTTCTCCATTAACTTTAATGTACCTTTAAAACTTGGTTGTGAACATGGCACATTATCCATTATTCCCCCCCAGAGTTGCTTTGTTCATTATTTCAAAATGAACTTAACCTAAAGGAATTAAAGCATAGCCAATAGTTTACAAATCAGTCCTTTATCTGACAGGAATGCTTCCTTTAGCAACTCAGTTTGTAATACAGCAGTAACTTTGAAGTATAATTCTGCCCACTGCTCTACAAATGACAGCTGTGCATTTTACATACAAACATTAGCACAAGTAGAAAAATTTTAGTTTTTACAAATGAAAAATCTTGTTTTAAAAAAGTTTCACCTACTTTTCTTAAATAGTTTTTATATGCACCATTCCACACTGTGGAGAAGCTGAAAGATGCAGTCAGGACTTTAGGTTAAGAATGGGATTACAGTCATTGGCAAATACTTACATCTGCATCTGTACAACAAAACTGACAACCCTGTACCACACCATCCTTCGAAAGCAGACACATGCTTTCAAATACGACATTGGAAAGTAAACAAAATTAAGGTGTTGAATGTGCCTTAAGTTCCAAACTGCCTTGTCAGATTTGAAATGGAGGAACCAGAAGTATTTCCAACGAACACACTGTCAAAACAACTTTGTAACTTCAAGTGCTCACTGTAACTGCACTCTGTATGCACCTATTAGCAGCTTTACCTGTAACAGGAGAAAAATCTTTTAGATGATTGTTCACTTATAGGCTTCAGGAAAATTCAGAAAATCATGAGAAACTTCCTATGAATGGAATGTAGTCTTTATTTGATGGATAAAAGTTTCTTAGCCATATTTCTAAGAAAAGAGAAGCCAAAACCAATCTTGCTTGCTGCACCCTTTGTCCAGTAGATAGTCTGGAAAGTAGCGTTTGAACATTTCAACACAGATGTAAGTGAAGGAACACAGGCAGATTGCTGGGTAGAGAAGATGCCATTCAGCATTTTATCTGGGGATAGGGAGGGCAATATCAACTTCCATGACTGAGGTGTTTGCATGCAATATGCGAAAGCCCAGATCCCATCCCTCCTATGCCCTCATTGGGGTGGTGGACAGGTTAGGTTGAGCTGCCCCTGGAGGCTAAATCATGAGATTGGTTTACAGAATTCTCTGGGGGATTTACCTACTGGCAATAGTGGTTCCTCTGTCAACCTGGTTGCCTTGTAGAATGACATCTTGACCGTGGCCACTGACACTGTGCACCCAGGCATCTGCTTCCACCACTGGTCCCCTTGGTATACAGAGGATGAGGCAGCTGAAGCGGGAGGGTAGGCAGAGCACACGTGGTGCTCAATTCATGCTGGCACCAACCAATTTCACCACATTGTTTTAAAAGGACTATGCTGTGGCTGTGATTGTGGCAAAGAAAGCTTCTCCACTATCATAGTGAATGCAAAGCCTTGTCCGGCAGAGGAGTTCTGGCTTGTGAAAGGCCTGGTTAATCTAGTCTGCCTCTGCTTGGAAATGGAGTCATCTAATACCCCCCGTGACATTTTTATTAATTACTTTGCAGACAAAATCACTTGTATTCACCATGACTGATTTTGCAAATAAAATGGCAGTAGCAGAGTTTGGGGTTATGGAAGCCCAGTCTTGTTTTGTTTACTTGGATCAGTTTCAAATTGGTATCACCCACTGCTGTTAGGGAGGTTGAGGGCAACCAGTTGTGAATTAGATCCTTGCCTGTCCTGGCTGGGGTTGTCAATGCTCCCTTTGGGAAGCTATAGGGTGTCAGACACCCTTAAAACTGAGGGCAGTTGTCCAGCCTATTTAAGAAACCATCTTTGGATGGTGCCTGTCCAGCCAGCTATTGGCCTGTGTCTAACCTTTGCTTTTTAGGGAAGGTTAGTGAACAAATGGTTGCCTGACAGCACCAGGCTCATCTTGATGTCATCAGATTCCTGGACCCGTTTACTGGGTATGGCACAGAGACTGCACTTTTGGCTTTGGTCAATGACTTGTACCTGGAGCTCAATGGGAAATTTTACCCTGTTGATCTTAAGGTTTTTCAGCAGCCTTTAATGCAGGTGCTGCTGACATGATTGTGGGACCTGGTGGGGGTGCACTGGACCACTTCAGTGGTTCCACTCCTTCCTTGCTATTGTCCTCTTGGGACCCCCCCTGTGGAGTCCCACAGGGTTCTATTTCATCTCCGTGCTTGTTCAACATGTATACAAGGCCACTGGGCAAGGTAATCCAAAGGTTTGGAGTGAAGTGCCATCAGTAAGCTGATGACGCTCAGATCTACCCCTTTTTCATCCGACCTAGGCCCTGTAGTCTCTGTGCTTACTCGATGTCTGGCTGCTGTCGGAGAAGCTGATTGAAGCTAAATTCAGACAAGACTGAGGTGATTATTTTTGGTCGGTCTTGTGACCTGGAGGGGATTGGGACTCCTGTTATCTGTTCACTCAAGTTTGCAGCCTTGGAGTGGTTCTGAGCCCCTCGCTGTGCCTGGAGTGTCAGGTTGTGGTAGTGGCCAGGAGCACTTTTCATCAACTCCACCTGGTGAGGCAGCTGCAGCATTTTCTTTCTGATTCAGATCTGGCTACAGTGATCCATGCTTTCCTCAAGGCTAGATTATTGCAATGTGCTCTTTATGTGGGGCTGCCCGTGACTAGAAGCTCCAGCTGCTGCAGAACGTAGCGGCTCACTTCCTTTCGGAGATGGGGCACCGAGAGCAGATAGTTTGCACTGGCTCCCTATAGCTTTCCAGGCACAATTCAAGGTGCTGGTTTTGATCTTTAAAGCCCTAAATGGTCTAGGCCTCGCCTATCTGAAAGACTGCCTGTCCTTCCATGTCCCATTGCAATCTCTGTGATTGGCCAGGAGCACCTCCCGGTGGGTACCATCTGTTAGCGCTATTCATACAAGGACTTACAGGGAAGCGTTCTTGGTTGCTGCCCCAATGCTTTGGAATTCCCTCCCCCTGGGCCTCTATGCAGTATAATTACTTTGGCTACTGAGGAAAATATTCCATCCAGATCAAACAAAATGACTCCCTTCCGTATAAGCTCAAGTGCTGCAGAAGCATGGCAGCTGGGAAGGGAAGTAAGTAAGAACAAGGTGATTTTGTATTTACAGTCAAGTTCACTAACAGAGCTCTAGCAGAGGAAGTTACTGAAATGCTCTGTCAAAACTAACACCCCCTACCACCCAATAAACACAAACGTTTCTCACCTTTGCAGTAGGCGCTTCTGACAACCGTATGAAAAGTTTGTTAAGGCCTGAAATGGGACTGAAGGAATAAATAAAGTGACTGTCCTAAAACAAAGAATAAGCAAAGTCAGGGGTTTTAAAGCACATTTGCTACATTATACTCAAACAGCCAGAAAAGAATCAAGAGAACTGGGGCTAACATATCATTCGTCTACACAAGTGCAAAGGGAGATGTGGTCCCCACCAGTAACTACTGCCGTCTCCGCCAGCGAGGGGGTAACAATAATGCCCATGTGCTGGCCATGGAAAACCTCAGCAGCCCATCCATCGGTGTTAGTCATTTACGTCACCCCCTTCTGTGGCCACAGCTATCTGACAGGTGGTGGGACACACAACTTAGGAACTACCCATCTTTTACATACAAGTATATTGCCTAAAAGTATCTTAGAGGATCTCTAAAGTAGAACTGCACCATGCAAGTAAACCCTGAGAAAGGCAAGCATATTAAGGCTACTGTATAGGGTAAACCAGGGGTTGTAAAGCTATAAATCACTTGTCAGGCAGAGAAAAACCCCCACAAACAATCAAGCTGGGACTCTGAGCCAGGGCAGTAAAATCCACTTCTCAATAAGTATACTACTTTTGGGGTAGTGTTGTTTTTTTAACACTAATTAATTGCATTAATTACTACAAAGTTAGGACACAACAGTGAAACTACAGTCTTAGTTTAACAGTGCAAAATGGAAGACTAAGTGTGAACACTAGAATTATAGTATTTTACTGTACTTGCAGAACTGGGAACGTTGATTTCAGAAGTAAAATAGGTAAATTATCCTAGTTAAAACAGATAATCAAGATGGAGAACACAGATGATTCAGTGGAATCCCCAGAAGTTAGACTCCGTTAACTAAAATATCCTTTAGTGCCAAACTGGTCTTCCCCCCCCACATCCCTGCTCTGAGTCAGTTAATGTGCTTCATTTTGCAAGATCTATTCCAATTTCAATTCCCTCCCCCTGCCTGCCACAGAATGCCAGAAAGCAGCTTTCGCGTGTTTAGAAAAAAGAGTCACTGGGATATTCAGTATTCCAGCTTCGGGAAACTACTGGTGAGGAGTCTTCAGTGGAAGACTAGCTTAGGCCAGACCCTGACTGACCATACACCATCAAGTTGTACTGCCTCTTCCACCCAAAAGTGTTAGCAACTTAACATAGCCAGGGTGGCTTTGGGAAACCAGCTTCTTTGAGGTTGCTGGGTTATTTCCTATTCCTCCATGAAGGGCTGCCCTCTAGAACTGCACCAACTAGGGGAAAAACTCTTGAGGATTTGACAATATCTAAGGCAATACTGTTTATTTTCTATAGCCTTACAGGCAAGAAAATGGGAGGATTTTTAATCATATAAACTTCTAAATTGGGGGGGTTTATACAAAATTCTGCTTTCAATCACTATCGTACTACAAGAATGGTTTGTTAAAAATGAAGATAAACAGCAGGTATCTTCAGACCTAAAGACAAACCTCTTGGAACTGAAATGTTACATTGAAATTTGGATTGCATAGGGATTAATAAAGACATAAATTCAGTTCAGAAAGAGATTTACCAAAAATACAGGAAGTTGGAATTTATCATTTAAAACCACCGCTTGCACGCTGCATGGTCCACAGAGCCGAGCAACAACTTCTTTCCCAAAGAAGTTTGCATGGAAAACAAATAGAAGAATCCCAGATCCTAATGGAGAGAAAACAGAACACCAGGCTAGTTTCTTTATTTCACATCAGTCACTCTAAATCCACGTCACTCCCCTCTTCTCCAAAGCAGCAAAGCCATTTTAACATGAGAAGCATTTTCACAATCTAAGCCAGTGGCTCCCAAGTTTGAGTCTACAAGGCCAAGAGGTGGTGCAGAGCCAGCCACAGCAGGGTATGGGGAACTGAAGCCTCCTACCTTGTGCCGCTGTAACCAGCCCAAAGCAATCCTTGGCAGGTGCATGGTGGGCCACAAGAAATTTGGAGCGTTGTCAGCAATTCACTGGTTCAAAGAGTTTGGAAATCACTTGTCTAAATCCTTATTTGCACATGCCTTTCATGATTGCTTTTAATGCGTATTTGTAGAAGCTAAATCTAAATCTAGGTCACAGGGTCTCCAAATCTGATATAGTTGGTGACCCAGGAATTTTATTGCAAACACCTGTAAGGCCTCTGGCCTGGACATGTCAGGGGAAACTTACCACCCATTCCTTGAAAGGAGCAGGTACTTTCTTGGCCTTGTGGGCCAGGACATCCTTAGCAAAAATGAGAAAGATAGCTACACCTTTGTCAGGCACTACAAGATGAACGCTCTGGCTTCTTCTAAGCAGCTTTTGGCTGCAGAGTCCTTCATAAGCTACTTGCTTCTCTTTTCAACGCTGTTGGGAGCGGGGGAGGAAGTCTTTTTAGAAACTCTAGATTTTCAGTAGGGTAAGGTGGTTGGTTCCTCTCACCCCCCCTTCTCAATGAAGTTACAATTCTTTTATTTTTTACTAATGCAGTTCAGCTTTAAGTCCTCAGTCTGGGAAAGAATATTCTAGCCCAGGGCTTCTCAACCTCCTCCCTGGGCTGGGGCAGTCAAATTCTTTGTGATGCTACCTCCAGTGCCAGTGGGAAGGACACAACTTGCTGTACAGACTGCTTACTGGTGTAGAAGGAAAACTTGTTCTTACTAGCAAGTTTCCTTTTTCTCCCCTTGAAAAGACACACACAAAATTCTTATCTGTAGGAAAAAGTATTCTTATTAGGTTCAAAATTCCCCTTTGGATAATTATCCAGATAAGTTACGATCAAGTTTTGAGTAGTCATTTATTTACAATTAATTCCAAAAAGACTTGTTCAAACCTAAGCATTTTGTGGCTTCTACACCTTCACTTAAGACAACTGCATATTTTAAGAGTGACTACAATTCACCATTAGATCAGAATACCAATGGAGGTGGTCAACTCTTTACTGGCAGTCTTCAAATCCAGAATGGACACCTTTCTAAAGTGATGCTTTACAATTTAATGGGTTTGATATAGTATCTGTAGGAACTACAACAGGCCTATGTTATACAAACAGATTAGATGATCATTTGTGAATCTAGTTCGTACAGTACTTGCAACAGCCAGATTAGTTTCTCTACATCTTTTGTATAATCTGCCATTTCGAGCACTGTGCCATCATGGTTGGAAAGGGAAGTACTTTTTCACCTGTGGCACCAGTCACTCCCCATGGTCAGTTTCCAATGTTCCACTTGTTCTTAAACACAATGCTACCATGCCTGGCTACCCAGAAGCCACACATCTGACTGCCCGTTTGAAGGTGGTGTGAAGGAATGTGCGCTCCCATGAGCCACGCAGCATCCTCTTCTGGGCACTCATGGCGCGCTCCGTAGAATTCGGGAGGGTGCTGTGTGGGGCAATGGGTGCCGACACATCCCCGCCTCATATGAACTGGGGCAGCCACCCACACCAGCAGACTGGTCCACCTGGCACTGTACAATCAATCGTTATAGGCAGGTGCCTATCCCAGGTGGCTTACAATCTAAGGGAGACAAGGACAGATTCATGAGGCTGGAAGTTGCAGGTGCACATGCTTAACTTAGTCACATGGCCTTTGCAAGTCAGAGGAGCTGGCATTCCCCCTCCTCCATCATCTGTGGCAGGGTGGCTGCTGCTGCCGTAGTCATGCTGGGAACCCATTAGACTCCCTCCCCATGCACTCCACCTGAGGGGGATCCTCCCCCTCCCCACACAAGCCATGCTCATTTGAAAACACCCATCGTATCAGTCTCCAGCACAGGTAATACCGTCACTCCTACAATCTGTCTCTAGGACAGTATCGTAATAAAGAACTTCCAAAGACATGAACAGTTTGTAAGAAAACTTGTATATCAGCTTTTTAAAAACATTGGCATGAGAAACAAAGTATGACTTCATGCAGTGTTTTATAGAGTGTAAAATAAGTTTTACCTTCTGGCACATTCTGTGGAGGCTTATAGTTGAAATCCATAGAAAAGTCTGGTCCCTCACAAAGACGATGACATGAAATTGGAAAAACAGGCTCCAGCAAAGCAAGGCGTGCTTCAAAGTAATCCCTGATTGTATCTTCAGCCACTCGAGAGAGCCTGAACAAGCCAACAAGTTACACCTTAGTTTAAGTCACAACTGTTGCTGCACTACTACATAGGCCTGATCACTGTACAATGGGTATAAGGAGCTGCCTAACTGAGTCAGACCAATGATCCATCTTAGCCCAGTATTGTCACAACCTGACACGGCAGCAGGGTTTCAAATCAGGGTCTCCAGCAGAGGCCTCACCCAGGCGTGTAACCAGAGATACTGAATCTGAGATGCTGGGGATTGAACTTGGGACCTAATACATGCCAAGCATGCACTCGACCACCTGAGCTACGGACGTAGCAGGAAATGAACAGCAGCATTCTAACTGGCAAGATGTAGAATTCCTGATGTCAAATGCTAGTGCATTACGGATTAACCTCAGCATGATAGAAATGCCAGCTCCCAGCACCCAACAAGGTTCACCTACTTTACATGGAAGCTCTAAAAAGAGCGTAAGCATCATTGGTGCAGCCAGTATCCAAGCTATTCAATTAGCTATAGGAGAGGCCTGGGAATTTCCTCCTAGAGGCTATAGCCAAGACAGCCACCTCACATGCACCAATGAACACAATGGTCATGGGGAAGGTGACTATAGCACGCATCAGCACATGGCTCCTATCTGGCTAAGATGTGAGAATTCTAGCTCCCAAAGCAGCGTGATCCCCTTTTCCACTAAACAATTGGTTGGTGCAGTGATTCCGTGCAGGGCCGGCCTTATCGCAGGGTTGTTCGGGGCAGCCACCCTGGGTCCCGCTCCTGGGGGGGCCCCACACGCGGGGCCCCCAGCTCCCGGCCACTGTCTGTCTCGGCCAGGGAGTGAGGGAGAGGCAGAGGCCCAGTCTTTCCCTCACTCCTTGGCCCCCTCCACTGCCTGTAAGTCTCCAGCAGGGAGTGAGGGAGAGGCGGGGCCTCTGCCTCTCCCTCACTCCCTGGCCAGTCCGAGACGGGCAGTGGAGGGGGCCAGGAAGTGAGGGAGAGGCAGAGGCCCCGCCTCTTCCTCACTCCCTGGCAACTTCTGGTGACAACAGGCACAGATTTAATCTGCTGCTGCTGCGGCTCCCGCCTGACCCAGGGAGATGGTGAGCGGCCTGGCATGGGACCCGGCCCAGTGGCGGCGGATGAGGTAAGTGCCCTGAAAAACGGCTGGGCCTGGGCGGAGGGGAGTGCCCCCTTCGCCTGTCCCCGATCCCAGGCAACGCCCCCAGACTGAGTTGGAGAACCCCCCGAGTCAGGCTGCCAGTGGGAGAATGGGGCCCCCACATTTCTCCCCCACCCTGGGCCCTGCAATTCCTAAGGTCAGCCCTGATTCTGTGAAGTTAGCAGAAGCCTTCCACCTTTAAAAAAGGCACACAAATCTTCCAGGAGGGATAAAGCAGCAGGGTTCTCACTTTCTACTGAAGATGTGATTTTGGCAGCTTAAGCAGAGAAATTTGAATACGAATGCAGACACAGTACTTACGTCTCCAAATGATTCTTGATGAGATCATACACTAGTACATTATTACACTGCTTAGCAAAATGAAGTGCACTGTTCTGATGCTTCGACAAAATGTTGCAGTCTGCTGCACTTTCAATCATGAGGCGTACGATATCAGAGTTTCCTCTCTTACAAGCCTACATACAAAAGGAAAAAACCCCATTCAGAACAGCAATAGGTATGCAATTGGAGAAACCAATACCTCATATTTAAAATATAGAGTTTTAGAGTTGTGGTTAAGGAACAGTTTATTTGTTGATGATTCCCCTTCCGCTTCCAGAAATGTCTGTGTTCAACTGATGAAAACCAACGAAAATTCTGAACTGCATAAAGCTTTCGGCAATTATTTTACCAAGAATTAAACAGCTGATCTTTAAAAGCAATGTTCATGTCACATTTTCATTGACTATCTAGATGGTATAACGTATATAGGTGCAATTGGGAAATTCAGGAGGATAAGCAGAATATATTGGAAGAATTATGTTCTGTTGAATTAAGGGATCTCAAATTTTACAGCCTTGCTCCAAGAGGGCCAAATTCTAGAAAAAGCATTAACTAAACTTTGGTGACGCTTCAGAATGCATCAGTGGTGCAGGAGGTTAATTAAACCTAGTCCTTCTAAAGCCCAGACCTCAAGTTAGCCTTTGCAGTGTTTTGGGATCCAACCCTAAAGCCTTACAAAAAAATGGATACACATGCTTTCTGGGAAATGTGTGCCTCTTAAAATTAGTGTACACCCATGAGGTCTAGCTTTCTGCATTTACTCCACCATCAATATGTTGTAGGTTTTGCATAGAAAAGGTTCTGTGTGTGATACACAGGACATTTGGACACTTAAATCTTTATTGTGGAAGTTCAGAAGAGAAAAATATAAATATGCCAAAATAAGTCTCACCTTGTACTTTATTAATAAAAATAATTCCTCAGAACCTCTGATTTCATTTGAAAATGTACATGTGATGTACGGGACTCAAATTGTACTCTTATCTTGATGCAAAAAAATCTTGATTTTCTGTGAAACCATGAGATTCAGGGGGCAGGAGATAAATCATGAGGTTTTTTTATATAGGTAATAAATTATGTCTATATTATGTTTGTTCACTGGTATTTGCTCTATGACACGACACATAATAATAAACTTTCAAAATAATTGTTGTGGTTCCGAAATACGTAGTTTGATTTTAGTGCATCATGACACAACAGATAGTCTGATTTAACCCCATTAAATGTGTGTAAGTATTGAAATCATTAATATTTAATATACCAGCAATTCTTCGCTTTAGTGCGAGCAGTCTTTTTATAAAAACAACAACAAACCAACCAACCAAACTTACTCGGGGTCACTTGGACACCCCTTCCCCAATGCCAAAGTAATGCAGTATTTTTGAGGCACCCTAAAGTTGAGCATGGAATATGTCTGACCATAAATCTTCAGGGACATTGCAGAAAGGGCAATTGGGATTCTTACCTGTGAATTGCCCTTTTGTAGCCTTACAGGGAGTTTATTCGGACTCAGGGAGCGATCTCCCTCGTGTCCACTAGGAGGCAGCATAGACTTTCCACTGGGCATGCGTAGGGAGAGCGCACCCTCGCTTCCCCGCGAGTATTACAGCCGAAGTATCCATAGCTGGAACAAACAAAGAACAGAACCTTCCCCGAAACCTCGAGGAGTAACGTTAACTGAACCCTGTACCAAGAACAGGAACTAAACTTCCCCAGGACTAAGAGGATTAATTAACAGCCCGGGTGGGCCGAATAAACTCCCTGTAAGGCTACAGAAGGGCAATTCACAGGTAAGAATCCCAATTGCCCTTTCTATAGCCTTCAGTCCATTTATTCGGACTCAGGGAGATAGCAGAGCAGTACTATTTATTTGGAAGGGGAGGGGCAATCAGGTTTAGTCAGACCCCAGTACCCCTTGTAAAATCCACCTGCCGAAAGCGGCTTCGGCGGATTGGTGTCGATCTATCTTACAGTGTCTGGTGAATGTGTGCAGGGTTTTCCAGGTGGCTGCCCTGCATATTTCACTTATTGGGGCTCGGGAGTGAAAAACTGAATTAGTGGCTGCTCCCCGGGTGGAATGGGCCAGGAGAGGATTGGGAGGCTGGAGGCCGGAAGCCTTGTAGGCCTCAGCTATACAGATTGAAATCCAGCCAGCAATAACTGATTTGGACGCCTTCTTACCCCTGCGCAGGGGTGATAGCTAACTAGAAGGCTAGAGGAACGGCTAAAGGAGGCCGAACAATGCAGGTATATCTTTAAAGCCCTGCGTACGTCCAGAGAATGCCACCGTTTCTCCAAAGGGTGGCGGGGCCGAGGGCAGAAAGAGGGCAGGACCACATCTTGGGATAAGTGGAAGAGTGAGGAGACCTTCGGAAGGAAGGAAGGGTCCAGGCAGAGGCAGACCGACTCCTTTCTAAATGAGCATAGGGAAGGGTCGGCTGACAGGGCCCCAATCTCAGATATGCATCTAGCAGAGGTGATGGCTATTAAAAAGGCTACCTTAATTGAGAGAAAGAATAAAGAAACCTGCTTAAGGGGTTCAAAGGGAGGTCCCGTCAATGCCTTAAGGACCAGACTGAGATTCCAGTTAGGGAACCTGGGAACTATCGGAGGAGAAATTCGACGGGCAGCCCTCATCAACTGCCGTATATGGTGGTGAGAGGAAAGGCGTGGTTTACCAGAAGCCCCCAAGGTGCTATCGATTGCGGCCAGCTGTCTGGATAGAGTGTTGGGGCGTAGCCCCTTGTCCAATCCTTCTTGCAAGTATTATAGGACTTGGCCTATCGAGGGGGATTGTGGAGGAACAAGCTGTGTCTTGCACCAACCCACGAAAACCCTCCAAGTACATTGGTATATGCGTTAGGTGGATTTACGCCTAATGCTAGTAGGGTGCGTATAACGGAATCAGAATACCCCAAGCCTTGAAGAGCTAGGGTCTCAACAGTCATGCTGTTAGTTTCAGAAACTCTGGATGTTGATACAGGAGAGGTCCTTCTGATAGCAGGTCTTGCGTGACCAGTAGAGCGAGTAGCTTCCCGTGCGACAGGATGAGCAGGTCTGTGAATCAAGGCCAACGGGGCCAAAATGGGGCTACGAATATCACAGTGGCATGCTGGAGTTTGCAACTGTGAATTGCACGGCTGATTAGGGGGAATGGAGGGAAGGCGTAGAGGAGACCCGGTGGCCACTGATGGCTGACAGCATCTGCAGCCTCGGATTTGGGGCGGGCATTCCTGCTGAAAAAGTGAGGCAATTTGTGGTTGGTCGGGGAGGCAAACAGATCTAGGATCAGGGTGCCTAACGTCTCGATGATTAGTTGGAAGGCTGACAGGCTGAGAGCCCATTCCCCCGGATCCAGGGCCTGGCGACAACCAATTCGCCTCGACATTGTCTACGCCTTTTATGTGGAGAGCCAACAGTGAGAGAAAGTGGGACTCCGCCCAGCTCATCAAGCGGAATGCTTCCCTGTGTAACATCTTTGAACGAGAGCCCCCCTGATTTTTGACATAGACCATGGCCGTGGTGTTGTCTGTGAAGACGATCACATGGCAACCCTCTACAAGGGGAAGAAACCGATGGAGGGCTAGTCGAATGGCTTTGAGTTCCAGCCAGTTGATGCTGTGAGTGGCGTCTGTGGCCGACCAGGTACCTTGAATGAAGTTGTCGTCAATGTGGGCTCCTCATACTGAGAGACTGGCGTCCGTAGTCAGAACTATCTTGTGTGGTTCTGTTAGGGGAACTCCGTCTCGGAATCGGAGTGGGTCTTCCCACTCGGTCGGAACTGACATTGATATCCGGCAGTTGTTGATTATTTGTATTTGCTAGGGGTGAAGCAGTTGCTGGAGGTTGCGCGCATGAAACCGTGCCCACTGAATGTGTCGTGTGCAGGAAATCATGCAACCGAGCAGGGATGCTAGTGTTCGGAGGGGGGTCCGTGGCTGCGCTTGTATGGAGGATATAAGACTCCTGATCTTGTATTGCCGAGCGAGTGGAATGAATACCCTGTACAGGTGGGTGTGAAATATAACCCCCAGGTGTTGAGTGGGTGTTAGGCGACTTTTGTCTCGGTTGATTTTAAAACCGTGGCGCTCCAAGCAGGAGATGGCGCGATGGAGATGAGTCTGAGCCAGGCCATGAGATGTTGCCCGAATCAGGATGTCGTCCAAATATGGGAAAACTGCTATGCCCTCGAGTCGAAGGTACGCGATGAGGGGTATCAAAATCTTTGTGAACGTTCGGGGAGCTGTGGCTAGGTCGAAAGGGAGGGCTCGGTACTGCCAGTGTTGATTGTTGTAGGCGATCGAAGCCATCGCCAGTGAGCTGGGGAAATGGGGACATGTAAGTATGCGTCCTTTAGATTCAAGGAAGAGAGCCAGTCGTTCTTCGATACCGCCAGTGAGATGGAGGCCAAGGTCTCCATTTTGAGCTTCTGGAGTCTGATGAATCTGTTGAGGCGTTTCAGATCCAGGACCGCTCTCCATTCTCCCCTCTTCTTCTGCACGAGAAAGAGTGAAGAAAGTCCTCTTCCCTTTTCGTGCCACGGCACTCTTTCTATGGCACCCATCTCGTGAAGTCTGTTGATTTCGGATCGCATTACCTTGCATTTTCAGGTGATACGCGAGAGGGGGGAGATGCGGAAGAACTCCCTTGGCTTGGCTCTGAATTCTTTGGAGTAAGGCTTGTGTTACTGTTTGTCGGGCCCAAGAGTCTGAAAAGGTCAGATTCCACTACCAGGCGAAATGCAGGAGCCTTCCTCCTAGCCGGTAGGAGCCACGGAACGAAGAGGCCAAGGAGTCAGGACTCCTGCTTGCGAGAGGGGGACCCGGGGCATCTGGAATAGGAGTGTGTGGTTGACCTGTTAGGTTTGGATCCGCATCCCGTGTCCTCTCCTGCGCTGCTGGGAGCTCCAGGCATTATATGAAGAGAAGGTCCGCTTGTGACCCTGGTTGAATCTCTGAAAGGGACGAAAGAAATTTTTGAATGTTTGTACTTGGTTAAGGGAGTGTTTCTTCTCCTTGTTGGAGGCGTTGGAGAGAGCCTTGTCCAGGGCCGGGCCAAATAAATTTGCCCCCCCCCCCCCGAATCTGCTGTTGACCAGCAGGTTCTTGGCGTGCGTGTCAGCCTGCCATGAGCAGAGCCACAGACGGCGGCATGCTGCTATATTAGCCGCCATGCCTCTGGATGCCCAGGTTACAATGTCCATGGAGGCGTCCATGAGGAAAACGTGAGCAAGGGTGACGTTAGCAGCCAGTTTCTGTGATAGAGCAGCTGAAACGTTCAGGTCTTTGGCCAGTTTAAACCATTTCATGATGGCTCTGGAGGCATAAGCAGCAGTGGTGGCCATCTGCAAGGTATAAGACAAAGCCTGTAACTCTTACAGAGGCCAATCTCTATTCCTTTATCAGTGGGGTCTTTTGGTAGGTCTTCTGAGGAGGGGAAGACCGACTGGCGAGCTAAGGAGGCGGCTGCTGCGTCCACCTTAGGAGGCTTGAAGATGGGATCACTCTGTTTGGAGAATGAGTATAGGGATTCTAGATAGTTTGGTTGCCTTGGTAGGTTGTTTCCATTGGGCCTTAATGATTTTTTCAAAGGCCCGGTCCAGAATGACCCCCTTGCCTCCACTATGGAGTTTGGGGATATATTCCCTGTCTGAATCCTCGTCATCGGAGGAAGATTCAGACTCCTTTTTCTGTGAGCTAGGGGTTATTCTGAGAACCTGCTGTGCCCTCCTGAGGAGTTTGGGGCCCTGATCGGAAGGGAGTTCTCTGCCTACCTCCTTGGGACCCTTTGCCAGGATGTCCTCCCATTCGGGAGTGTCCTGGTCCCCTGCCCCCGAGGAACAATCTTCATCCTCATCTGAGCCTACTGAGTGGGAAAGTACGGGGGGGTGGGGTCCTAGCCCACTCCTGGGTCTTGCATTTCTTGTGTGGGGGCTGTGGAGGGGGGTTCTGATTCAGAGGAGGACCCTAGTAATTCGCCCTCCTCTGAGGGGGACTCACCCCGTTCATCTTCTGAGGACCCTAGCAGGTCCAAGGGAGTGGCTGTGGGCTAGTTTGCGGGAGGCCTTGTTTGTGCCCTTTCGGGCTTTTCTAGAGTCCCCTTTGAAGGAGGCTGTGGGTGGGTGGGTGGGGGATTACGTTTCTGGGCCTTCCTCTGGTTGTTTTCAATACACGCTAGGACCCCCACCATGGACCTAAGCGCGTCCATTTGGAGCCTTTGGAAGAACTCCACAGAATGTTCCCCCCTTACTTGTGAGGAGGCAGAGATGTCTGCCTCCTCCACTTCCTCCATTTCAGCTGCGGGTCATCCGTCTTCAAGATTGCCGTGCGGCTCCTCCAATTGTAAAGCGGGGGCTGCGGGCTGTGCGGGAATCTCCGGTGCAGTTTCACTTTCGCGCCTAGGAGAAGCGGCGCCCTCGTGGCGTGCTGCGGCCCGGTGGGCGGCCGTCCTGCAGGTCTTGGCGGTTTCTGCCATCCAAGGCGAGTATCCAGACGGGTCGTGCCTGGAGGCCGAACCTCACGGGCTTGGAAACCCAGGCCATACCCAGGGGCCGGCACCGGGATGATCAGAGCAAGCCTGCTCTTACAGCCCTTAAGGGCGCTAAAGTCCCAGTCCAATGAAGACTGAATCCTCCATGAAAGGAACCCCCTCCCCGGAAGGCCAAGGAGGCTAGAAAGTCTGGTGGGGGTGCGGAGCACCCCAGCTGCACAGCCTACTGGATCAGAGGCAGACTTTCAACTGGGGAAGCGAGGGCGCGCTCTCCCTATGCATGCCCAGTGGAAAGTCTATCCTGCCTCTAGTGGACACGAGGGAGATCGCTCCCTGAGTCCGAATAAATGGACTGAAGGCTACACAAGCCTTATCCTCCAAGAACGTTTCCAATTCTTTTTTAAACTCATTACACTACTGGCCTTACAACAAATCACTACTTGTCTTATCAAGTTTTGTTCTCTCATATAAGGTGTCAATTTAGTGCCAGTGGTCACATGCCAGGAGGAGTGGTTTGTATGCACAGGTATGTGTGTCTCTCTTGTGGCTCTCAGCCATACAAAAGTTTCAATAAGTGGCTCTTGAAGCTGGAAATTCCACCCACCCCCAACTCATAATGCTTGCACTGAATATTAGATAAGACATTTAATAAAACTATTTTACCTTCATCAAAGCAGTTTCACCATTGCTCTGCTGGAGATTCACATAAGCTCCAGCTTCCAAAAGAATAGCCACAGTAGTTAAATAGTTCTTAGGAAAAAAGAAATAATTATGCTTAAATATAAATATTCTGAACCTAAACAAAATATAGAATAAATACATGGTTTAGCACAGCAGAAAACATTAGCCTCCTTAAATAAGGCAACATTTCTGCATTACTCCTCAGCAAGCTTTTAAAAAGTTTAAGTGCAATAGACCAGTCACCCCAAAACACCCTGCATGGAATGAGCTACAGTATCAGCTTACTAGCCAATGTTGCAGATGAAAAACTCCAACATCTTCATGAATGCCAGAGTCATAGGGCTGGAAGGGACCTCAAGGGCCATCTAATCTAGCCCCTTCCACCAACGTGGGAATCACCAGACCCAAAAAACCTGCACAGAAAACTCAAACAAAGCCTATCATAAAAATTTGCCAGAAGTAGTGATTGCGAGTGACCAGAGCACACCAATGCCTGCAAAAATAGGTAGAGGAACAATGCAGGTGTCTCAAACAAGCAAAGCTACATCCACACTGCAGGAGAAGGCAAGAAACCTATCAGAATAAACTGCCATCCTGGCCCAGAGGGAAATTCCTTCTTGACCCCAAATGAACATGCACGTAGAACCCCCCAGTAAAGCACCAGAACACCCCATAAGCCCCATCTACTATAGACATCTTTGATGCTTCATGAGGAAAGGGAGTTAAAACGGAAATTGGGGCTCTTACCTGAGAATTTTCCTTCTACAAGCTCCACTGGACATCCCTTCAAAACTCTGGGGATAGCCCCACCTCAACCACTAGGTGGCAGAAGACCACCAACCTTTTGCTGGAGCACACTCAGTGGGGAAGAGATCCCTAGAGACTCCAGTGTAATAGAGCCATAACCTGCAAACAGACTCCAATTTTAAATAAAAATGTCAAATAATGTAGGCTACAGAAAGGAGTGGAAAACCCAACATTCTCAGCCAAGTTGAACAAGAAGGGATCGCAGCCTAGGGAACAAAAAGTTCTGATACAACACTTTATACAAATCAACATCAACTCCTCACCTGGGTGGGTTGAAGTGATGTCAAGCGGAGCTCGCAGAAAGAAAATTCCCAGGAACGAGCCCCAATTCCTGAGCTCCCTGGACATGACTTCAAAACTCTGGGGAAGTACCAGAGCAGTATCCCAGAAAAAGGCACCCAAGGGAGGAACAAAGGAGATGCATCATAAACCAACTATGTACACAAAGGAATATTCCCTTTAATCCAGAACGTTTTGGAGAACTTGGCGACCAAACACCGCTTCTGCAGACTCCGAAGTGTGAATTTTATAATGGTCCGTGAATACGTGCAGGGAGGACCACGTCACTGCCTTGTACATTTCCTCATAGGGTGCACAAGACCTAAATGCCCAAGAGGTAGCTGCTTCTCTAAGGGTGTGAGCTTTAACGCTCTGTGGAGGAAGAAGATTCTGTCTGTGCCCTGTAGGCATCAGAAATGTCAGCTTCATCTACCTGGCTATAGCAGTTTTTGAAGCCTTTTATGAGAGGGAGAGTAGTTAATAGAGAGAGTAACTATCCTCCTAAGTCCTCCTAAGATAAATCTTAAGAGTCCGTCTTACGTCCGATAGTGCCACAGAACCTCCTGGAAATGTGATGTAACCTTCAGGATGAAAGCTTGATCAGATCTCAAGATGAAATTCTTTTTAAAAAATGCAAAAAGCCAGATAGATTTAAAAATCTCCCAATTCAGACACACTATGGGCTGACTAGTCTCCGCCAGAAACCTCTTAATGTGTTGTGTGCTCTTAATGTGTTGGTGGGAACCCAATTTAGAACCATAAGAGGCCCCAAGACACCGTCTATGGCTGCTACCTGCCTAGAGTGTACTAGGCTTTAAACCCTTCTGCAGCCCTTGTAAAAATTCTACTGTAATTTTAACATCAGTCGATCAGGATGCTCCGTTCTGACCACCAAATTGCGAAAACTCTCCAGGTGGACTGATATTCTTTTGGCTGAATCTCTTCTAGATGCCAAAAGGGTGTCCAAAACTTGATGTGAATAACCTAAGCTCTGGAAAGCTCTCTTCTCAAAAGCCACGTTGTCAGACTCAGGTGCTGTGGATTGTCATAGGTGAGAGGACTCTAGGATAGCAAGTCCAGTGAGGAGGGTAGCCTCAAGTGAGGCACCACACTCAGCTCTCTCAAGTCCGAGTACCAAGGTCTCCTGGGCCACGCTGGAGCCACCAAGTTTAGTGTGTGTTTCAAGGCTTTGATTCTGGATACTGTCCTTCCTAGCAGGGGAAAGGGAGGAAAGGTGTAGAGAAGGCCCGTCGGTCAATCTCAATTCAGGGCATCTATCCCCTCTACGTTGGGACACCTGTTTCTTGTAAGGAACCTGGGTGTCTTCACATTGACTGCTAAGTCGAAGAGGTCGATGGTTAGAACCCCAAAGGTCTGCGTTATTAATGTGAATGCCTCCAGATTCGAGGACCATTCCCCTGGATCCAGCTGTTGTCTGCTTAGCCAGCCCACTTCGGCGTTCTCTACACCCCTGATGTGGCATCCCCGCCTGGAAGCGTGATTCTATTAACCACCAATCCAGGGACACCTTGACTCTGTGAGGAACCAGACCTCTCGGACTGAGACCTTGAGAGATTCTCTCTTGGAATGGCCGGAGGAATTTCTGAAGTGTCCTGAAGTGCATCCTCGCCCACAGCAGGAGGCAAAAGCAAGAAACCATGAAGTCCAGAAGACCTGCCAGCTGTTTCAGTGGAGATGAAATCTGAGCCTTTATCTGCCTGATCAGCTTCCTGATTTTTGTTTGCCTCTGTTGGAATAAACAGTCTGCCCTGTAATGTGTCGATCCTTACTCCCAGGTGATCGAGTGACTGGGTAGGAACCAGGGCACTCTTCGTGAGGTTCACAATGAACCTGTTGAGTTCCAGATACCATATCATTCTCTGAATGTCCACTTGAGCCATCTCCCTGGAAGATGCCCTGATAAAGAGATCGTCCAGATAGGGGTGGATGTGGATTCCCTCTGAACAAAGACTGGCTATCAGAATGACTAGGACCTCTGTAAATGTCCTTGGGGAAGTCGACAGGCCAAAGGGGAATGACATGTATTACCAGCCATGTATTGCCAATGTGTCCCTTCGTACTGGAACCTGAGGAAGCACCTGTGTTTCTGATGCACTGGGATGTCACAAAATTGAGCTGACTGTCTCCATCTTGAATTTCTTTAGTTTTACTGACCGGTTCAGCCTCTTTAAATCTGCTCGCCACTCTTCGGACTTCTTTAGCACCAAGAAACACAGAGAGTAGAGCCCTAGACCCTGTTGTACTGGAGGAACTGGCTCCTTCACCCCGATGGAGTGGAGGCGGGAGATCTCTGAGAGCATCACCCTGTGCTTTTCTGGTTTCTTTAATGTTGGTGAGGGGGTGAACAAGCTGAAAGGATGTCTTCTTAGCTCTATGAAGTATCCTTGGGTGATGATGTCTAACACCCATTTGTCGGAACATGCTTCTACCCATCTGTCTCTGAAAAATTGCAGCCTTCCCCCATTGGTGTATGGGATATGGGGTATCGATTCGGGGTAGTCAGGAGTCAGTCTTGGTGTGAGGACTGGTCCCTGGTCTGTTTCTGGTAGTACCGGTAGACCTTGTGATTCCGCTTCCATCGGCCTTTCCACTTTGGATCTGTGGAACTGCGGCCATAGTTCAAGGACCTTTATGGAGCCTTGGGAAATAAATGAAAAGGTTGTTTAGTAGAAGGAGCAAAAACCTGATGGAGGATTTTCTTTTTTGCCTTGTCGGACGCATCTGCAAACAATTTGTCAAGGCAAACACCAAACAACTTTTGACCTTGGTACTCCCCTGAGACCAGGAGGTTCTTGGCTAGGGAATCCCCTTGCCAAGAATGCAGCCATGATCTCCTTCTGGCTACTATGTTGGAGGTCATGGCTCAAGACACCCAGGATATCATATCCTTACAGATGTCAAACATCAGGGCCATGGTTAGAGTGATGTGAGAGGCCAACACCCACTCTCTCTTGGGAGATGCCTCTGGATCCCTACCCTGTTCCAACCATTTTGCCACTGCTCAGGAGGCATAAGCAAAGGTAAGGGTCATTCGAAGGATCACTGAGTCCACCTCAAAGTTACATCTGAGAGCAAATTTTATTCCCCTATCTGTGTGGTCAGATGGGAAAAGATCCCCCTCAGTAGGGAATACTGACTGCGTTGCTAAGGATACAGCTGCAAAACAGCACCCTCTTGACAACTGAGTGTCTCTTGGGTCTTGGTCAGGCGTGAATGCTTTGTAGGATTATTCCATTAATTCTTGATTAATTTTTCAAAGGTTTTGTCAACCAGAAAACCTTTCCCTTTCCCTGGGAACTTTGGCAAATATTCCCTAGCTGAGTCATCCTCAGAAGACTCAGGGGAACAGCCCTTTTCTGGCTTTTCCTTAATACAGAGAGCCTTATGGAATTGTCTACGTAAACAGTCCATAGCCTGTAAAGGAAAATACCTCCCTGGCTCCTTGCTGACTTCAGGCTCTGGAGCAATATCTGAGTATTCTTCCTCCTCTGGGGAAAAGTGCATGTCTGAGGCATGAGGGGAGAGATTTTGTTCCCCTTCTTCCTCTGAAGCAACTACCTGCCGGTCCCTGCCCTCCTCCATTTCAGCCTTAGATTAGGCGGAGGGCAGCCTCCTCTCTCTCTTGGCTGGGGGAGGGGTTTGGGCTTCCTGTTCTGAGATTTACATGTCCACCAGACCTTCCCCAGTCCCTTGCTCTCCCTCTGAGGAAGGAGAGGATCTCTCTGAATCCTGTGAAATCCTCACTTTGGAGTTCTGGAGGGGCCCGTGGGGGGTGCTTTCCCTTATTAGCTGGTCTGGACTTTCCCTTGAAGGGAGGTTTTGGCAGGAATTGGGCCCCATGACACTTTCTTAGGCTTTGCTTTTGGGAGGCCACTAGGGGGCTGCCCAGAAGCTATCTTGTCCAGGGATGCTACAATCCACCCCAATCTATCTGAAGGGCCTCTGCTGTGGATAGATTGGGGGAGGGGGGTGGCTTACGCTTTGTTGTTCCTCCGAGGCTTGCATGTTGGCAACAGCAGGCTTGGACAGAATCGCCAGTCCACAGGAGGGAGCAGAGGTCTGCAATGCCGGACTTTCTCTCCGGTCCGGTGCCGGCAGCGGGACTAAGTAGCGATATGGAGCGCCCTCAGAGGCCCTGTCATGCCCGCTGTGCCCCTTCCCCATGCCAGTCCGCGGGGGGGGGTGTGTGTTGGGGAAATCCCAGTCAGGTTGTGGGACTAGCCCTCTGAATGAGCCCAGGTTGAATTTGAGCTGGTCCTCTTCCAAAAATACAAACTGAATTGCCACTGTGGCGGAGCTACTGAGCTCCACTCCTCATGGTGTGAGGCAGAAGAACTAACTGGAGTCTCTAGGGATCTCTCCCCACTGAGCATGCTCCAGCAAAAAATTGGTGGTCTTCTGCTACCTAGCGGCTGAGGTGGGGAGACCCCAAGAGTTTTGAAGGCATGTCCAGGGAGCTCGGGAGAAAAAAAGATTTCTTCCTGTAATATCAAATAGAAAACTCATCACAAGTTGTGTGTCAAATTTGTCCAACTGTTTTAAAACTATTCAGGTTCTTTGCTCCCACCCCCATCCCTGGGAGCTTATCCTAATAGTTCAATGATAGGCTGTTAAGAGTTCTACATGAGTCAGTTCTGAACCAAATAGCTATTAATGAGGAATATCACCTCCCAGATTAAAAACAGTAACATTACCCATTAGAGGGTGTTTTTAGACTAGTGTTTCCCCACCCATCATGCATGTTGCAGGTCTGCATAGGGTGCCAATGCGGCCCTGCAACAGATATTATGGGTGGGTATTGGGTGAGATGGCACTTGTCTAAAAACACCCAGTGCACTAAGGTTTGTGCATTTCAAGCAATAAAGAAATGCTAGTTAATATCACAAATGAAACAAGATGATCAGATCAGTTAATCTGTCTTCCAGCAATTGCAAGATGCATTTAAGAAAATGACAATAATCCATGTGGGTTGGCTAAGATTCCTGTTTGGATGTGAGCAGTGAAACAGTCCTTCACTATTAAGGTCAATGGAAGCTTTGCCATTGACTTCAATGGGTGAAAGATTAGGCACTCAACATTGGAGTTAAGGAGCTGCAACAACCTGAGTAGAGATCAAAAATAATCTTTTGAAGATGCCAGGAAGGAGAAATTTTGCAAGTAAAGGCAACTAACCTTTTCAGCTGCATGTATCAGTGCAGTAGTTCCATTTTTCTGTCTGCTATTAATTTTAGCCCCTTTCCTGATAAGGAGCCGGAGAAGGTCATCATGCCCTCCTGCAGCAGCAAGCATCACAAGAGTCATTCCACTCGAGTCCTGTAGCAGGTATTTAGGAATATTTACTTTGCAGTCACCAAGCATTTCATGTTATTAAAGGGTCTGATTACACTGTAGCTACAACATTAAGGAAGAGGGTTTGTTGCAAGCAGGGATTTGTGTTCACTGCACCAAAAATCCTAAATTCTACAACCTGCAAAGCCAAGTTCTGTAAGTTCATGATGAGCATAAAAATGAAAATAGTTTCTTCATTTGCATAATTATGCAAAGTTTATAAATGCAAATTTTCTTTCAGGATGCAGTCACCCAACAGACACCCTTCTTTCACCTCAAAACCTATACTACCTTAGCAATACACAGAAAAAAATCCACATGTACCACATCTGGAAAAGGAGGCAAAAAAAACCTTCACACACATCCACAGCAAAAGGTCCCCTCACCACATACCCCAGCAAGACCCCTTTTCCTACACATCCCACACTTCGCTCCCAACATCCCAGTAAAAAAACAAAACAAAAAAAACCCCTTCCCATCATAATTGGAACGAATCAGAAGACCTGTCACATCAATGTGATTCTGGAAGAAGTTCTAGAGCAAATTGACAAACTAACATAAGAACGTAAGTAGTGCCATACTGAGTCAGACCAATGGTCCATCAAGCCCAGCATCCTGTCCTCCAACAGTGACCAATCTCGATTGCATGGGAGAAGAACCAACAGTCGCAATGGGCAATCCATTCCCTGTTCACTCCCAGATCCCAACAGTAAGACGTTCATCCCGTAAGCTATTTGATTAATGGACCTATTCTCCAACAACTTATCCAGTCCTTTTTTAAACCCAGCTGTACTACTGGCCCTGACAACGCCCTCTGGCAACAAATTCCATAAGTTAATTATCTGTTGAGTGAAAAAGTACTTGCTTTTATTTGTTTTAAATCTGCCGGCAGCTAGTTTCATGGAGTGCTCCCTAGTTCTAGTACTATTTGAGAGGGTAAATAATCATTCCCTATCTACTCGTTCCACACCACTCAAGATTTTATAAACCTCTGTCATGTCCCCTTTCAGTCTTCTCTAAGCTGAAGAGACCCAGCTTGTCAAGCCTCTCTTTGTACGGAAGCCGTCCCATACCCTTTATCATTCTCGTTGCCCTTCTCTGTACCTTTTCTAGTTCAGCTATGTCTTTTTTGAGATGGGGCGACCAGAACTGCACACAATATTCCAGGTGCGGTCGCACCATCGATTTGTATAGAGGCATTATGGCATCCTCAGTTTTATTCTCTATCCCTTTGTGAATAACTCCTAACGTTCCGTTTGCCTTTTTTTGCTACTGCTGCTGCACACTGGGCTGAGGATTCCAATGTATTGTCCACAATCACTCCCAGATCCTTTTCCTGAGTGGTAACTCCTCGCTTAGTAGCCAGCATTGTGTACTCATAGTCTGGGTTATTTTTCCCTATGTGCATCACTTTGTACTTGTCCACATTATTTATTTATTAATAAAATTTGTATGCCGCCCCCTCCTGCTAAAAGCATCTCGGGGCAGCTAACAACATTTTAAAATACAAATTAAAATAAATGGCATCAAAATACAATTAAAAACCTAAAATCCCCCTACTAAGAACAATTCAAGACTGGCAAGTGGTGACTCTTCTCCCACGCCAAACATTTTCCTTGTACCCCTCTGTCCCGTGCGTGCGCTCCCCATCCGCGAAGACTCGCATCTGTTGTTATTGTTACTCTGTCTGGGTCCATCAATGGGATCCCCGCTCTGAGCCTCTTCTTGTGAGACCACCAGTGAAAGAATTTTTTGACTGTCTCCGGTACTATTACCCAAGGGTTCTCCCCTTGTGTGAGACTGCCACGGTCTCGGGAGACGTTGTAGAGGCCTGGTGTGGAATCTGGCCCATCTTATGATTCCCATGCAAGAGATCATACTGCCCAGGAGACTGGCTAGTTCCTTCAGCCTGGATCTGCACTTCTTGTCTACCTGATTGATTAAGCAGAGTAAGCTCTGATGTCTCTGTTGTTTGAGGAAGAGTTCGTATTTTCGAGTGTCTATGATTACTCCCAGATGTTCGAGAGATTGGGATGGGTTCAGGTGGCTTTTCTTGAAGTTTATGATAAACCCGTGGTTTTGCAGGTATTGTATGACCCTGGAGGTGTCCCTCAACGCCTGGTCGTATGACGGTGATCGTACGAGTATGTCGTCCAGGTAGGGGTGGATCTTGATCCCCTCTTTGCGCAGATTCGCTATGAGGGGGATCAAGACCTTGGTGAACATCCTGGGAGCCGTTGCTAGACCGAAAGGGAGGGCCTTGTACTGCCAATGTAGGTGTTCGTACTTGAATCTCAGCCATTGCCTGTGGTTCGGCAGTATTGGTACATGTAAATAGGCCTCCTTGAGATCTAGTGATGTTAACCACTCCTCCCTGTTTATTGCCACCCGGATGGATTGCAGTCTCCCCATCTTGAATTTTCTCATTCTGATGGACTTGTTTAGGCGTTTCAAATTGAGAACCGCTCTCCACTCGTCCGACTTTTTCGGTACCAGGAACAGGGTCGAGTATAGCCCTGATCCCTGTTTGCTCAGAGGTACCCTCTCGATGGCTCCGATTGATAGGAGTCTCTTGATTTCTGTGGACATTGCCAAGTGTTTTTGTGGGTTTTGGGACCTTGGTGAGGCAGTAAAGAAGCTTTGGGGGCATCGGTTGAATTCTATTGAGTATCCCCTCTGGACCGTTTGTGTGACCCAGGAATCAGGTGTGGTTTCTATCCAAGTTTCTGCGAACTCCTGGAGTCTGCCCCCTAGCTTGGGTTGGTCCCCTGTAAATATTTGGTAGTCATGTCTCTGTTTTGCTACGTCCCTGCCCTTGGTGTTGCTTGGCTCTGGGGCCTGACCCCTTCTGCTTGTTCCAACTTGGTCTGTATCTGTTCTGATGACCTCTGTTCGGGAAGAATGGTCGCCTCGAGTTCCCTGATGCTTGGCATGAGCTGTAGGGATGAAAATTTTTCTTTAGGATGCCTACACTTTGCAGTCTGTTTTTTCGACTTGTCCGCAGCATCTGTGAGCACTTTGTCCAGGCAAACCCCGAAGAGCTTTGCCCCTGGAATGGGCCCCCCACTAGGGTATTCTTAGCTGTGGGGTCTCCTTTCCACGACCGGAGCCAGAGGCGACACCGTGCTGCGACGTTGGAGGCCACCGCTCTTGCCACCCATCGTACCATGTCTGTAGAGGAATTTGTGATGAATGCGTAGGCCAGTTGGATTCTCATGGATAGAATTCTTGTCATTTTCATTGACACTTTTGGGTCTCTGGCCCTTTTGATCCAGGTCATGAGTGCCCTGGAGAAATAAGATGTTAAGGTTGCCATTTTTATGACTGCCGCTGTCTCCTCAAAACTCCTTCTGAGGTTGCATTCTATCCCTTTATCTGTGGGATCTCAGAGGAAGCATTCTCCCTCAGTAGGGAACACCGGATTTCTTGTCAACGAGGCGGCTGCAGCGTCCACCTTTGGGATTGCCAAGAGTGCCTCCTTATGCTTTGATAAGGAGTATAGGGAGCGTTGTGTTTTGTTCATTTTGAACAACTTATTTGGCTGTTGCCACTCCTTCTTTATGATCTTTTCATATGCTTTGTCAAGCACCATCCCCGTCTCTGTCTCTAGGGATGTACTCCCTAGCTCCCTCCTCCTCTTCCGAGGAAGCTTGCTTCTCCTTTTTTTGTTGCAGGTGTAGCGCTCTAACCACTTGTTCAAAAATCTGGTCCCTATATTTTATGGGGAATTGTCTATCGGGGTCCACTGACGCCTCGGTTTCTGTGTCCTCTAATTCCCCTTCTTCCGGGGAAAAGGGTTCAGGTTCATCACCTGACTCCAGCTCCACATTCCCGCCCCCTCTAGCTCTTGGGTGTCGTCCTCCTCCTCCCCCTCCGTATTTATGGGAGGAGACTTCTCCCTGCTTCTTCTGAGGGACTGCTTTCTCCCCTTGCATCTCCCATCATCTGAAGAGGAGGCTGACATGACCTCGTCTGATTTTTCCTCATCTGAGGTAGGGGAGTTCAGGGGTTTCGTGGCCCTGCGAGGACGTTTGGGCCTGGGGTTCTTTCCCTTTCCAGCCCCCTTAGAACAGCCCTTGTATGCTGTTTTTTCCTGCCTCTCGGGAGATCGCTTTCGCTTTAACTCCGCCAGGATTTGCATCAGGACCTACATGTGCATGTCCTGGTGGGGAGGGGCAGGACGAGAGGGGCTTACTGCTCTCTCCTCGCCTATTTATTATTAACAAACATTTATATAGCGCCAGCAGTGTACCTGGCACTTTACAAAGTAATAAAATAGACACGGTCCCCGCCCCTAGGGCTTACATTCATGAAGATGCGAGGTCTCAAGTACTTGGTACTGCACGTACTTGGCTTGGTTACGATGAGAATGACAGCAGGCAGGTCCATATGGCAAGGAGAAGGGTAAACAGACTGTAGGTATAGGAAATAGTGGCTCAGCAGGATAAAGAGTCAGACAGAGCAGAGCGAAAGAGGTGAGTTTTAAGGAGAGATTTGAAGGTATGAAGGGAG
>QEPC01007621.1:262238-325375 GCA_003113815.1 Sphenodon punctatus
GGGGTTAACAAGAGCTGGGTAGGAGAACAGCCTTGTCTCCACCCTGTCTGGATATCGCACGTGGATGCTGTTGCTGGGGAGAAAAGGGCTTCATGCTTGCTGCCTGAGCCCAGTAGGGGGGCCCCTCCACATGGAAACAAATAGCTGGGGAGTACTCTGAGGCCCAGCAGTGCTGTCCCTGAGTATCCTGCTTAGGGTCGTTAGTGCCCTTAATGATTATAGCCCAGCGGGAGCTCTTTAGCTCTCATCAACATTTTTAAAAGTAGTTTAACTCACAGGCACCGGAGCTGTAAAACAGTCTCTCCTGAGGGGAGTTATCAACACATTTGCAATCAGCTTCAGTTCACAGGCACAGAGTAGCCTCTATCAATGCATTTTTAAGTAGTTTTAGCTCACAGGCACAGCCGCACTGTCCCGGAGCTCTGAAACAATGTCCCCTGAGGGGAGTAGCCTCTATCAATGCATTTTTAAGTAGCTTTAGCTCACAGGCCCAGCCGCGCTGCCCCGGAGCTCTGAAACTATTTCTTTTGAGGGGATTAGCCCTCATTAACATTGTTTAATTAGTATTAGCTCACAGGCACTGCCGCGCAGCCCCGGAGCTACCAAGATCACTTCCTTTTTTTTCTTTTTTTTTTCTTTTTTTTTTGGAGGCACTGCTTTTGTCACGTACCCTGAACAGCTAACTGGCTGCTTAAATCTGCAGGGAACAACGGAGCTGCTGCGATGAGCGTCCTACCGGCCGAGGCAGATGAATGAAACTGGAGAGTCCCAGGTAGCTCCTGACGCATGCGCAAAGCAAGTTTACAGACATCTGCCACCTATCGGCCAGCAGCAGAGCTACCCAGCGGAGGAGGAGAAGGAGGTAAGAGGAGAAAGGAATTGGTTTGGGGGAAGGCATGGGATGTGGATGAAATTGGGGGATATGGAGTGGATGGGTTTGGGTCTCACACCAGCCACAAATGGGCTGTGGAGTGTCTGGGTGTGCAAGGTTTGGATGGGGGGAGGGCAAGGGGGGATGGGCATGGGTGAGAATAAGGGGTAGGTTGGTTGGAGAAAGGTCATTGGAGGAGGGAGAAGGAAGGGAACCATCAGCAGGGTGAGAAGGAGAGGGGAAATAGAGGGAGATATGGGGCGGCATTCTAGGTGGCAACAGTCCGGGCAGCAGAGTGGGTTACTTGGCCTGAGGGTGGCACGGGAGCGATTGCGCGATGTCCAGCGGCGATGGCAGCAACGGTTGGAAGAGGCTGTGTGGTGTGGGCATCGTCAGGGGGGTGGCTCCTCGCTGTCATCTGCCATTTAGATGCCCAGGCACCCAGTCTCATAAGATCCTGTTGCAGTTCAGATAGTAACAAATCACCGGGACCAGATGGTATACACCCCAGAGTTTACTTACACTTTATTTATTAAAATATTTATATCCCACCTCTTCTGCTCCCAGCAGCTCGAGGCAGCTAACAACCAAAAACACAAAAATACACCAATAAATTAATAGATTAAAACAATACACCATAGATTAAAATTCAACTAAAACTGGGGGGAATAATCAACCACTACCACCCAAACCCACCCCACCCAACACCCATCTCCCTCACCGAATGCCTGACGGAACAGCCAGGTCTTGCATCTTTCGTCGAACGGAAGGTCTGGAGCCAACTGGACCTCTGCTGGAAGGGAATTCCACAGCCTAGGTGTGGCCACCGAGAACACCGTCTCCAGAGGTCGCCCCCTGGGATACCCGAGGGACCTCCAGGAAGGCACCCCTGGCCGACCACAAGGGCCGCTCCAGGACCTGGGGAGTGAGACAGTCCCACAGGTAGACATGGCACAAGGCTTTAGGGCTTAACCAACATCTTGAATCGAGCCCAGAAAACTATAGGCAGCCAGCGCAGAGAGCGGAGCACTGGTAATGTGCTCACGGTGACCCGTCCCCATAAGGATGTGGGCCGCCACAGCTTGATGGGAAGAGTCAACATGGATTTAGCAAAGGGAAGGTCATGCCTCACTAATCTATTGGAATTTTTAAAGAATGTAAATAAGCATGTGGATAAGGGGGAGCTGTCAACATAGTGCATCTGGAATTTCAGAAAGTGTTTGATAAGGTCTCTCAGGAGAGACTCTTGAGGAAATTAAAAAGTCATGGGATGGGGCAGTGTCCTATTGTGGCTTTCTAACTAGTTAAAGGATAGGAAACAAAGAGTAGGACTACATGGCAAGTTTTCACAATGGAGAGAAGTAAATAGTGGAGTGCCCAAGCACGGAAGTGGGTTTTCTGGAAAATCAATTGGAAAATTTTCCAATGCAAATTTTCTGGAAAATTTTCCAATGCCCTAAATCAGTTGGGATTTGATTTAGCAGGTTCATTTGACTTGCACTTAGTAAACAAAACTCAAAAAGTACACTATGTTAATTTTATGTGCTGGATAAGTATCTCAACAGTTTTTACAACAGCCAAAAGTAGTTGAACGGAAATATATTAGGAAAAAAATTCAATAAAGCGCACTTAATGTTTAGATGTTCAAGCAAAGCTTTACTTGGAAATTATTTTTACTGAAGATAGGTACTGATATTCATTTATTATGTTACTAAATATTTTTATGAAACAATGCATTTTTAGAACCAGAACATTTTTTGGAAAAATATAGCAGAAAATATTTTGCTACATCACCATGCACCAGGGATCTGTAATGGAACTGGTGGCATTTAATGTATTCATTAATAATCTTTAAAGGGGAATTAAGGAGTGAGGGGATCAATTTTGATGACACCATTATTCAAGGTAGTTAAAACATGAGCCGACTGTGATGAATTGCAGGGGGATCTTATGAGAATGGGTAAATGGAAGATGAAATTTAATGTGGACAACTCTATATACACAATGCTGGGTTCTAAATTAGGAATTACCACTCAGGAAAACGACCTTGGAGTCACCATGGACAATACACTGAAATCCTCACCTCAGGTTGTTGCGGCCAACAAGGTTAGGAATTATTTGTAAAAAGGATAGAAAATAAAACTTAAAATATGATAATGCCACTATACAGAACCATGGTGCGACTGCACCTTGAATACCGTGTGCAGTTCCCTCTCCCCCTCTGTTCAAGCTCGTCTCACCGTCTCTCCGATATCTCCGCCTGGATGTCTCAACACCAACACAAACTGAACATGGCAAAAATTGAACTCCGTATCTTCCCTCCCAGTCCTTCCTCTCCCTCTTCCCTATCAATTCCCATTGACGGGGACTCCATCCTCGCTGTCCCCCAAGCCTGTAGCTTGGGCTTCATCGTCGACTCACCCCTCACCTTCAAACCCTACATTGACCCCGTGGCCAAAGATCCGCTCCGATTGCTAAGATCGGTCCTTTTCTGTCTGTCTTCTCTGCTAAAACTCTCATCCACGCCCTAGTTATCTCACGCCTTGACTATGGTAACCTCCTCCTTGCTGGCCTTCCCCCGCTCTCGCCTTTCCTCCCTCATCTCTGTTCAAAACTCTGCTACCAGGGTCATCCACCTAGCCCATCGCTTTGACCATGTGCAGTCTCTCCTCTCCTCTCTCCACTGACACCACCTTCCTGAGCGTATTCTGCACAAGCTCCTCGTCTTCACCTACAAAACCCTTCACAACCTTGCTCCCCCCTAGCTCTCTGCCCTGATCTCCCTCCAAACCCGTTAGAGCACTCCGCTCCTCTTCCATCCCCTCCCTCATCCTCCCACGCCTCCCCTTCTCCCTCGCTGTCCCACACGCCTGGAACTCCCTCCTTGCCCCCACCCTCCACACCTTCAAGTCCCTCCTCAAAACCCACCTCTTCCGCTCCGCCCTTCCTAACTCCTGCTAATCATCCCCATCCAGGATTATTTATTTATTTTATGAATTTGTACCCCGCCCCTCCTGCAAAGCAGCCCGAGGCAGCTTCCAACAATAAAAACATAATATAATAAAATACAATTTAAAATCATCCATAACAATATACATTATTAAAACAGGGCTTAAAACATTATAAATGGTAGATCAGGTGGGGGAGCTAAAAAACCCTCACCCTCCCCTCCCCAAAGGCCTGGGCGAACAGTCAGGTTTTGCAACTTCGCCAGAATGTCAACAGGCTGGGGGGCCAGGCGAGCTTCCTCCGGAAGGGAGTTCCAAAGGCGCGGCCCGGTCACCGAGAATGCCCTCTCCATTGTGGCCCCCCGCTTAACACGGGGGACCTCCAAGAAGGCACCCCCGGCGGACCGAAGGAGCCGCTCTAGGACGCGGCGGTCCCTGAGGTATGAGGGGTCTAGACCTCATACTGTTATCCCCCACCTGTTATCTGCAAACTCCTATTTTACTGTAACCAAGCCAAGAACATGTACCTGAGTTCTCGCATCCTCATGAATGTTGCATCCCTTGTCTCTCTCCCTGTTTCCCCTTCCCTGTCTCCCACCCCCTGTCTTTAGATTGTAAGCTCTCGGGCAGGGACTGTGTCTATTTTATTCAATGTAGGGTTTCAAGGTGAGGTGCGAGTCGAAGATGAAGCCCAAGCTATGGGCTTGGGGGACAGGGAAGATGGAGACCAGGTAAAGCGCCAGGTACATCGCTGGCGCTATATAAAAGCTAATAATAATAATAACAACAACAACAAATAGAAAAGGTACAGAGAAGGACAACAAAAATGATAAGGAGAATGGAATGAGCCAGCTCTCCTATGAAGAGAGGCTGGATAGGTTGGGGCTCTTCAATTTGGAGGAGAGAGGACAGAGGGAATAGGATAGAAGCTTATAAAATCATGAGCGGTGTGGAAGAAGTTAATAGGGAACGGTTATTTACCCTCTCAAATAGCACTAGGGGACATTCTATGAAACTAATAGGTAGCAGATTTAAAATAAAGCAAGAACCTTTTCACTCAATGCACAATTAAGTTGTGGAATTTGTTGCCAGAGGACATGGTCAAGGCGAGTAATATAACTGGGTTTAAGAAGGGGTTGGACAAGTTTCTGGAGGATAGGTTCATTAGCAGCTATTAGCCAGGTAGGTTTGGGGAATGCAGCCTCTGACGGGAGCTGGGAGTGAACAACAGGGAACGAACGGATTGCCCCATAGTGACCTGCTGGGTACATCTTCCAAGCAACCAAGACTGGCCACTGTCAGAGACAGGATGCTGGGCTTGATGGACCATTGGAATGACCCAGTATGGCACTTCTTATGTTCTTATAAGGCGGTCCCCTTCCTCACATTCCCCAGTAAAAGCTCCCTCTTACACAAATATTCCCATCACACTTGCATGCCAGACAGGTTGTCCCTGTCCCCCTCCTCCTACTCCCCACAAAATAACCCATCCCACCACATTCATATGCCACACAGGGGGACTGTCCCACATGCCCCAGGCTCCCTTCTCGCTGCACACATGCATACACACAGCTCAGCAAAAAAGACCCTACCCACCACACACACTGCCCCTTCTCTTCCCCATCCCCCAATTACCCAGCTGCACGGAGAACCAAAGCGAGGCCTCTGCTGAGACACACCTAGGAATCCTCTCTCCTCAGTGGGAAAGGATGGGCTACAGCATCTATGTAGCGTGCTGGGCTGTGAGCCAGTAGGACTGGTTGCAGCACCACTTGGACAGGGCTCAGAGTCAGCTTTGGCATGGAGTTCCAAAGCTGAGATGCTGGACAGGGGTGGGGGGGATTAATCCTAGAGCAGGGAAGAAAACTGTGGGCCTGAAAACTGGGGAGGTGAAGGCTGCATTGGGCTCTGGGTGCAGCATGAGTAGCTGCCAGGTAGCATGCGGCTATGGGATTTAGGAGTGGAGGTATTAGACACTAGATGTGGGAGCTGGGAGTTACTATAGGTGCCTGGGGCAGTCCAGGGACAGTGTGTGATCATGCAAATGAAGCTAATTATGCCAATTTTATGCTCGCAATGAATTTGTAGAATTAGACTTCCCTGGCTGCAGAATTTGTGATCGTTTTGTACAGTGAACACAGGTTCCTGCAAACATAGATGTACAAAGATGCATTTGTATTTCAAGGGTAATTTTACAAAATCTTTTCAAAATTACCTCTTGATCCAGATTATAGTCTTCACTGGAATTAAGCGCCATCTTTACTGTAACATAGTCTCCATTTTTAACAGCATCCCTCAGTAGAGCTAAATGAGAGAATTAATTCAGTTGCAATGTATTCATGCTGAGAAAGATTTGTAAAAACTCCTCCTCTTCCCAATTATTACTCACTACTTGATATTGCTTCTGCTGAGAGATGATTCTCATCTTCTCCATCAAGATGCTTCTGAAAGTCTTCCAATGTCAGCCACTCCAACTGCATGTCCATGCCCAAACTCAAAACTTGCTGCTTGCCATCTGTCATTAAAATTTATATTTAGGAAGGAAAAAAACAAGTTTCTTGTTTCTTATAGCAAACAAAAAAAAATGTAGTAACTCCGCAATGAACAGAAAATCTTGTACATTTTTCACAGCTGAACTGAAAACCAATGATTTGCAGTACAGTATGACTCTAATGTTGGTATCTTGAAGAGTTAGCATCACAAACCGGCATAAAATGGTCATTAATGCACACGGGTTCCAAAAAATTAGACACGATCATTTCACTGGCAGTAACTAATTTATTTGTTTGCCAAAAGATGTAAATCAGGAAGCAGCCAAGAGGGAGATTGTATCTACTGTTAGATCATAACGTGGTCCCCAGTAGATCTTGATGTGGGGAAGGGAAAACAATCAAGAGATTTCCTCTCCAGGGACACTTCCTGTGGTGCTGTCCCAATGTCCTTCCCAGAGGAAAAGATCTAGGAGAGCTCCTCCAATGAAGCAGGGAAGGTGCTCTCGAATAGGAGAATTGGGTTCCTTATCTTGGGAATTCTCTTTCTATGCCTCTCTAGGGAGGTCATTTGGACGAAAGGAGTGATCTCCTCACCGGCCACTAGGAGGCAGCAAAGCACTTTGAGCTGGGCATGCGTAGGGAGAGAGCTCCCCCACCTTCCCAGGTGTAACACAGCCGAGGAATGAACTCTTCAACTGTAGACTGAACACATTAAAATTCTTCCTCCGAAGGGGCAACAGGAAAACAATTCAACTCAGAACAGAACAGCGCCCAGGTAGAAACCCGGGTGGGCCGAATGACCTCCCTCGAGGGACATAGAAAGAGAATTCCCAAGGTAAGGAACCCAATTCTCCTTTCTATGCCCTCTCGTCCAGTCATTCGGACTAAGGGAGGTACCAAAGCAGTAACTAGACTGGGAGGGAGCTGGGCGCTTACTGGGGATCTAATACCCCCTGTAGCACCCGCATCCCGAAGGCGGCTTCAGCAGATTCTAGGCTGTCAATCTTATAATATTTAGGTAAAGGTGTGGAGGCTCCTCCACGTAGCTGCCCTGCAACTTTCCTGAACAGGGGCTCTGGCCCTGAAGGTCCAATAGGTAGATGCCGTTCGAGTACAGTGAGCTAGAGACCTGACCGGGGGAACTAGATCTAGGGCCCTATAAGCATCGGCTACACAGGCCGAAATCCACTTAGTGATAACCGCCTTAGAGGCCTTACAACCCCTCGAGTGAGGGTGGTAACTCACTAAGAGAGAGTCGGTCTTCCTGAAGGGCTGAGTGCACTCAATGTAGATTTTAAGGGCGCGGCGAACATCTAGGGTATGCCACAGTCATTCTAAACTGTGCTGGGGCCTAGGGCAAAAGGAGGGAAGAACCACTTCCTGAGATAGGTGGAATAGGGAAAAGACCTTCGGAATAAAGGTAGGGTCCAAGCGAAGGAGCACTGCGTCCTTCCTGAAAATGCAAAAGGCAGGATTTATGGAAAGGGCCCCAATTTCTGGAATTCTCCTTGCTGAAGTGACAGTCATGAGGAAGGCCATTTTGATGGAAAGAAAATATAGGGAGACCTGGTGCAAAGGCTCAAAGGGAGGGGGGGGGGGGGCATGAGGAAGGCCTTTAGGACCACATTAAGGTCCCAGTTAGGGAACCGGTGGGGCTAAATGCCGGGCGGCCCTTAGAAACTGCCTGATGTGAGGGTGAGTTGAGAAACGCTGGCCTGAGGATGCTGTTAGTGTGCTGTCCAAGGCTGACAGCTGTCTGGATAGGGTATTGGGGCGAAGCCCTTTTTCTAGCCCTTCCTGTAGAAATTGCAAAATTTGAGAGATAGATGGGGACGAGGAGGAATGTGGTGAGAGTGGCACCATCTGACAAAGAGTCCAGGTGGACTTGCATCTGGAGGCTAGCAGTGTCTGGACCACTGGAGCGGAGTATCCTAGGCTTAGGATCGCGGAGAACTCAACAGCCAGGCTGTCAGTTTCAGAGAGCTGGGCTGTTTATAATACAGAGGGCCCTGTGAGAGCAAGTGTGGAGTGACTTGGAGATCTAGTCGGCTGCCCTGTGAAAGACCGAGGTGGTCGGGAAACCAAGGTCTGCGGGGGCAGAATGGTGCTACCAGTAGGACCCGAGTGTGTAGTTTCTTGGCTCTGTTTATGGTGCGGCCTAGGAGAGGGAACGTGTATAGGAGGCCCCATGGCCAGGGGTGGCTGAGGGCGTTGTGAGTCTCAGCCTTGGGGTGGGGACCCCTGCTGAAGAATCTCTGTGTCTTGTTGTTGTTGGCGGAGGCGAACAGGTCTAGTATCGGCTGACCGAATGTGGAGACTATGAGGCTGAACGCTTGAGCGGAGAGGGTCCAATTCCCCCAGGTCGATCTCCTGCCGGCTTAACGAGTCCGCTTCCACGTTCTCCTGCCCCCTAATGTGTCGTGCTGTCAGGGAAGAGAAAATTGGCTTCCGCCCATCTGAGGAGATGGCTGGCTTCCTTGTGGAGGGACAGAGATCTCGAGCCTCCTTGGTTGTTGACGTAGGCCTGGGTCGTGGTGTTGTCTGTAAAGACCAGTACGTGTTGTGCTCGCAGATGTGGGGTGAAGTGGGCCAGGGCGAGGCGGATCGCCCTGAGCTCCAACCAGTTGATGCTGTGGGCTTGTTTGCGAGTCGTCCAAGCTCCTTGTGCCATGTGGGTGAATAGGTGGGCCTCCCACCCAACTAGGCTGGCATCCGTGGTTAGGATCACTCTTTCGGGATCCGTTAGGGGGACTCCTCAGGTGAACCGGTCTGCATGTTCCCACCATGGCAGTGATTGCAGAGTGGTGTGGTTGAGCAGGATGGAGACTGGCAAGCTGTTGATAATGGCTGATTGCCAAGGCCTGAGGAGGGCGAGAGTGGAAGCGGCCCCAGTGGAGGTGGAGGATGCAGAATACCATCAATCCCAGGAGAGAGGCCAGGGTGAGTAGTGGTACCCATGGGCATGCTCGAACCTTCGAGATGAGTTTTAGTAGCTTGAATTGTCGTTGCGCCGGGATGAACACCCGGTCCTGGAGAGTCTAGGCGTTGCGTCGGGGTGAGGTGACTCGTCTGTTTATTACAAAGCCGTGTTTCTCGAGGTATGCTCTGGTGTGGGCAAGGTGGGTCTGTGCGATCCGATGTGAAGGCGCTTTGACCAGGAGGTCGTCTAGATAGGTGTAGACAGCTATCCCCTCCAGTCTGAGGTTCGCGATGAGGGGCACGAGGATTTTGGTGAACGTGCGCAGAGCTGACTCCAAGCTGAAGGGGAGGGCTCGGTACTGCCAGTGTTGTCCATTGTAGCAAAACCGGAGCCACCTCCTGTGTACGGGCAGTTTGGGGACATGTAGATAGGCATCTTTTATGTCCAGTCACGCCTGGCGATGGCAAGGGATATGGAGGAGAGGGTCTCCATCTCGAAGCGCTGTTTGCGGATGGCCTTGTTGAGGCATTTCAAGTCCAGAACCCCCCTCCAGTCCCCAGATCTCTTCCGGACTAGGAAGAGGATGGAGTACAGCCCCGAGCCCTGCTCGTGCCAGGGAACTTTCTCTATGGCCCCCATGTGGTGGAGTCTGGTGATTTCCGAGAGCATGACCCTGTGTTTGGTGGGGCTGCGTTTGGTGGCGAGCTTTTGTGACTGTGCCTGGGATAGCTCAGGATCTTTGCCCATCCTAAACCACTTCATGATCGCCCTAGCCACGTAGGACATGGTGGTGGCCATACGGAGCACGTTTGACAGGGCCTCATAGCTCTTTTTGAGACCCACTTCCAGGCCCTTATCGGTGTGATCTTTAGGGAGGAAGTCCCCTTCAGTGGGAAAGACTGATCGGTGAGCGAGAGCCGCCGCGGCGGCATCCACCTGAGGGAGTGCGAAGTTGGGGCTGCTACGCTTGTTGAAAGTGTAAAGGGTCTGCTGGGGTTTGGTTAATTTGAAGGACTTGGTGGGGTGTTTCCATTGAGCCTTGATGATTTTTTCAAAGGCCTTGTCCAAAGAGGCTCCAGCCGAGCTGTGGCTCAGTTTGGAGATGTAGTCCCTGTCTGAGTCCTCATCATCCTCTAAGGATGATTCCGAATCCCTCTTTCTGGTGGTCCTGTGGGTGATTTTCAGGACTCTTTCAGCCCTCCTGAGGAGCTTAGCGCCTTGGTCGTGGGGCAGCTCCCTGCCCAGGTCCCTATGGCCCTTTGAGAGAATGTCCTCCCAGTCCCATGGGGGATTCGGTCCGCTGCTGGGTGTCTTGCGCTGGCTGAAATGGTGCAGGGAGGGCGGGAACCTCAGTTTCATTTTCCCTTGCTGCCGCCACTGTTGTTCAGGCAGTTTCACTTCTAGCTGCGACTCACGCGGAGGCGGCCCGGCGGGCTTTGGCAGCCTCGGCCATAGGTCTGGGAGTTGATCTGGCCCTGGGGGGGTATCTCGCGGGGCGGACCCCCACACCGGCAAAACCCGGCCTGTGCTCGAGAGTCGGCTCCGGTTAAAAGCCTCCTCCTAACTGGGGGGTGGGGGGGGGAGGTTGCGCCCATAATCTCCGGTGCAGAGGTAGCTAAAAGTATCAGAAGGAACCTGTGGGTCGCACCCTGCTGCGACGTCCTCTCGGTCCGGAGGCAGACTTTGAACTGGGAAGGCGGGGGAGCGCTCTCCCTACACATGCCCAGATCAAAGTGCTTTGCTGCCTCCTAGTGGCCGGTGAGGAGATCGCTCCCTTCATCCGAATGACTGGAAGAGAGGGCACAGAAGGGGAGGGCTCCTCTCCAATCATGAGAGTAGGTGCTGAGGTACCTTACAGCTGGGAGTCAGCAGGAGTTCCAGTGAGGAGTCTTGGTAAGTCACCTGAGGTGGACACCCGGATCAAGTGGATTGCATGCACCCTAAGTCTGGCCATTCCTGATCTAAATGGTGTGTCAAATATCATATTTATTGTAGTAGTAACTAGGACACAACCCACATCATAGGCCCCATTGTATTTAGACACTACACAAAAAAAGATGGGTCCTGCCCTGAAGAGCTTATGAGACAACAGGTGGCTATAGAAATCAGATATTGTTTCCTTGTACTACCCTTAAAGACAGCACATCAGCCAAAGAAGTTAATGCTTTTCAATCCTGATTGGAACACAATTAGGGCAAACACCTCATCACCGCTGGCATTACTTTTTGTCATAACCAAAGCATTTTTCTCTGAAGTTCTTCCAATAATGCAATTCAAATTTCTTGGGGCTGAAAAACAAGTAGATAGGTTCTGTATAACTAAATAGTCCGAGGTTCTGTATAACTAAATAAATGGAGAACTCTAAAAATTAAGGCCTGGGCATGAATCTGCAGATTCCAATGCAAGATCAAGCTACTTATCTCTGGCACAGACTGCTTGCAGTTGAGTCCATACAGACCTTGACGTGATCTAGTTCAAGCAAGACTCACCAGAGCATTTCAGGGGAAGTCAGTTTTGTTTTTATAGGGACATATATTGGCTAATTCGGAATGTTAACAGAGCTTCCCAGGGACAGCGGTTGGAAAAGAGTTTCAACAATGAGAAAAGAGAAAGGTTAAACTGAAGCACCCATTTTCAGTAGACAATCTTTCTACTTACCAGAGCTGTCCTCCATTTGGGGCATGCTTTCCATTATTTCACGATCACCTTCAGCAGCAATGTACGCCCAAGTATCAGTCTCATCTCTTATGCTCCTCCTTTCCTTGTAATATTGTTTTTCTTTTGACTTGAATTCCTCTAAAAGCTTATAGTCCTGTGAAGACTCCTCTCTCTTTCGGTTACTGTCAGAGTATTCATTTCTCTCTTCAGAAGACATGCTAAAAATATCAAACGCACTTTTGATCTCCTTGAAACCTAGAATACAGTTGGAAAAATTATTATTGAGACAGACAGCATGTGTATTAATTATTTATTTTCATTAGATTATTTGCCACCCCCTCCTGCCACAGCAGCTCGGGAGGCAGCTTACATTTTAAAACATATAAAATGTAACAAAACATATCTAATATAAACAAGCAAACTGTATAAAACACAGCGAACCCAAAGGTGGAGCTAAACCTCCCCCCATCCCCAAACCAACCCACACACCCATCTCTGTCGCCGAAGGCCTGGCAGAATTAGCTACTAGAAGTTTGCTACGTATGAAAGTCCTTGATTGTAATGGCCTGAAGAATTAAGTTTTAGATCATTTTACCTTCTGGAGTTATAACAATTCATTTATTTTATTTATTTGTTATATTTATTAGCCACCCCCTCATGTCTATGGCATCCCGGGGCGGCTTACAACACTAAAAACAACAATAATAAATTGATTTATTAATGTATAAATTATTTAAATTATTAATATTTAAATTATTAATTTATAAATTATCTATTCATTAATACAATTATTAATTTTAAACATTTTTTTAAAAATCTCCCTTCCCTGGGTGAACAGTCAGGTCTTGCAGGCTCGGCAGCACGCCAGCAGAACCGGGGCCAGGCGAGCTTCCTCCGGGAGGGAATTCCAGAGTCGCGGCCTGGCCACCGAGAACGCCCTTTCCATTGTGGCCCCCCACCTAACATGGGGGACCTCCAGGAAGGCATCCCCGGTAGACCGCAGGGATCGCTCTGAGACGCGGAGGGCGAGGCGGTCCCCAAGGTATGAGGGGCCGAGACCGTGTAGGGTTTATAGATCCAAACTAACACCTTGAATCTGGCCCAGTACGCTATAGGCAACCAGTGCAGAGTGCGGAGCACAGGTGTTATGTGCTCCCGCCGACCCGTAAGGAGACGGGCTGCCGCATTCTGCACTAGCTGCAGCCTCTGGACCAGAAACAGGGGAAGCCCCACGTAGAGCGCGTTGCAGTAGTCCAGCCTTGAGGTGATGAAGGCATGGATGAGAGTGGCCAGGTCGGGCCTGGGGATGTATGAACGGAGCCTCCGTACTAGATACAGCTGGCGGAAGGCAGCTTTAGCCACCGCTGCCACCTGCCGATCCAGACAGAGGTCCGAATCCAACACTACTCCCAGACTCCGGACCTGCTGGGCTACAGGAGGGCAGACCCCCAACCCACACCTCCACCGGAGGAGCCAGCACCCCCCTCGCCCTTCCCACCACTATCACCTCCGTCTTATTGGGATTAAGTTTCAATCTGCTCTGCCACTTCCAATCCGCCACGGCCTCCAGTCACTGGGAAAGTATCGAGACAGCAGGACATGGGTCAGTTGAAAACGAGAGGTACAGCTGAGTATTATCAGCATATTGGTGACAATGCACCCCGAACCCTCTCAAGATCTCCCCCAGGGGCTGCATATATACATTAAATCATAACAGAGACAGAATCGAACCCTGCGGAACGCCGCAGGTCAAGGCCCGGGGGCTTGATGTTTCAGCCCCCAGCACCACCTGCTGGCTTCTCCCCGAGAGGAATGAGTGGAACCACCTGAGGACGGTGCCGTCCAGACCCCCCAGGTCTCGCAGCCATCTCAACAGCAGCCCATGGGCCACGGTGTCAGAAGCGGTCGAGAGATCTAGCAGGATCAGAAATGTTAAACATCCTGCGTCCATCTCCCAGCGGAGATCATCCACCAACGCCGTCTCAGTACCATAGCCAGGGCGGAACCCAGACTGAAAAGGGTCAAGGAAACCGATACTATCCAGATGCGCCTGGAGCTGCAGTGCCACTGCCCGTTCAATAACCTTCCCTAAAAATGTTGTCATCTTAATTTGCATTAACAAATTAAGATCACATATGCACTTATGAAAGCTGATTTCAATAATAGTCATTCACCTTCATTTACCCTCTGGGAGCTGGAATCTTATTTTATTTATTTAACAAATTTTGTTACCCCACCCCTTCTACTCCAGGCAGCTCGGGGCGGCTTACATATAAAAATAATCAAACAGCAAGCTAAAACCACACAATAAAAGACAAGAACAGATCTCCCTCCCCACTCCCTAACCCCCCACCCTAAACCCCATCTCCCCAGCCAAACGCCTGGCGGAACACCCAGGTCTTAGTCATATGCCAGAAGGAAGAGAGGTTCGGGGCCATCCGGGCCTCTGCTGGGAGGAATTCCACAGCTGAGGTGCAGCCACTGGGAATGCCCTCTCCATAGTGGCCCCCTGGGCCACATGGGGGACCTCGAGGAGGATGCTCCCGGCTGACCGCAGGGGTTGCTCTAGAGCACGGAGAATGAGGCAATCCCGTAGGTAAGTTGGGCCAAACCCGTGTAGGGCTTTATAGGTCAACACCAATACCTTGAATCAGGCCCAGAAGACTATAGGCAGTCAACGCAGAGCATGGAGCACTAGCGTAATGTGCTCACGGCAGCCTGACCGCATAAGGGACATGGGTCGCTGCATTCTACACTAGCTGCAGTCTCCAGATCACCACCACGGGTAGCCCCACAGAGCGCGTTACAGTAGTCCAATCTCGAGGTAATGAAAGCATCGATGAGCCTCCCCAAGTTACTCTCAAGCAGGAGGGGGCGGGGTATAAACCTAGTTAAATAAATAAATAAATAAATAAATAAATGATGGAGGCCAGGTCACTATCTGAAACATATGGTCGAAGCAGACACACCCGATGTAATTGGCGAAACGCACTCCTCGCCACCGACCCCATCTGGAGATACATGCTGAGCTGTGGGTTGAGGAGCACGCCCAGACTGTGAATCTGGGGAACCAGCAGAGGAACGAACCCCGACAACGACAGGGGCCGCCACATCCACCGCCTTACCCACCAACATCACCTCCGTGTTGTCAGGATTCAGCTTCAGTCAGCTCACCCTCATCCAGTCCCCCACAGCCGCCAGACACTGGGTAAGCACCAAGACTGCCGGGTATGGGTCAGATGAAAATGAGAGGTAGAGTTAGGTGTCATCAGCATATTGATGAACCTTGCGGGACACCACACGAGGTCTCGGGACGACAAAGAGTAATCCCTGAGTACCACACGTTGAGTTCTTCTGGCCAGGAAAGAGCGGAACCACTCAAGTATGATCCCACCCACCTTGGCTTGGACCCGCAGACAAGTCACCAACATCTCCTATCAAAAGCAGCCGATAGATCTAACAGAATTAGCAGGGTTGAATGACCCTGGTCCAATTTGTGGCAGAGGTCACTGAAAGAGGTCATAAGTGCAGTCAGTGCCATAGCCTAGATGAAATCTGGACTGCAAAGGATCCAGACAGCCGGTGCAGGTGAGATGCTTCCGCAGCTGCTGAGCAACAATCCACTCAATAACCTTCCCTAAAAAGGGAAGGTTAGAGACTGGTTGATAACTGGCAAGGGAGTCAATGTCGAGTGATGTTTTTTTGAGCAGAGGCCGCACCACCACCTTTTTGAGGCAGCCCACCACTCTGCCCTCTCGAAGAGAGGCATTGACCAGCAACAGCCCAACAATTTCCAGCTGGCCTTAACCAGCCAGGACAGGCATGGGTCAAGTTCACAAAAGGTGGCCCGAACTGCCCCAACAACATCCCCTGCGTCGGTGGGTGACACCCACTAAAACTGATCCCACAAAACCGGACATGGTAGGGCTTCCACAACCTCTGGTTCAACCATTGTATTAAGCGCAGTGTCAAAGTTGTGGTGAATCTGAGCGATTTTATCTGCAAAGTAATCAACAAACACGTCACAGTGGGTACTAGATGACTCCAGTTCCAGGCGGAGAGACAATGGACCAACCAACCCTCTCAGCACCCGGAAAAGCTCTACTGGACGAGATTTAGCAGAGGCTGTACGGGTAGCAAAAAATAGGCGCATAAACTGGCTCTATGTTGCAATTTGCCAGCTTCAGCATGTAAGTGATGTCACGGTCGCTCCACCTGCCGCCCCTCACTCAACACTTTTGATTCAGGTACTTTTATTCCCCTATTACATTGTTCAAGTGCAATTGCTACCTATCTGTTTTCACTGTTTTAGAAAGGTTTCTAGAGGTTGCTTTACAGTAATGTAATAGAAACATCTGATTTCATGTTCAAACTACTGTTGGTGTCCCTTGTGGGAAACACTAGCCAATATGAAGCAGGCAACAATATTTAAAATTAAGAAGTCTGGATGTACACTTCATTACTTGCTTATTTACAGGCCTGACTTATCACAGTAGATGTTAGCATTTGAACATATCTGTATTATTGTTTTACTAATTGAGTAGAGCTAACAAGGCAGCATTGGTCTATTTGCCATCACTGAAAGTGCATTAGCACTATAGTCCAGATTTTTCTGAGGTTTCAGAGCGAATTTGTCCTTGGAGAAAACAGCAGAAAAGCCTCTGACTAACATCCTTCTGGCTGATATAACAGTCACCAAGTTAACGGTTTTCAGAGAACAGTACAATGAATGCTACCTAGCATTCAAAGGACGCATGCACTGTACAGAACAATTCCTTACAGATCAATGTGGAAAATGGTATGAATGCTCCCATTAATGAGTGTCCCAATTTACTGCTGACAGCAATGCGATTGATAACATCCCAGTTGGAGATTGGGATAATCAACGCATGCTGGGAAAGACAAGCTTGATTCTAATATTAAGCAAAGTTTTAAGATTTACAATGTATTTTATACCCTAAACTTAAAAGATATAAACAATGAAAATACCAGAATCACTAAAACATTGAATGCCATAAACCAGTTTTCAATGCTTTGGATAGCTAAGAGAGCCAAGCAATTCAAGGGGGAGTTTAGTTAAAACAGAGAATCAGCGTAATATATATAAAATGGACTACACCATTTCCCAAAGAGATGGAAAATGAATGAATTTTATGCTGCAAAGGTTTGGGTTTTTTACTATCATTCATTACTTTATACTAACTTTTTAATCCCTTTTGCTCTTTTCGGCCTTTTTCTTCTTTGTCAGAATCATATCTTTTCTGGAGTTTTTCTTTTGTTTCATTTTTCTTTGCTTCTTTCTCTGGGATCTGAAAGCAAAGACAAAAATAGTGTCCTGCCACAATTAAAGTGCCAGAGGTTAAAACAGCCACCGTTCTTCTGCTGCAGCTCATACATTTAGCCCCATGCTTTCTACCAAGGCTCAGGGTGGCTCACATCATAAAATATATTAAAAAACCTAAATACAAGATTTTAGGTCATAATGTAAGATACAAAATAAAACCCATAAACTAATATTCCCCCCCTTCCCCTGCTCATTAAATGCCTGGCCAAATAAATAGGTCTTACACTGCCTCCAGAAGACATTCAAACTAGGGCTTAGCCGAACCTCCAGTGGGAAGGAGTTCCAGAGCTGTGGAACAGTCACTAAGAACGCCTCTCTCTGTGCCTGGATCATATAATGGAACTTGCAAGTTGACATGCTCTCAGCTGGTCTTACAGAGGGACATAAGGAGGAAGGTGGTCCTTTAGATATGTAGGGCCCAGGCTGTTTAGGGCTTTATAGCTCAAGGCCAGCACCTTGAATTGTACGAGGAACACTACTGGCAGCCAGTACAGACTGAGGCACTGGTGTTATGTACCTCCAGCAACCCACCTGTCAAAAGGCAGGCTGCCACATTCTGCACAAGCTGCAGCCCCCAAACAGTCTTCAAGGGCAGGCCCACAGAGTGCACTGCAGTAGTCAAACCTCATGTTAAAACACAGTGTCTGCCACTGTACCTGAGGACTGGAGGGTAGCGAATATAACACCAATATTTAAAAAGGGCTCCAGAGGCGATTCTGGAAACTACAGATCGGTGAGCTTGACGTCTGCGCTGGGCAAAATGATGGAGACTTATTAAAACCAGAATCATGGGGTATATTGATAAACATGGGTTAATGGGGGAGAGTCAACATGTGTTTAGCAAAGGAAAGTCGTGCCTCACAAATCTACTGGAAATTTTTGAGGGTGTGAAGGAGCATGTGCATAAGGGGGAGCTGGTTGATATAGTGTATCTGGATTTTCAGAAAGCATTTGATATGGTCCCTTATGAGAGACTCTTGAGGAAATTAAAAAGTCATTGGATGGGAGGCGGTGTCCTATTGTGGACTGGCTGAAGGATAGGAAGCAAAAGAGTAGAATTAAATGGTCAGTTTTCACAATAGAGAGAAGTAAATAGTGGAGTGCCCCAGGTATCTGTACTTGGACCAGTGTTGTTTAATGTATTCATTAATGGTCTGGAAAGGGGAGTTAGGAGTGAAGTGATCAAATTTACAGGCGATACCAAGCTATTAAAAGTAGTTAAAACAAGAGTGGACTGTGAAGAACTGCAGGGGACCTTGAGAGACTGGGTGACTGGGCATCTAAATGGCAGATGAAATGTAATGTGGACAAGTGAAGAGTGATGCACATATGGAAAAACAATCCAAACTTTATGTACACAATGGTGGGTTCTAAATTAGGAGTTACCACTCAGGAAAACCTTGGGAGTCATTGTGGACAATACATTGAAATCCTCAGCTGTGTGTGGGTTGTCAGCCATCAAAAAAGCAAACGTTAGGAATTATTTGTAAAAGGAGAGAGAATAAAACTGAAAATATCACGTCACTATAAGAGTCTATGGTGTGACCGTACCTTGAATACTGTGTGCAGTTCTGGTGGCCTCATCTCAAAAAAAGATATAGTTGAAACAGAAAAGGTACAGAGAAGGGCAACAAAAATGATTAGGGGTATGGAACAACTCCCCTATGAAGAGAGGCTGGATAGGTTGGGGCTCTTCAGCTTCGAGAAAAGATGACAGAGGGGATATGAAGGAAGTTTATAAAATCATGAGTGGTGTTAACAGGGAACTGTTATTTACCCTCTAAATAGTACTAGAACTAGGGGACACTCAATGAAACTAAGGTAGCAGATTTAAAACAAAGAAGTAAAAGCATTTTTTCACTCAATGCACAATAAAGTTGTGGAATTTGTTGCCAGAGGACATGGCCAAGACCAATAGTATAACTGGGTTTAAGAAAGGATTGGACAAGTTTCTGGAGAATAGGTTCATTATATCAGATATTAGCCCAGTAGGTTTGGGGAATGTAACCTCTTACTGTTAAGAGCTGGGAGTGAACAGCAGGGAATGGACTGCCCCATAGTGACCTATTGGGTACTTCAAGCAACTGAGATTGGCCACTGTCGGAGACAGGATGCTGGGCTCGATGGACCATTGGTCTGACCCAGTATAGCACTACTTATATTCTTAAAATGTGGTATTAGAAGAGAGAACCAAAATGGAAACAGGTGGTTCAGGAGATGGGTAATGTGTCTTCATCCATAGCCTGCTAAAAACTAGACCATGCTGAACATGAAAGTCATCACCATTTGAGCTGCTCAGAACACACAGATGGCATATCCCACCATGTAATGGAAAGTCAACAAGGAACTTCAAGATTCTCCATGTAAGGGACAATGGAACTCTTAAGTGCTGCAGAAGGTAGAGAAAGTTGCATGACTGAAAACCCAAACATGGCTTGGGCATCTAATATGTGGATAATCGAGTTTTAACCTAGAACAAGAAGTGAGGCAACACCTTTAAGGTTAAAGACAAGCTAACTATAGAGGGTTGGGATGAGATGTGCATATGGGACAGATTATCCCACATATATCAGCTTGTAAGCAGGCCACTGTAAGGGCAAATTCACACGTGCAGCAATTATCTGGATTTTTAAAAACTGGTTCTCAATAGTTCGCTGTTAACAAGTCCTGTTGCATTCACATGCATGCCATACCGATTTTAAGTACAGCGAAATAATGCATTCAGACCTTCTTGTAGTGCGTGCTTACCCGGCTGCTCAGTGCGATTCAGTTACAGGAAGTGGCCTGTGGGGAGCCGGAAGGTTGCTACTTTGTAGCAAAGTACAACTTTGTTACAACCTTTGCTGCAACTTTGCAACAACCTTTGTAGCAAAGGTTGCTACTTTGTAGAATCAGGGAGTAAAGAGCGAGAGCCTGAGGCTGCTGGAAAGAAGCCCCTCGCATTCTCTCCCTGGTTTCTTTCCGGTATCCCGCTGCTGCTACTGCTGCAGCACTACGGTAGAGGCAAAAGCAGATGATTGAAAGTCCCTTGGAGGGAAGAACTTTTTTGTGGAGAAGCTGGCTGCAGCCTGCACCCAGCGAGGCAACTACAGGGCTCCAGCTGGTCTCACTGCTTCCGGTAGGGGCAGGAGTAAAACAGCGCACTTGGAAGCACGGTTGCATTCACATCAGAAAAGATTACACACTAGTTAAAACCAGTACGATGTTGCTTTCACACTGCTGTTAAGTGCGGATTTATTGAAAACGGACAGCAAAAAGGTAGGTTTGAGTAGCTTTTCAACACGCATTGCTTTAGTGCGATATTGACTCCATTTAATCGAATTTAAGTGTTCAGACAGGCATGAAACATTCGTTGTTTTTTTAAAATCGCACAAATCAGAATGTCTGAATCCCCCCTAAGACAGAAGCTACTAGACTAAGTGGAGCAAAATTCTGATCAAGTATGGCAGCTGCTATCTTCTTGCTTGCCAATGCCAAAGCTGCAATGGCTTAACAAAATTTAGGAACCTGATAAATGAGCCACATGAACATTTCTCATTAGTGCTCTGAGCAACCTCAATAAGGGCTGGAAAATCTCAGTTCCAGTTTGAGTGAGTTCAGGGTAAGGGAGCAGAGATGAAAGCATACACTCAAGGACAGGGTAAATGGCACAGATCCATCATCAGGACCCTCCTCTTCCTGAGAGCACATCTACCCTCGAATTCTGTGCAGCCCTTAAGAGCTTGTACTAACTTACACTGTGGCCCCTGGTGAAAGGAAAAGGTTCCCCATTCCTGGCTTAAGAGCATCAACTAGAACAGGCTTTTAGCCCCATACACCAAGGTTTTTTTGCAAATACTTTCAAGTTTTTTTACAAAAAATATCCTGACAAACAAAATCCTTCAAGATTCTCTTGCATTTAGTCAATTTTACAAGGTTTTTAAAATATGTACCTTTTGACCTGTTTATATACTAAGTTAATCTAAGTCTCATTGGAATGTTACCAATGCTTGTATACGCACTAATTTATATTAGACAAAAAACATTTACCACGACTCAGTCATGCTGTCTGGTGTACATTAGCAGTGAAATCCTTTTCAATAACCTGTTCAGAGGAGGCCTGTTCCAAAAACATATTCATATTCTTTGTTTAAACAGGTTATTTGTTTCAGTATCTTGTGTCGTTCTCTCTCGTTTGCTTATACCTTCTGCATTATCTTTGGGTTGTGGTGAAAAAACTGAAATAACACACACAACATTTAAATGACTGCTCTAAACTAGGCAGCTATCTACGCTACTTGAGCTAGGTTTAAAACAGCCTCTGAAAATCTGGTTTGAGTTTCCTTATGGAGTTCTGTTCCCCATAGCAGCTTCTTTGACAGAATTTTAATTAAAATAAATTGTCCACACTGAAGGTTTCTCATTTGCTGTACTCAATTGATTTAATGGTATCAGGAAACAGCATATAATCTTGTCAATTTAGAGTGTTATCTCAGAATGGAGCTCCAATCCATGTGTAGATTAACAAGACAAGATGAAGCTATGGCTATAAATGCAGTATAATACGTAATTACAAGTCAGTTTGGGCCAGATGTGACTAAAATGCATGATCTTTATCTCTCTCTATTTTTTGCAACATATTTCTTTGTAAATTTATCTGACAGGTGAAAACGCAATATTTGAGTTCTCCAGTTACTGTCTGCATAACTACAGTATTCTGAAATAGGGCTTTGATAATTGCTAAAAAAAAGTATTCTCCAAAACCAGACATGTAGTTGTTGTCCAACTATAGAGCTAGAATTTTGAGATGGCCTCTTTTATACCAAATGGGAAAGGCTTTCATTCTGGACTAGGAAGGCTTATAAGTGTATTCATAGCTTTCTAGTCAGGTATTTTTATACAGATAATGCATTAACTGTAATTGGATTGGATTTCTATATCCTCATCTGTAGAATTTCATCTGGTATAAATGATTGTGCAATATTTATTTTGAAATTAATAAAACTATAAAGAGCAGTGTCAGGCTCAGCCAACTATTGAGCAAATTCAAAATGCCCAACAGCAAGTTTTTGTTGTCCCGGAAAAAGCATTTAAATGGATATTTAATTTTCACACTCTGCATGTGCCTCAAAATATTAGCTCATGAAAAATTAAAAACTTAGCGGCAATCCAAAATGAAGTTACACACAGGGTAAACATGTACTGCTTCACAACACTTGTTAGATTTGTGCTGATTTCTGAGAAGTACAGATTCCTTAAGGGCTGAGGGTTGAGCTGTTGTTCGGTCTCTTCCATTTTGTTCAAATATAAACTTCCAAGCAGAACAAGCCTGCTGCACAGCTCCCTGGTAAAGTCTAGTCTGAAGTGATCTCAGGTTTCCGATCCTTAGCCAGAGCCAAGGCATAAAATGTTTGAAATTGTTTTGAATTGTTTTATATTCTGTGAAGTGCTCTGAGTGCCATGCAAGGCAGGGGGGTGCTATATAAACAAAATTATTAATTGTTGTTATTAGATACAAGAACAGTATTAATTGGCCTTTGGGAGAAAGTGTGTTCTTGTGGTGTGGCTCTATCACTAAGGGTGAGGCCACGAGTGGCAAGGATCTAATCCGTCTGGCCCCGTGGCGGGAAACAGCCGCCATGGCTGGGACAGACTGCAGTACTGGCCCTGGCCCCCCTTTCCTCCTCCAGCCTGACCAAAATCCCACCCCACTGCAATGTGGCTGCGTGCAATGGGCACCAGCACCCACTGCGGAGCTCACTGTGTGGTGGGGCGAAAGAGGCCCTGCCACGCACGTTGCCCCACTCTGGACCCACAGGGCGGGGGGGGGGGGGGGAACAGCTGGCTGCCACTGGCCACACGATGCACTGCATCTCATGGTCTGGCTGTCCAGGGAGGGGTAAGGCTACCAAAGGCATGGTAGCCTCCGCTCCTCATCTCGTCTGGCTGCACCCACAGGGTGAGGCCACATGAGACGTTAACCCACTTTGGGCAACCTAACCCCAAGATTAGCCTGCGACGCAGCAGACCGTATGGCCAGCAGCCACCAGATATTTGTCCACTTTCGCCGCAGGGCTGGTAGCCAGTTGCTACATGGTGCGTTAGCTAGAAAAGGCCGGTGATGCATTGTGTGTTACTGTTACCACACCTGGGCTAACTTGCCCAATGTGGGATAGCTGGCCACCTCCTGTGCAGCCTCGTCCCATAGCAAGGCCTGAGGATTGGGAAAGCACATGCATTCCTCCACTGATCAGCTGTTTGGCAAGTGGAGAGATCATGTATGCTCCTCTGCGCCCCCCCCCCTTCCACATCAGCTGTTTGGGAGGAGGGGAGCGCGCATGTGCTCCTCCAACCCCCCTCCCCGATTCAGCTATTTGGCAGGTGGGGAGAGTACACTGTCCTCCAGGCCTCTCCTCCCATCAGCTGTCCAGCAGCAGTGAACCCTGCAGCGCAGGAGTCTAGCCCTACGTGGCCAGCTCCTTGGCCGTCTGTGGCATGGAGCAGCTGGTGATGGCCACAGGGGAGCTGCTCGTTTGGACTGCCCTCCCCGCTGGTCCAAAGCATGGCAGTTGCATTCACTCTCCTTAGGGTGGGGGGATCAGGCTCACCCTGTCTTGCGTGGTTCTACCCCGAGTGTCTAATCAGTACGGCAACATGAAGACTGAATACCTTACCATTAGAAGATGCTAAGTGAGGATGTCAGACTGGAGGTCAAAAGTGGAAGGCTGGGAAAAGTGGTAGTGAGAAAGATGTTTAAATGGAAAGTTACAACCCCCCAAAGCAAAACAATGAATACAGAGAAATTCCTATTCTTGACACCACGGCTGCAATTCACGTAAGTCTTTTCTCCAGACTCTTTAATTACCTGCTTGAGAGTACTGTTATGCGTTATCATCCTTCACATGTGCTGCCAAATCTCCCTCCCCTGCATTAAATCTTACTGTACCTTATTCCTTCTAAGCTGCTATAGATCCCCTTATTCTCAGTGCCTGTTATCTCCTCTTGAGTTGGGGGGGCATTTGTTACATGGAGAAAACAGTTAAACATTGAAAGCAGCAGCAGTTTGGAAGCTGAACCAGTTCACTTTGATCTTTGTGCATTGGCAATGCCGGTTGAAAGAAGTGACTCAAGGCGGACGTGTGCGCGACAGTGACCCAGAATGTCCCCTCAAAACATGTCTCTGATAGTGGAGGAATAAGAAAGGGCAATAAAAGTGAATTGTCCTTCACACGCTATCAGCAATCTGTGGGAGGGGCTTAGCTCAATTGTTAAACCTTGGTTTGCAGCTCATCAGTTGTGGGTGATTTAGGACTTGCTCGCACAAGATTTTCACTAAGTCATTTACAAGAGCAATAAAAACAAAGGGGAAAATTTGTGTGGTGTTTTATGTCTCATGTGAACACAGCCAAGAAGAAAAAAAACAAACTAGCTTCTAAAGATTACCTTAGATAAGGTGCCTCTTTCCTTTGGTATGTCCTCTGCATTCAGATCATTTTTAGAGGCACTCTTCTTTCCTACGGTGCTCCCTCCTTTATTATGCTCAGAATTCAAGGAAAACTTTTCAAACAAAGTCCCCACTACAGACTGTACAGGAGAACTCTCTTTCATTTTATACTCATCTTTCCTATTTATATTTCTCTCTTTGCAATCAGAAATAGAAGGCGTTTGAGATAGATCCCTGGAACAATATTTGTCTGATTTAACCTCTTTACTTTTCAATTTCTTAACACTGCTTACCTCCCCAGCTGAATCAGTGGACTTCCGCCCTCTTTCATCAGTGGACAACCTCAAACATTTCTGCAGAAGAGCAGGTGTAGGTGGCCCTTTGTCTAAATCTGTAGAAGCTTTCATTTTCTCCTGACCTTTTAGTTTTTTAGTTTTCTTTAAGTAGCTGTCTTTAGTTTTTATTTTTCTACTATCCTCTTTGTAGTCTTTTATCTTTTTAAGTTTCTTCTTTTTTCTCTTAACCTTAACTTCAACGCTATCCTCCTCAGTGCTCGCTGATCCATCTGGCTGCCTATCATTGGAATCTTTCTGCCCCGTTTCTTGTTCTGATTTAGTTTTCCCACTTTTAACTTTTCGTTTCTCCTCTTTAGACTCCGAGGATGAATCCATATTTTCATTGTCAGCTGCTTGAGAAAAAGAATCATCGAGGGCACTTGATTCAGAGTCTATCTGAAGGTCTCCATGTTTTTCCTTTCGTAACTTTTTACTTTCTTTAGAATCTTCTTTTAACTTTTTCTTAAAATCTTTGACTTCTCCCTTCTTTTTATTGATTTCTTTAGAATCTTCTCGCCTTTGCTTTTTCGGATCTTTTAAATCTTCCCTGGATTCTGAAGTCCTTTTCTTTGGTTTGGAATCTAAAACCAAGCTGTCAGAGGAGTTCTCATGTTCTAGTCTTGGTTTCTCTTTGACTTTCATAGGCTTGAATTTTTTCTTTTTCAGCTCATCTTGGCTTCTGTCCTCTCCATCTTTTGATTTTTTCTTTTTTTTCTTTGGTGACATGTCATCTCTCATTTCACTTTGCCAGTCACTGTCAGATTCTGCTTCGAATACATCATCATTTAAAGACAACCTCTATAAAATAAATAAATTTTTAAAATAAGATTTCTTTCCCAAACTTCTTTGTTACAAAAGTGAAAGGTTTACATCAGTACATATAAAGTTGGCAGGTGATTAAACTAAATACAGACAATATGAGCAGTGAAAGATTACAAAAATAGGCTAAACAGCCACAACATGATGTAGTTGTTGCTTTCATTCCCATTCATTACTTAACTCAAATTAGTAACCCCATTTCAAGTTAACTAAAAAGGTGCTTGGTGCTAAAAAGGTGCTTTTTTACAGGATCATCAGCATCCTTTAAAAAAGCAGGATGCTGATCACACCTAGGGGACTCTCTTTCTGTAAGAGAACCTTGATATTGTAAAGGTATTCACAGGTACCCAAGAAGGTACAAGACTTCTGAAGACTGTTACAAGTGATTTTAAATCCTTAAATAAAGGAGAAAAAAATCCATATGCTATCATCTATTACTATGACAAAATACTTTGAACATTAAAGCGCTATAAAAATTATAAATACAGATGAAACAAGGATGAACAAAAATCTCAACTTTTTTTTATAAACAAGGCAGTAAGAGGAAAGTAGCGCTTTGAAAAGTAAAACAGATTCCAGCTTGAAGGAGAAAGATTAGCATTTTGTGAAGCTGAGACTTCTTTAGTTTATTGTTTATAGCATTTCAGTAGGCTCAGCTATATTATATTTATCTCTATCCCAAAAGTGGCCCAGGACATCTTACAATAATTAAAATCATCAAGATTACCCCCGTCCCCATGATCAGCCATTCCATCCCCCCCACTTCCACTCCTCAGTCTCTCAACCGAGGAGCTCCCTCACCACTTCCCAAGACTCCGTTATGAAGGGGCTGTGGGTAACCACAAAACCTTGCCACCCCTCTCACCCTACTCTTCACATACAAGTCACGCCTCTCATGAACTCACCCTTCAACTGTTCTCCCCATTGCCCCTCTTCCACAGCATAGTCTTCATACAAACACAATCAAGTAGAAACATTATTCTCCCCCACCCCAGCCCACAAACAGACATCAGCAGCAAGTAGGGTCCTCCCCACACAGCGCAAATGAACTGGGAGGCTCCTGGTGGTGGTGGAGAGAGATGAATGTGTCCTTGGAACCAGCCAGGTCTTTTATATCAGTTCCTATCAGCAAGCAGCCACCTGCTCCAGCCAGACTGGGAAGCTCCTGGTGGCGGTGGAGAGAGCCCCAACACCTCCATCTCCTCTTTTGAAATTAAACAGGATTAATCTTAACCTGGTGAACTGAATTAATTCCTTGGCTGTATTATTATTATTATTGTTAAACCGAGATGGTTTTCAATAAAGCTGGCTTCAAAAGTCAGAGGAGTTAAGATGTAAACTCCCCACTTCTCCCCAAAGTGCAAAGGTTATAACGTACAAGAGTCAAATGAAAACAGTGCCAATGATTTGATACCACAGATTCTATTTTTTAGAACATTGTTACATAATACTGCTGTTAAAAAACAACAACTTCTACTTGTAATTCTAGACCCTTTGCAAGATAATCAGTCCAGCCGCATATAGTATCCAGAAACCTAGCTCATCTTTCCTCAAAATAAAGACTTAAGTGTTCCAGTATACAAACTTCCCAAAGGTGGTCTTGCAGTGTAAGACTATTAAGGCTAGCAGGAAAGCATGTATACATGTAGACAAACACTGATACGTGTACAAACATGAAAGGCTAAGTTAGAGATGTTATGTCAAACTCCTCAAATAGAGTGATCTACTTTACTCAGAAAGAGCATAAAAGGGCTTGCACAATTATAGATATAAGATGGGTAATGGATTAACTGCAAAAAAATCCTCTGTGCGACTAATGTGGCATTCTCCATGATGTAATATTTAAGTTATATTGATAGTAATGTTAACTCCAGAAGAGTTACAAATCCCTTCTGTAACTGGGTCTAAGTGATCCCAAATTGAGTTCCTTTTATGTTCAGTATTCAGCTTCAAAGACTATTCAATTATAAGAAGAGAAGCATGAAAAAAAGATGTCCTGAGAAGAAAACAAGGGAAGAACAGACATACCTGTACATCTTTAACAGGCTTTGGCTTATTATCCACATTTTTCCTTCTGAATTCAAGCAGCACTTCTTTACAGTCTTCCAAATGAGCTTCTGGTTCCCAGGTATCATCATCTGATGAGTATCCCTTCCATCGCACTTTGTACAGTGTCTTACCCTACAAGAGAAAGAATGTTTCTATAAAACACAAAGGGACTGCCATGTTCTCTTGAGGATGTCAGCATACAATGATTTAGCAAAAAGTCATTTTATGGCATCAATGAACATAATAAATGGGATTGAGACATTTGACCAAAGTATCAAACAAAAAAGTGGGCTGTAGCATTTCAATATAAAGAGGGCATAGGAGAAATCTAAACTTAGATAAACTTTAGCAAAAGCCAGGAAGTGAAACTTTCTGCTGCTCCATAGGTCAGTTTCCTAGAATATTGTGCACTTTGATGGGCAGCACACAGAATTCTCCATTCAGCAAGTCTGAAGCCTACTGGTTAGCAGATGCAAGAAAGAGTGTTAACAAACAGCATGGTAGCCATGCAGGAGCAACTGTGTGCGCGCATTACATGCACCCACATGTATGGCATGTCAAACCTAAGAAGGGCCAGACATTTGTACGGTAGTATTGTTTATTTTAGGCACCATGCACCATCATTCCCCACCCTACAAGTTGCTATTCTCCTCTTGCATTTCACGATCTTTACCCAATGCATTGTGGCTCTCCTTCGTGACACCCCTTAAGGGAGAAAAAACAGCCCAGCTGTTCCTAGAATTCCCAAGCTGCAACTCCTGGCGCCATCCCAGTACCCATCATCCCTGCCCACTTCCATGTATGCGTTTTCATTTAGAAGTCATGCCAACCCCTTCCCCCTTCCAATCACAAGTTCTTGACTGCTATCCTTTGCCATGTGTACCGTTTCCTCCCCATCCCACTGGAGTTGCAGCTGCTCAAGCGTGCCAGTGTTTGCACTCACTGCTTGGTTTTTCCATTTCAATTCCTCTTGCTTCATGAGCTCCATGCAGTCAGTGATGTGCTATTTAAACCCTCTCACACTAAGGAGGCGGAGATGAAACTATAGGCAAAGAAAATTCTGTGTTCTCCCTGCCATGTTGTGGCCTACCCAGTCGTGTTTGCCTGGCTTTCTGCTGTAGCACATGGATTATTTTTTTTAAAGCTCAGAGTGGTTTACATAATAAAATGTAAATAGGCAGGTACAAAATATAGAAAAATAAAACCCATACAAATATAAAAGATATTTAATAAAACCATATCCAAGCCTCTACCCCGAGCTGGATGCCCAAAGCCACTATATTTCAAGTATCTGCTGAAAGTAAAATAGATTAAAATTACAGCATATGAAAATCTCACCCACCGAAGACACTTTGGATAAAGCAGTTTATGCAGGAGTGTATTATTGTCTTTCAAAAACACAACAATGGCTCAGAAACACATTGCAGATTTCTTGCAAGTGATAGTTCAGAAGATGATCAATTGATCTGTTCATTTACAAAGCTTTAGGCTTCACAGGTGTTAATCTTTTCTACTTTTGACTATCCTAAGGGCATGTTCCAACTTGGCATCTGAAAGTTTTGCAAGTTTACATCTGGGAAATGATGTAAACAGTGATCTTAGTGCAAAATCTTAGAACACAGGTTCACAAACTATAGTGGTGAGGTCACAATCTCAACTGATAATTCATATACTCTGTGTGTCTTTGTTGCTGTCTGAAGGTCACAGAACTGTAATTAAGCTTTCAAGCCGGGTTCCTCTGAAAGTATCTGTGACAAGTGAAATCAATTAGAAATGGAATGGATTAATCCCAGTATGGTCAGTTTCCTTGTTCCGGGTGTCTGTTGTTCTGTAGAGCTAACAGTGAACCATAGTCCAGTTAAGAGGCAGCTGCTGTCCGAGAGTAGATCTGAACAAGGGAAGTCAGAGGACTGATGGCTGGAAGAGGCAACCCAAAATCCCTCTCTGAAAACCTGACACATTGGCCCTTTTTTCAAATGGGTCCGGGGGTCAGAGGATGGTGCGGGGGTGCTCTCACATCCTCCTACGTGGAGCAACCAGAATTTCCGTCAGTTGCTCCATGCGGGAGCAATAGGTGGAGGTGGGTGAGAATGCGTGATATGTCAGAGTGCGCACACACGTCCAACCACTGGCTGCAACTCTGCAAACAAAACACATCTATGTATACTCACACAGTGGACACGTGTGGGTTCATCTCGTTTGAAAAGGTCCAGTGATTGCATGGACCAGAAAGCGCTTTGTTGGAGGCAAAAGGACCAAGGGATTAATTCTTCAGAAGTAGGGAGTATTCAAGGATAGAATAAAGAAGAATTTAAGCAAATGACTCTGGTGAGAGACCTTTTTGCATTATTATTTGTAACTTGAATATTCAATGAACCCCAAACGCAGGACATGAAATTTCAGATCGAACTCCAGGAGCCCCCCACAAAATATTCAGTCACCAGACTTTATCCTGATATTAAAACTGTTCTTGCCCCACTATACCCCTGAAACAGCCTCTGTTTTTTGGGTGCCAACGGTTCCCAGGCGACTGCAAATTTCACACCCTGCCAAAGGTACTTTCAACCAGACTGTTCCAAGACCAGGTGCATTATTGTAGATGAGCTCATGACAGCTTTGCAATATGAAAATCTTCACTGCAAGATCTAGTTGAATCAACCTGAAAAGCAGCCTTGATGACGACGACTGGCAGAGTTTAGGAAAAAGTTTTCTGACTTCTCAGAGCTGAAAAGAATTTGATTGGAACATTAACAGCCCCCAGTGAGAAATCCGTGTTATTTGTATGCTTGATTTCAAGAAGCAGATGACCTGAACTTAAAAAAGGTTGACAAGGCATTTATGTTGTAAACAAACAAGAGGTCTGTGTTCAGTCTGCGCAGCCTCCCAACTCGGATGTTTAACATGTATAGGTTAACAAATAGGCAGCCCCCACTCTCAAATTTAGTGCAACAAACCTAATGCGTGTGCAGGTGTTCTTCAATGCCGCATAACTGATGGAACGTGGATACATGGACGCACGTTAGCCTGCATTTGCAACCAAATTGACAGGACGCACACATGCGGGTGCACGTTCACCCACATAATGGGCTCCGCTTGCGGTGAGACCCACCATGAGTGAGGACTGCGTGTCTGGTGGCTACATGGTTGATGGGGGCGAACACCTAATCAACGAGGTGGAAATCCCCCCTGGAGTAGGTTATTGTCTTGTTTGTTAACACCCTTAGAATAGTAGTCAGTACCCGGAATCAAAGGTAATCTCTTGATCCCAAATAAATTTCTGGTATTTAATGCTTGTTTATTTTAAACAAGCTAGAAAGATTGCTAATCTGCTACAAGGTTGCAAGAATATACTTAAGCTTCATACATCATAAAAGTACATCCATAAAAAGAACTAGACAGCTGACTTTACAAACACACCTGCAAAAGCTTAACATTTAAAATCAAATACAAGTATTACTCAATGCAAACATGAATGTGTTGTTGCAGGATCTGGTCCTACATTTTATGAAGACTAGAGTCTTCAATAAAACTAAATTAGAGCTACTTTAATAAGACACTACAATGGCTCTCCAAATTGAGATATAATGGGATCCATTATGTCTTTTGATAACATGGGGCAGTTGCAGAAAATTTATGATCAGCCTGTTTGCTGCCAAAGAGCTGCAGATCACTGAAATTCAAATCCGGCTAAACCTTTTGTGTGTTGGTTTTAGTCTGTAGGATTGTTAGGTTTTTCATTATATTCTGACTGCAGCTCTTGCACCAATTAGGTCCCTTTAAAAATACTGCATACATGATGTTAAGTCAGGTCTGTATAAAAGCAAGAAAAAAGAACCAATATTTATTTACTGCATATTTTATTATAAATAAAATATTTAATAAATAATTTATTTAAAATGCATATTTAATAAATATTTAATTACTGCAGCAAGACTTCACATTCTGCATCATGTTCAGAAGAGCACAAATTGCAACAATAGCACTTTTGACTAAAGCTTGTTTCAAGTCACAGCAGTGACTTGCAAGACAGGAAACTTTAATAGTTCAGCATTTCAAAAAGATTAATTTCAGTTATTGCCCAGCCTTCTTGAAAAAAAAGTTTTACCACTTCTAGATTATAAATACAACTTTTACAACTCTTTCACACATACAAGCCATGTGTAACACTGGGATTATAATGAAAACATTAATATTGGCATTACTATGAGGAATTTATAGTTAAATATCACTCCAGACAAATTTGACCCATAAGATTACATACGAGAGGAGATGAACACATATTCCACCAATCAGAGGAAAATCTTTAAACTGCTCTGTAACTATGTTTGAAATACCTGTCAGGATTGCTAGCTGGCATCACACTGGAAAGCAGAGTCCATAAGACTATTATCTATGTGTTTGAAACTCTTATAAGATGACCCTGTTCGAAAACTGATCCTAGAACTAAACACTGTCACTTACAATGGTGGATTAAGTTATAAAAGCAAAATTTCTGACATTCTCTCTCCCAGTTAGACAGAAATGGCTGTTACTATCAGATTGAGAATCTGCGACTTAAATTGATTTCTTAAAAGTTTCTTAAGAGATTAAACAAATCAAGATTTCAAATTCCATAAAGGTGAACATTGTGTGCGTTCACACAAGGAGAACAATTCCAAGGACAGTGCATCATCATTATAAAGCACTTAAGTTGTAACACGAATGAGGTTATAACACACCATGAGGCATAGCAAATAACATGGTTCTTCAAAAATGCAGTACTCTTTTCCCATTAAAACCATGGCAGGACTGCTCAGCGCATCTAAAGATGCAAGACTTAAGCGTCTTCGTCACAGCATGAATTAAGTTATAATGCAGTTGGAGGCCTGGACCCCAAGTACCATACACTTCAATTAATTTCCTTTGTAAATGGGGCTTCCCTTTTAGCTCATCATCTTTCCCAATATCTTTCAGAGTCCTACTTTCTCCCCTCTAACTAAGCACCTGCGACTTCTCAACTTCAAGAACGTATCCTTGTCCCAATTCTCTTCTCCATTCTAGACTTCAAGCTTTTCAAGGGCAGAGACTTGTCTCTAGCGCATGACTGTTCAGCGCGAGGCACATTGCTGGCACTAGATAAATAATAATGGTGGGACCATGAAAATGAAAAACAGCGCGCGCCCAGTTCCCTTGCTCACTAAGCTACTGGCTGGGGCGCTGCTCTGCTGGGTCTAGGAAAGGGGCGTGTGTCAAAATCTGGTTAGAGCGATTTCTGCAAAGGGGCGAGGAGGGGCCGCCGCCTGGGAGCGCCAGGCTCCTGGTAGCTCCCCTGTCACCGCGCCTCACCCCCGCCATCTCCCAGCAGGGACCAGCGGAGGCGGCAGCACGACTGCCTCGGGAGGGGCCTAGGAGAGAAGCGACACGCAGCAGCCTCCTCCTCCAGCACCGAGGAATAGCAAGGCCCGCGCCTGGCCCCGCGCTCCTTACCGCTTCAGTTTTCATATCCAGGATCCTCTCCACCTCGAACACATCTTCTTCCTCATCGCTCTCGCCGCCGCCCGCGCTTCCTCCTCCTCCTCCTCCTGCCGCCGCCACCACCACCACAGCCGCCGCCACCTTCCCATCCCCAGCCGCTGCCCCAGTCTCCTCTTTCTCCTTCTCGACAGTTGCCTCAGCTCCGCTCCCGGCTGCCGCCATGTTGGGCTGGATTTCAAACGACAACAAGGAAAAGCGACTGCGACATCCACCGCCAGGCGGGGAGCTAGCGGCGCAGTCTCCGCCCCCAATCAGCGCTCCGACGCGCGTGACGCAACCACCACCGAGGGCTAATCCCAACGGTTGCCCAGTGGCTGGAGCGACGACTTCCACTAACCAATAGGAAGCAACGTGACTAGTAGCCAATCGGAAAGGGGGTGGGCAGGGGCGTGTCAGGGAGGCTGCGGCTTGAGCCAGAAGCTGAGGCGGTGCCAGCTGCTCCCTAGCGGGGTAGGCCTCTGGTCCCCTGCACTAGCCTCCCTGCTACAGAATCGTCCATCTTCCAGCTCGGCCCTGGCTGCTGCCTTCTCCGAGTGCTGCGCCTGGGGCAATAGAACTCCTTAGGTTCAGGCTTCCCCAGGGCATGTTTAAGTAGGCCTGACCCGGGGGGCAATTGTGCCAGGGGCTCAAGCACATTAAAATTATATTCATTTTATTTCCCAGTATACATTAAAAACAAGTAAAATAACTTCAAGTAACGCATAATACAGTACCTTTAGGACATCCAGAAATTGATTTTAAAACTTCTAATGGGACAGAAAGTAGGTGCTCAGGTACCAGGGCCCTGACTTTCTCACAGTAGGCTTATGTATAAATACCGGGGATATTTTTCCCAGTGTTACTTTAAGATTCCAATTTCAGGAACTGCTTTCTGCTAACAAGTAAGATTGCCCCTTGTGGCTACTAGCACTTAACAGCACTGGGTGCTGCAAAACAAACGACATTCCACACACCTCCACCTCCTGCACTTGCAGCTACTGCTTTGCCTAGAATAGAGTCGGGGTGACGGGGAGCCCCATGCTGTTACAGCACTGGACTATTCCCTGTGCTAAACAGGAGATCATACATTTGAGGGTTTGAGCTTTACTTCACTAAAGTTTATAAAAATTTTGCCAAATTTCAGTGGAGTTAGGATTGCAGCCTGAATTTTACTTCCAGGGATTATACCTACAGCCACACAGGGCTGAATATGCCCATCGGTGGATTGTGGTTTCCTGTTCCTCTTAGCCCAAAGCAAGGCACTGCTTTAGGCTAAGAGGAAGGAGTTCCTCGCTGTCCTCATAGCGTCTACAAAGTCACATCTGGTGGAGCTGTTTCAGGGCTGGTCAGTTCGGCCTCACTCCGCCTGGACAGGGACTTGTCCCAGGCCTGCTGTGAGGAGTTTGTCACCTACTTCGTAGACAAGATCGCTCAAATTCAGAGCAACTTTGATGCTGGATTAGGGGAAGTAGGGGGAGAGTGCAAGGTGATGGAGGCTCCATCCGGTCCAGCTTTGTGGGGGGAGTTTCAGGAAGTAACGCCGGCGGATGTCTCGGGGTCTGTGAGGGCCACGTATTGCGAACTTGATCCATGCCCGTCCTGGTTGGTGAAAGCCTCCAGGGAGACGTTGGGGACGGTGCTGGTGAGGGTAGTGAACGCGTCCTTGCAGCAGGGGAGGTTGTCGCCCAGACTCAAGGAGGCTGTGGTGCGCCCCCTGCTGAAGAAACCATCTTTGGACGTGGATGCGCTCATCAGTTACCGACCTGTCTCTAACCTTCCCTTTTTAGGGAAGGTTATTGAGCGGGCGGTGGCAATCCAGCTCCAGGCGCATCTAGATAGCATCGGTTTCCTGGACACTTTTCAATCTGGGTTCCGCCCCGGCTATGGCACGGAGATGGCGTTGGTGGCCTTGGTCGACAATCTCCGCTGGGAGATGGATGCAGGATGTTCAACATTTCTCATCCTGCTAGATCTCTTGGCCGCTTTTGATACCGTGGACCATGGGCTGCTGTTGAGACGGCTGCATGACCTGGGGGGTCTGGATGGGACTGTTCTTGAGTGGTTCCGTTCATTCTTCTCGGGGAGAAGCCAACGGGTGGTGCTGGGGGATGAGACATCTTGATCCCACGCTTTATCATGCGGCGTTCTGCAGGTTTCCAGTCTGTCTCCATTATTATTTAATGTATATATGCAGCCCTTGGAGGAGGTTGTGAGAGGGTTCGGGGTGTGATGTCACCAATATGCTGATGATACTCAGCTGTACCTAAACTGACCCAGACCCTGCTGCCTTGTTGCTATCCCAGTGTTTGGAGGCCGTGGCAGAGCAGACTGAAGCTCAACCCCGATAAGATGGAGGTGATGTTGGTGGAGATAGCGAGGGAGGTAGTGGCCCCCTTGATTGCGGGGGGGGGGGGTTCGCCCTCCTATAGCTCAGCAGGTCCAGAGTCTGGGGGATGATATTGGATGCAGATCTCCACCTGGAGCAGCATGTTGAGGCAGTCACAAAGGCTGCCTTCCGCCAGTTGCAACTGGTGCGGAGGCTGCGTCCGTTCATCTCCGGCCTGGACCTGGCCTCCCTCATCCATGACTTCATAACCTCAAGGCTGGATTACTGCAACACGCTCTACGTGGGGTTTCCCTTGTTCCTGGTTCAGAGGCTGCAGCTAGTGCAGAATGCGGTGGCCCGCCTCCTTTCGGGGACGGGTCGTCGGGAGCACATAACACCTGTGCTCCGTGCTCTGCACTGGTTGTCAATAGCATGCCGAGCCAGGTTCAAGGTTTTGGTGTTGATCTATAAGGCCCTTCACGGTCTGGGCCCCTCGTACCTCAGGGACCACCTTGCCCTCCATGCCCCAGAGCGGCTCCTTCGGTCTGCCGGGGGTGCCTTCTTGGAGGTCCCCCGCATTAAGCAGGGGGCCACAATGGAGAGGGCATTCTCGGTGGACAGGCAGCACCTTTGGAACTCCCTCCTGGAGGAAGCTCGCCTGGCCCCAAGCCTTTTGACATTCCGGCGAAGTTGCAAAACCTGGCTGTTTGCCCAGGCCTTTGGGGAGGGGGGAAGAGGGAGTTAGAGGGTTTTATCTCCCCTACCCTATTTATTGTTTTATTGAGTTCCCGGGCCCTGTTTTAATACTCTGAAATTGTAACTGATACGTTTTAATTGTTTTTAGATATATTTTATATGTATTGTTTTTTTGTTGTTGTAAGCTGTCCCAAGCTGTTTTTAGGAGGGACGGGGTAAAAATCTAATAAATGAAATGAAATGGTATTAACACTTTTGTAAATGTTCGCGGAGAAGATGCGAGCCCAAATGGGAAAGCCCAATACTGCCAGTGGTTCTGGGCACACGAGAACCTTAGCCACTTTCTGTGAGCTGGTCATACTGGCACATGGAGGTAGGACTCCTTTAAGTCTAGGGTGATCAGACAATCTCCCTGTGAGATTGCTTGGCAAAGGGACTTGAATGTTTCCATCTGGAATTTCCTGATCTTCCCCCACCGGTTCATTTGTTTCAAACCTAGGACTGCCCTTCATACTCCTAATTTCTTTGGGACTAGAAAGAGAATGGAGTACAGTCACCAAGCTTCTTCTTCTGGAGGGACCAGTTCTGTCACCCCTATGCTGCAGTGTCTGGTGACCTCGTCCAACAAGGTCTGATGCTTGAGCTGTTTTGAGGAGAAATCAAGAAATTTTCTAGTGCAGTTTTGCACAGTTCTTTTGGGTACCCTTGAGATAACACTTCCAGCACTCATAAATCTGATGTTGAATTTTCCCAAACTTGTGAGAATGCTTGCAGCCTGCCCCCTATGTTTGTCTTGACTAGCGGATAGGACTCTTGTTTGGACTGGCTACTGTTACTGGCCTGTCTGGGTCTGCCTGTATTGGGAAATCTGCACTGGCTTTGCCATTTTTGTTTGAATTTGTTGTCCCGGGGCTAACAGCTACTTCCCTTTCAAAAAGCAGTGGAGTTTCCCGTTAATCTGTATGAGGGATGAAAAGGCTTCTTTTTGGCCCTAAACTGCTGTAGTCTTTGCCTTTTAGCTTTGCCATCTGCTAACACCTTGTCTAGGCGGGTGGCAAACAGTTTGGAGCCCTGGTGCGGTCTGGAAATTAGCAAATTTTTAGCCACTGCATCCCCATTCCAAAAGCAGAGCCATAGGCGATGCCTAGCAGTTATGTTAGCTGCCACAGCTCTAGATGCCCATGAGAGAGTGTCATTTGAGGCATCAGCCATGAATGCTATTGCCAATAGTATTCTTGAAGTCATTACTCTAGATCTCTTTTCTGATATGGTTGGGTCCTGAACATTTTGGAACCAGCTAATGAGGGCACGTGCCACATAGGACATGATAGGACTATGGCCTCAGCCTCAAAGTCCCGTTTGAGTGCTGACTCAATGCCCTTATCTGTGGCATTCTTAGGGAAACAATTTCCCTCCATGGGGAACAGTCTGGCATGCAAGAGAGGCTGCTGATGCATCTACTTTAGGTGTGGAGAAGAGCGCCTCCTTTCATCTAGAAAATTAATATAGGGATTCTTGTACTTTGGACATTCTAAGGGCCTTGCCCGGCTGTTTCCATTCTATGATGATCATCTTTTCAAAGGCCCTGCCCAATGGCATCTCTTTATCCCTGCCATGCACTTGGGGGGATATGTGCCCTGGGTGTGTCCTCCTCTGAGCCAGAGGATTCCGCTCTCTTTACCTGTTCTTGCAATTGCAGGGTTTTAACGACCTGCTTCATAAGCTCATCCCTATAAAGGATGGGGAACTTTCTTTCCTGGTCACTAAATAGCGTAAACTCAGGTTTTTCAGGGATCAGTCCTTCCTCTAGGGAGGATTCAGAGTCCTGATTTTCAGCTTCTGGGGTCCGGCCTCTTTCCTCCTCAGAGGAAGAGCCTCTAAATCAATAGAGGATGCCTGCCTTTCTGGATTCTTTTTTTTTTTCTGCTGGACTGGGGAGGCTCCTCCTCCTCCTGAGTTTTCTGACCCATTCCTCATTCTCATCTGCCCTCTCATCTCCTTCTGAGCAGGCAGCTCCCCATGGGAGTCCAGCAATTTTGTAATGCTGGATTTGGTGGGGTGTTTTTCCTTTCCCACCTTTCAGGATCTCCCCTTAAAGTTTGCTCGGCTTGCTGGGTTCCTTGCCGTGCCATTGTGCTGCTGCCGGGTTGTTTTTATTTTTTTTAAAAGTCTCCAAGTTGCTCCTATTCGAAGAGAGAAACAGCTCCTGCTGGCTCTAAGGCAGAAATGAAACTGGAAAATCACGGAGGATTGTTCCTCTGCTTGTGCTTCATCAATTTCACTTCTGCCTCCTGCTGGTGATGTGGGGCAATGACCCCAACTTGAGGACTGTCCAGTATCCCAGGAATATGTAAAATACAAATACATTTTAAATGCCCTAAAACCCACATCATCCCAACCACCCACTTCACCCTTTAGCCCCTCCTGCCACGCCCACCCAGTTTCTGCTTGTCAAACATCTGGCTAAACAAAGAGGACAAAAAGGTGGATTTCCAAGGGGAGGGAATTCCATAGTTGTGGGGCAGCAACTGAGAACGCTTTCGTGCATCCCCTCATTGTAGCAACTTCATGGGTAGTTGGCACTCGCAAGAGGGTGCCCCCAGCTGATTTCAGAGGCTGGAACGGTACATAGTGGAAGAGGCGGTCTTTCAGATACCGGGGGCCCAAGCCGTTTAGGGCTTCATAGGCTAAAACCAGCACCTTGAATTGTGCCCGGAAGACTATTGGCAGCCACTGTAGACTCTGGAGCACCTGTGTAATTTGCTCCCGGTGACCCATCTCTGACAGAAGGTGAGCTGCCACATTCTGTACCAATTGCAGTTTCCAAACAGTCTTCAAGGGCAGCCCCATGTAGCGCGCATTGCAGTAGTCTAGCCTTGAGATTAAAAAGGCATGGATGATGGTGGCCAGATCCAAATCTGATAGAAAAGGTTGCAGTCTCCTCACCAGATGACGTTGGAAAAAGTGCTCCTTGCTGTTACAATCAGTGCTCCCTGAGTTTTTGTTTTGATATGATTTTTGCCTTATTTCTTATTTTTCGATACTTTGTGACCCTGCCTTGTTTTAGATTGTGTTTTGACCTCAGTGTGAACCAGGCAGGCTTTGGCCACAAGAGTCCTGGGCTGACTGAGGGTGGATCGCTATAGAATGCAAGCCCACTTCATCAGAAGGATAATTGGTATCAACCTGGCTTTAGCAACCCACCCTGTATTGTCAAGTGGGGCGGTGTCAGGAAGGACGTGTCCCAATGCACCTGGAGAAGGGTGGCCTAATGAGGCTGTGATCTGCATCCAAGACAAAGGATGACTGCACAGCCTGAGCCTATATCAATCAGGGATGGGAGCAAGCAGGAATGCTCCTCAGGAACTCTTATCTTGACAGGTCTGGCTTGGGTGAGGCATATAGGAGGCATCTCTTGGTAGTGCATTTTTCTTTGATTACTGTTTTTTGTGAAACAAAAGCAGCTGCAATGTCCTTTTGAGAGATACTGGAGCCCCTTTTCAGAAAACTTCCTAAATTTAATCAAACTTTGTTCTTGGTTATCACACACCCACCATGCCCAGGGGGCAAAGTTTTGGCTTAAATACAGTCCCTTCAGAACCCCAGTCAGTTCAGTCGGTCTGATCCTCTCAGACTGGCTGTTCTCACTACGGCTGTTCTCACTGCAGCTACTGAAATCCCTGCTGCCAATATCACTGAAGCTGAAATCACTGCCATGCTGTCTTGCTTACCCAGACAGAATTCAGGACACCTGGTTGCAAGGCCTTCTGTCCATTTTGCTGCCATTCTGTCACCTGACCTCTGAGTAGGCATAAGGGAACTCCCGCCTGTCTGCCTCACAGAGACACCGTCAGGCTTCCTTGCAACTCTAGCCAAGGCACCCCTGAGTGAGTGACTTGGTCTTGAGTGACTTGGTGGGCTAAGCTCACAGACTACTTCTTCCCTCCTTGGATCACTACTCCAGTCCCCCTCTCCCCCCACCCTGAAGGCTCATCGCCAGGAAGGCTGCCCTGATGCTACTGTATTGTCTGATTTGGAAAAGGGGCTATAAAGGATCCATTCCTTTGCCCTCACTCAGAACAGTACATTTTAGGTAAGATGAAGTGCTGTGTCTTCTCTTCCCCTTCCTTTGAATCTCACACTGTTTGTGCCTTGGCACAGGCAGATCTCTCCCCCCCCCCCCGCTTTTCTCTCTCTCTTCTAAATTAGGAACTTTCTTTAGAAACCAACCCATGCTGCATCCTTGTGCAACTATCTAATTGATCTGAGTGTCTCATTGTTTGATTATTGCTAACTAATGCCCCTTTTGCTTGTATGTACCTCCCATCCCCACAATAAATTGAAAACCCTATGTTATACCCTAAGATGTCTCTCGCCCCTTTCTAATTCTGTGGGTGACACTGCCAATTTACACTCAAAAGTTCCCAAGCACTCTTGTGCCCTATTCAAAAACGTGAGCTTCATTCCCCAAATTGGGCATTTTTGAGCTCATGCATGGCCACTGGGACCCACTCCTCAGGGAGACCCTGTGTACGTGTGGAAAGGGACAAGTGTTAACATTGCCACTGCTGCAATCTGACAATCCAGGTGCAGTAGTGGATTCAACAGCACCCCAAGGCTGCGAACCTGAGTGACAAAGGGAGGCCAGATCCTGTCAGTGACAGGAGTTCCCACCTCCCCAGGTCACAAGATCAGCCAGCCATCATCACCATATTGACAATGGCAGTGGCAGTGTCTGTAATCCTATAATTGGACATATGCTTTTCTCCCAGAAAAGCTTGAAAACAGGGCATGATCAGGGGGTTAAGAGTTAAAAGCACTTCAATTCTTGTTTTATTTGGTAGTGTTTTGCATCTGGAAACAATCAAGTAAAGCTTCAGAACAATTCTAATGTGGGTCAGATATTCTTGTTTATTGCAGAAGACTCAAGAACAGCATTTTACAGGAACATCCACTTTTTGCAGGAAAGAAAACAAACTCAAGTCCCAGTTGCTTGTCTGACTGCTTCCCTGCTGCTAAGATGTTAATGTGTTCCAGCAGCAGTTTCCTATGGAATGTACATAATTCAAGCCAATGGAATGTCAGGACATGCCACGTATATCCAGCTGCATCGTAGATTGGGCTTGTGGATTTATCCACAGTACATCATTACAGTAGGGAAACAGTTAAATGCTGCCATTTAGCCTAAGGAAGAAGAGATTCTGCCCTTTCCCCCTATAAAGTTATTCAGTTTTCAGTCTCTACAAAGTAACCATACTGTCCATACATTTACACTGAACAAGCTTTCTTCAAAAATAACAGGCTCAGAGTTTCTTTTTATACAGTCACCTGCAAAGTGAAGAGTTTCTGGAACTAATGTACTGACAACATAGTTCTTTTAATGCAAATAAAGACAAAGTAGGTGGAGGTATGTAAGCTTTCGGTCCTCACAGACCTGCCTGACGACGGGCCCTGTGAAGTCGGAAATCTTGCATATCTCCAACTAGTTGGTCCAATAAAAGATATCAGTTTACTACTTTGTCTCTATTGCTTATATTTGGGACCAACATGGCAAACCCTACTTTCTCTACACTTTCATTGCAAAGAAAGAGATTAGTAGTATATAGTACCATAAGTAGTTCCTGCAAAAAGGAAGTACTCACAGGCTATAATCCTGAAACCTGTTACTCTGAAGTGACCCTATTGACTTCTGTGGGACAACTCCAGAGTAAGTAATTTGAGAAAGTATCATTATGCATCATCATAAGTCTTTGCAGGATTTAACCCTTAGGAGGTGTGTTCACATGAAACCAATTATGTGGTGCATAGTTTCTAGAAAATTGCTTGGGAGCAAAGCTTGTAAACCTCATTTGTCTTCACAGCAAATTTTCATTGCTCTCGAATAACTGTTTTGGTTCATGCAGAAACACTGACCCTGAACAAATTTCCAGTTATGCCTGAATTACTTGTGCACACGAGCTGCTCAACAGCTATCTGTTCTGTAGCAAGTGTCAATTTGCTCTTTAGCTGTATATACACTTGATTATTGGAATTATTACGAATTAGATCCATGTCTGTCCTGGCTGGTTAAGGCTAGCCGGGAGACACTAGTGCCGTTGCTGGCGGGGAATGTCAACACCTCCCTTAGGGAGGGCAGGGTGCCGGACTGTCTCAAGGAGGCTGTGGTGTGGCCCCTGCTTAAGAAACCATCATTGGACGTTGGCGTCCTGGCTAGCTATCGGCCGGTCTCTAACCTTCCCTTTTTAGGGAAGGTTATTGAATGGGTGGTGGCTCAGCAACTGCAGGAGCATCTGGACCGTGTCAATTTTTTTTATCACTCGCAGTCCGGCTTTCGTCCGGTTATGGCATAGAGACTGCACTTGTGGCCTTGGTCGACAACCTCTCCTGTGAGTTGGACTGGGGTTGTTCAACCCTGTTAGATCTCTCGGCTGCGTTTGATACCATTGACAACAAGTTGTTGGTGACTCACCTGCGGGACCGGGCAGGGATTGGCAGGACTGTTCTTGAATGGTTCTGCTCTTTCCTGGCTGGGAGAATCCAGTGTGTGGTCCTGGGTGATTTTTCATCTTCTCCCCTTGGTCTCACGTGTGGGGTCCCGCAGGGTTCTGTAACTAATAAATTAATGGGACCGAGATCGTCATAAAACACCACTCCAATGTGGTACAGAACAAACTTTATTGGAACGGCACACCTTGGTTTTCTGTTCTTGACAGGATTATACTACATACACAGTATTATATAGATAGTCCCCAGATAAAAATATCTTATGTGCCCTGTGACTGGCCAAATCCTGGAAGCACGCAGGCTGATTCAGGGAAAAGACTGGGAGAGGGCCCTTTTGATGCTGGAGAGTAGAGCTGCTGGTGAGCGAGGATAACTTGTGATCCGTGCGTGCAAGGTCTGGAAGGGAGTGAAGCCACGTGATTCACCAAATTGGTGACCACAAGCCCTCACCCAAAGCCATGTTGCATGACCAGGTCTTTTATACAGTTCTGGAGTGCAGTTCAATAATAGCAAGATGCCATGACATGGTGACATCACACAGTTCTTTAGCATACCAGAAGAGGGTCTTCCTGGGAGCAAGGGCTCGAAGCATATTAGCATCTTTATCTTTAGTTGATTGTTCTTTTCTGACCTGGAAATTAGTGGTAGAGTTGCAAATGTGCCACTTGTTTGTTAACAATGGGTTTTGTTCGTCAACTCCAGGTGTTCAGCAGGATGCTTGTTAAGCATATGTGGCGGTGCCAGGAGCAGGCACTTAAGTGTCTGGCTATGCCTTTGTCAGTATGCTGATGGTGCCTTATCTCAGGCCTGCTTTCTGTTCTGAGCCCTCTCTCTCCTCTTTGCCTTTGCTTGACCAAAGTTAGGTCTGGCTTCCTTTGTCCAGACCAGGAGAACATAAGATATCAATAAAACTATATTCTATCGCTACAGTTCCATCTTGTCCCCCCTCTTGTTCAGTGTATATATGCAGCCTTTGGGGGAGGTTGTCAGGGAGTTTGGTGTACAGTGTCATTAATACGCTGATGATGCTCCGCTATCTCTCTCATTTTCATTGGACTCAGGCCCGGCAGTCTCAGCGCTCACCCAGTGTTTGGTGACTGTGGGGGATTAGATGAGGATGAGCCGCCTGAAGTTAAATCCCAACAAGACAGAGGATATGGTTGTGAGGAAAGCCGAGGGAGTGGTGGCCCCCATCATTGATGGGGTTCATCCTCCCCTGGTATCTCAGGTTCAGAGTCTGGGGGTGCTCCTGGATCTGTAGCTCTGCCTGGACGTCCAGGTGGCAGCTGTGGTGAAGGGGCATTCTGCCAGTTACATCTGGTACGTTGGCTTAGGCCGTAAGTCTTGGAATCTGATCTGGCCATGATTGTCCATGCTTTTATTACCTCGAGACTGGACTACTGTAATGCACTCTACGTGGGGCTACCCTTGGTGCTGGTTCAGAGACTGCAGCTGGTGTAGAACGCAGCGGCTCATCTCCCAGCGGGGACAAGTCGATGTGAGCACATTACACCAGTGCTTTGCTCTTTGCACTGGCTGCCGATAGTCTTCCGGGCCCAATTCAAGGTGTTGGTATTGACCTTTAAAGCTCCTAAACGGCCTGGTTACCTGCAGGACCGCCACACCCTCTGGATCCTGGAACAACCCCTACAGTCGGTGGGGGGCGCCCTCCTTGAGGTTCCCCTGGGTCTCTTGGGTGTCAACCCTGAGGAGGGCGTTCTCTGTGGCCACGCCACGGCTGTGGAACTCCCTCCCGCTGGAGGTCCACTTGACCGCCGACTTCCCCTCTTTCCGCAGACAATGTAAGACCTGGATGTTCTGCCGGGCCTTTCCCGAGGGAGATGGGGTGGGAGGGTTGGGTTAGGGAGAGGTCGAATTGTTTTATTGGATTTTAACTGTTAATAATTGTTTTAATTTGTTTTTAACATGTTGTTAGCTCCCCCAAGATGCGTTTAGCAGGAGGGGGCAGCATAAAAGGTTTACTATAAATAAATAAATAAATAAATAAATAAGAGACACTGTTGCTAAGGAGGACATTTTTATTTATTTATTTGGACTTATATCTTGCACTGTCCCAAAGGCTCAGGGCTGCTTACAAAACATAACCAAAATACAGTATTATGTAATCCCCCAAAGCCTATCCACACCCACCAAATGCCTGGCCAAATAGGAAAATCTTACACTGCCTGTAGAAAGTTAGAATCCACAAATATGAAAGAGAGACAAGGAGCTGGAAAACTATCAATTCTCATTTAGCTAAGAACTATTTTCCTAGCATTTTTGCTTTTAGGTGTAGAGAGTTATCTAGGGTGTTGCCCCCAAATTAATTCCCAATGCAACTCCTTGAAGAAGTTATACTAGGGATAAATTTAATTTTAAATGTTTGTTCTAATACAATAATCAGGTCAGGCCCAATGACATGAGTGTGAATTATTTACTTTTCTGCAGCTGCCATTTTCAGTTGCCTCTCTTCTTCCTGCAATTGCTTATGAATTGCAAACTTCAGGTAATATAGTCTTTTTCTGCTCAATTTTAACAAGTCTTCTGCATGACCTTTTACTTGGACTTTTGGTCTTCACAGAAGAGAGATTTTGTGACAATACCTTTTAATTTTTTATTAATTCCACAGAAGAAGTTGATCAACTTGATACCACTTTCAGATGACATACAGTGTTACCATTTATCAACTGTAAATTTGAATTTACTATATAATGTATCTAGCTAATGGAAAAGGCTTAGGGTGAAATCCATCACCGAAGTCAGTGGGAGCTGTGACCTTGGACGTTTTTAGAAAAGCGCCTCCCCACCCATTACCTACCCATCATGCATGTTGCAGGGCTGCATAGGGTGTCAATGCAGCCCTGCAACGTGTATGATGAGTGGGGAGGCGCTTGTTTAAAAAAACCTGTTGAGTTCAGTAGACAGGATTTCACCCAAGTCAGTAATTTTTGTACTTTTGACCCCATCTGTTATAGATTCAGTTTATACATTATTATTGTTTATATTACACCAGCAATGTACCTGGCACTGTAAATCATTAATTAAAGATAGATTCTTACCCAAAGGGGCTTGCAATATAGGAAAGACAAGGGACAGGGAAACAAAAGAAGAGACAGGGAAGACATTCACAAAGTTGAGAGGTGTACATCCTAAAAACTGCAGGAAAGCAAGAAAAAAAGTTCACTGCTCGTGTTAAAATACTATCATAATCCAGTAATAATGTTAAGATGTCACCATACAAACTTTCAATAGCAGCAACAATAGATCAATAAAGTTTTGATTTTAGAAACAATTACCAACATTTTAAACTCTGAGCATGCAAAGAGGTCTCACTGAAAGGCTGGAGCTAAGGCTACCAGATCAAAATAAAAAATAAAATAAGGGACACTACAGAGCTGCAGTATTGATGGGAGTTCTATGGACCGTGTGTTTGGAAATTCAAGATGTCCCACATCCTGCAATCCTACTGATGCTTAAAGTTTATACAGTTAAAGACGCAATCATGTGAGATGCTAGTTTTTTGTTCTTTGCTGTGAGAAGATCCTCTAGCTTTATTTAGTTTTTAGTCTACAGCTGTGTGTATATAAATCTTGATATACAAGATGAGCAAGGGTTATGCCTACTCAACCATATTTTCTCTCTATTTTAGTTATAGAAAAGAATCAAAGCAGTATTATCCAGTGTTATCTAGTCCAGGTTCCTGATATTAAGCAGGATACACCATCCCAGAGAGACGTTTGTCTGATCTATTTTAAAAAGCTCCCAGGGATGGGGCCTCAGACCTTCACAACTTCTGTTGGCATATTTTTCCACTGCTTAATCATTCTGGTGGTTAGAAAATTCTTCCAAATGTTTAGCCAAAGTCTTTTCTCCTTTAATTTAAACCCATTACCTCAGTTATTACAATTTCCAAATTGTCTTTAGATGCATTCTCCAATTTAGAACATCTTGCAGTATCCTCAGTGTGACAAGTTTACGGATAAAAATCATGAGGTATGCATTGGAAATAAGAGGTTATCACTTGAACCTCCAGAAGCATCCAACAATTAAGGGAGTACTGCGGCAAGCACAGCCTATGAGTAATATCTGCAGATTTTATTTGTTGCATTTTCTATGAAGGAGTTACAGAGCTAGTTAGCTGAAAATCTTGAAATATAACACAGATATTTGGTAGACGTAAAACCAGGGCAATAAAAACTACCAACTCCAGCACACTGCAATACTTAACTAATTTATATAGTGCCATTGGTCCAAAGTGGCAGAAGAGGGCAAGGCAATATCAAATTTCTATTAAAGGGTTAGCAATGTGAAAGGCATTAGAGATGTTAATATGAAATTATTATTATATTATTACTTTTTTATATAGTGCCCCCCTGCCATGGCACTCGGAGCAGTTCACAAAATTTAACACAACTTTTTAATCCTCACAACAGCCGTGTGAGGTAGGGTAGGCTGAGAGACTATTGTGACTGGTCCAAGGTCACCCAGTGAGTTTCTGGCTGAGGCGAGACTTGAACCAAGGCCTCCCCCACCTCCTGGTCCAAGTACTGCGCATTTAGCTACACCACTACACTGAATCTCAATAATAATATCAAATAATCTAACATGGAAGTTAGATAAATTAGGCTCTCAGTAATAATCTAACATGTCTAATAATCTCTCAATAATAATCTCTAATAATGTCTAATAATTTCAATAATAGAAAGGTAGGCTCTCCATAATAATCTCTAATAATCTCAAGTAATGTAACATATGAGAAAACAGGTTTTAAACGGTCAGAGTGATAGTAAGGCCCAGATTCCACGAACACGTTACCCCATCCCCTTCAGGGGCACAGTTAGTCAGAAGAGGGCGCTGCTGTGCTAACAAAGCCCAGAATGAGGAGTTAGCTGCCTCAGGTTTGCTGAGGAGGCCCAACAGGTAGGGCTCAGATGCTAGCTCAGCATAGACACAGAGCAGGAAGAGAGAGACACGCCATTGGCCCTATATTTATTTCGATTTCTATCCTGCCCTATAACCAAAGGCTCAGGGTGGCTAACATGATAAAAAATACCTCCTCAAACTAAGCAAAATACCCATTAAAAACCCCCAGATCCTAACCATGCCTGACCAAATAAATAGGTCTTTACGCTGCCTCTGGAAGATGCTCCGACTAGGGCTTAGACAAGCATCTAGGGGAAAGTAGTTTCAAAGCCATGAAGCAGCATGCCTGGGTCAATGATGGAATTTCCAGGAGAGTGTTCTCGGCCAATCTTAAGAGGCCATGGAGGGACAAAAGGAGGGGAAACAGTCCTTTAGATATGTACGGTCCAGGTTGTTTAGGGCTTTAAAGGTCAAAAACAGAAATTTGAACTGTGCCCAGAATGCTATTGGCAGCCAGTGCAGACTCTGAAGGACTGGTGTAATGTGCTCCTGGTGACCTGCATCAGCTGGATTGCCACTTTCTGCACTAGCTGCAGGCCCTGAACAGTCTTCAAGCCTCAAGGTAATAAAAGGCATGGATGGTGGTGGCCAGGTCCCCATCTGAAAGAAAAGGTCACAGCCTTCTCACCAGATGGAGTTGGTGAAAGGCACTCCTAGCCCCCACCAGAACCTGATGTTCCAGGTATATGTGTATTAATAAGAATATGAAACAAAAATTGGTCACCTACCTCGGTGAATTTGTTTTTCTTCTTCCCAACTATCAGTGGTCCACACGGGTAGCTCTGCGCGTGGCCGACAGGAGGCAGAAGAAGAATCTTTCGATGTGCGCATGTGCAGCTACCCTCCTCTTCAGTCGATGACCAAGCCGAGGATAGTGTCTTTTAGTCTGGAAATCTCATATACATTCATTAGTGACCATGCCCCTAGGGGGCCTTAACAGTCTATGAACTGTAACTAGAAACTGTAACTATGGCCTGTACCAGCCCTTAACATTTATGAAGAGTTGTCAACTACCCTCACTGGAGTGGAACGAAAACTTTAGTTAATTTAAGCTGATCAGAAATAGGGCATTCAGGCATGCCCCCCCATCTAGGAAGGAGCTGTTTGACAGGGAGGGCCGGAGCACTGACAGTTGGAAAGAAGAGAAACAAATTCACGGAGGTAGGTGGCCAATTTTTGTTTCTCCTTCTGTCCCCTGTCAGTGCTCCGCACGGGATGTACCCAAGCCCGGAAACTATGGGTGGGAGCAAACAGCTCTGGGAACCTCCAGAACCGCCTGCAAGACCCTCCTGCCAAACGCGGCATCCACGGACTTAAATACGTCCAATTTGTAGTGTTTGACGAAGGTATGCGGGGAGGACCATGTTGCTGCCCTGCATATCTCCTCATAGGATGCCCTAGCCTTGAAGGCCTGAGAAGTGGCAGCGCCCCTGACTGAGTGGGCCCATATCTGTAAAGGGGGCACCTTGTTCTTTGCCTTATAGGCCTCTATTATGCATTGTTTCACCCATTTAGAAATTAGCACCTTAGAAGCCTTTTTCCCCACGTAACTAGGCCTAATATTAATGAACAGGGCAGAAGTCGATCTGATTCCCTGAGTCCTTCTAATGTAGATCTTAAGGGCCCTCCTGAGGTCTAAGGTGTGCCAGACCTTTTCCTTAGGGTGAGAGGGCTTAGGGCAGAAGGAGGGCAAGACTAACTCCTGCGCCCTGTGAAAAGTAGAGTTCACCTTAGGGATGAAGGCCTCATCTAGTCTAAGAGTGACAGATTGTTCACTAAATGAACAGTAGTTTTTGTCTATTGATAGAGCTCCAAGTTCAGAGACCCTTCAGGCAGATGTAACAGTGACTAGGAATACGACCTTAAGGGTCAACATATATAAAGATATATGCTGCATGGGCTCAAAGGGGGCTCTAGTGAGGGCATCCAGAACTAGACTAAGGTTCCACGACGGGCATCTATGCGTTACTGGTGGCGAGATATTACGTGCCGCCCATAGAAACTGCCTAATATGTCTATGAGGCAATACCTTTTTGTGGGAAATAGACTGCAATATGGAAGCAATGGCCGCCGACTGGCGAGCCAATGTATTAGGCCTCAGCCCTTTTTCTAGGCCCTCTTGAAGAAATTGAAGAATATTATGCACCCCAGCCTGCGTAGGGTCTACCCCTTTGTTGCCTGCCCACTGAGCGAAAGTTTTCCAGGAGGCCCCATAGGCCCTTCTGGTGGCTGGGCGTCTAGCTTGCTGTAATGTGCTCAAAACAGCCTCTGAGTAACCCTGTGCTCTCAACGCTATGCGCTCAAGTGCCATGCCGTCAGTTTTAGAATGGCAATGTTTTCGCACCAGAGAGGGCCTTGGGACAGCAGGTCTGGTCTTAATGGAAGATGGAGTGGCCTCTCCAAACTCAGTTCCACCAGATCGGAAAACCATGGTCTTCGTGGCCAGTATGGTACAATCAGGATCACGTGAGCCTGAAGATCTTGACCACCGTCCTGGATATTAATGGTATCGGCGGAAAGGCATACAGCAGGTCCTTTGGCCACTGTTGATTGAGTGCATCTACCGCCTCTGTGTCCCTGTCCGTGAATTTTGCCATGTACCGTAGTACTTGTTTGGATTGGCTGCTTGCAAATAAGTCCATCACTGGGTGACCGAATCTCCTCGTCAAGGCCTGGAACACTTCTGGGTGAAGATGCCACTCGTGCGGGTCCAGCGTTTGATGACTCAACCAGTCCGCCTGGATGTTGTCTGAACCCCTTATGTGTAGTGCTTTTATTGATAGGAGATTGCGTTGAGCCCAGGTAAACAATTTAACCGCCTCCCATTGAAGTGTCGGGGACCTGGAACCCCCTTGATGGTTGATATAAGCTTTCGCCGCTGTGTTGTCGGTGTAGATCAGTATGTGCGAATTCCTTATGTTGGGGGCCAGTTGTATTAGTGCCAGTCGAATGGCCCTGAGTTCCAGGAAATTGATATGCCGGGTCCGTTCTAAGGGAGACCACAGTCCTTGTACCGATGAGGACCCCATCTGGGCTCCCCAGCCCGTCAGGCTGGCGTCCGTTGTTATGACAGTGCGAGTAGGATCCGACAGTTGGGTTCCGGCGGTGAATGTCGCGGCCCCTAACCACCAGGACATTGATCTTTGAAAACCTCTTGGAATTTGGACCCATGGATTGAGCCCATTCATAAGCTCTTTTTGCATAGGCCTCAGCAGCTGTTGCAAGGGGCGAAGATGGAAGCGCGCCCATTGTACTTGCTTGGTGCAGGATACTAAAAGGCCGAGCAACTGTGCTAGGCGTTTCAGCCTTGCTCGGGGTTGACAGCTCAGCTGCGCCACCATCAGTCTGATGCGTTGTTGTCTGTCCAGTGGTATGCGTGCGATGCCTAAGGAAGTATCTATCAGTACGCCTAGGTGTTGTAGTTCGCGCGTTGGCGTCAAGTGGCTCTTTGCCTTGTTGATCAGAAAACCGTGGTTCTCGAGATATTTTATTGTCTTCACTACGTCTGCCATGGTCCTCTCCCTGGAGTAGGCCCTGATGAGCAGGTCGTTGAGGTAGGGGTAGATGTGGACCCCTTCCTTCCGCAGATTCGCTATCAGGGGAATCAGGACCTTGGTGAACGTTCTCGGCGCTGACGAGAGGCCGAATGGCAGGGCACTGAATTGGTAATGATCCCCCTGACAGCAAAACCGCAGCCACTGGCGATGGGCTTCCGCTATTGAAATATGCAGGTAAGTGTCCTGGAGATCCAAGGCCGCTAACCAATCGTCGCTCCTGATGACCTGACAAATAGACGAGACTGTCTCCATCTTGAACCGTTGATATCTTACTGATCTGTTCAGGGATTTCAGGTCCAGTACCGCTCTCCAGGTCCCTTCCTTTTTGGGAACTAGAAAGAGGATGGAGTATAGACCGATACCCCGTTGGTTCAGGGGTACCTGTTCCACTGCCCCTATTGAGAGGAGCCTCTGTATCTCCTGAAGCATTGTGTGATGCTTTTGTGGTTTTGCAGAGCGTGGGGATGCGATAAAACCGTGTCGGGGCATGCCTTTTAGTTCTATGCTGTAACCGTGAGTCACACAGTCCAGTACCCAGGCATCTGATATTGACTCTGCCTAACAGGTGGAGAAATGTTGAAGCTTGAATTGCCCCGGCCCAGTCATGCATCAGCCTTTCTCGGTTGGGTGAAAGGTCTTGAGCGTTGTTTGTCCTGTCTGGGCCCTTGCCCTCTAGACCCTCTGCGGGGGCTGAAACGGTTAGGTTGGTCGAACCTGTACTGCCCCTGCCTACGAAAAAGACTATACCCTGTATTATATCCCCCTCTGTTCTTGAAGTAAGGGGTCCGAAAAGGTGACTTTTTTGTAGCCATTTGCTGTAGGTTTCTTTGCTTTGATTTATCATTGGCGTCTGCCAGGACACTGTCTAGGCATACACCAAATAATTTGAAACCTTTATAGGGAGAGGCAGAGAGCAAGTTCTTTGCGGTTGGGTCCCCCTGCCAGGTTCTGAGCCATAATTTACGCCTTCCAGCTACTGCTGTTGGCACCGCCCTTGTGGACCAGGTCATGGCGTCCACTGTAGCATCAGCAAGAAAGGCTGTTGCTAGATTAATTCAAGCAGCGAGAACCTGGGCCCTTCTGTCAGAAATATTAGCGTCATGGGCTTCCTGGGTCCATGCCAACAAAGCCCTGGCTAGTGTCTACATAGGATGAGATGAGATTCACCCTCATTGCCGTGGAGGAACAGTCTAAACCCCTCCGCAATGAAGTTTCTATGCCCCTATCTGTGACATCCTTAGGATAACAATCCCCTTCTGTGGGGAACACAGTCTGCTTAGCTACAGAAACCGCTGCTGCATCAACCTTTGGGTTTTTTAGCAATGGTTCCTTTTTTCTGGAGATGGCATATAAAGAGGACTGAATCTTATTCTTCCTCTTTGGTTTATCGGGCTGTTTCCATTCCTCCAATATTAGTTTCTCAAAGGCCTTATCTAACGGGGTCCCCCGAGTCCCTGCCATGGACAGACGGAATGTAATCTCTGTTATCCTCCTCTTGTGAGTCTGATGAGGCCTCCTTGGGGGGCTTCTCAACCAGCTTCAGCGTCTTAAATTACTTGTGTTATGAATTCATCCCTGCATGAGAAGGGGAATTATTTCTCCTTATCCCTGGGATCACTGTATTCTGAGGAGGTCTGGTCATCCAGATCCTCCCAGTCCTGGTCAGATTCTCCCTCAGACTCTAGCCCCAGGCCTGCCTGGTCCTGTTCCCTAGGCCTCTTGGCTAGCACTTCAGAATCACTCCCATCAGAAGAGTGCTTTGGGGATCTGAGAAGATTTGTACTAGTGCCCCCTGGTGGACGTTTGCCCCTCTTCATTGCTTTTCCAGATTTTCCCGCTTTTTTTGCGGTTGGGGCAGTGGGGGAGGGGGTGTCAGGGCCTTTGCCCTGCAATTCCCACAGCCGGTCTAGGGATTTCTGGATCTTTTCCATGGATGCCGCCAGAGAAGCGACATCCATGGTTGGACCTCCCTGGCCCTGTATTGCCTGGGGCGCCTCAGCAACCAGGCAATACAATTCTGTGCTGCACTTAGTTGTTTGTTTATTTTTTTAGCGTAGCCGAAGGCCATTGCATAAAAGAATAAGAAAATGTGAAGATAAAAAGATATATACAACATAACAAAATACAAATAGCGAATACAATCAACATAGCAAAGCCTTACACATGACAATATCAATATTCCTAAAATCATACTAGTCACTGTTCTCATTCAACTTGAAGAAATTGCTTTCTCAATGAAAATGCTTGTACCAAATATCAGGCAACAAATTTAGTGACTTCAGGCACTTTATCCTGCAAAGCCAACACCATCAAGCCATGCTCCCCCCTCCCCGGATAATTATTAAGAAAGGAGTCCAACAAATTTCCCCTAATACCATCATATAATCTACAACCAAAAAGAATATGTTGAGTGGACTGTTATAATCTGATCAAAAGGGCAGAGTCTTTCACTGTATGGAATTCCTTCCCTTCTGCCGTCCAAAACTTTAGAAGAGAGAGCATTCAATCTTGCAGACATAAAAAGAAATCTACCACATGTTGCGATTGGTAGTGCTAGATATGTGGCTGGTTCACCTATTTTGGGGACCCAGGATAAATAGTCTGCCATGTGCGGGGTGTTCTTTATTAAAGCTACGCCATTTTGCCAAGCTATGTCCTTAAGTCTTGTTAAAATCTCTGCCCTTAACCCCCCTGCCTTTTTATCCTGGCAATATTTAGGTGGGAAACTCAGCCTCGCCACAAAATCTTCCAAAGCATACAACCATTGGTTCTTATGGGTGCCCTTCAAAAAAATACTTAACTAACCCTCTATCCTTATTATTGGCTTAATTTTAACCAAAATTTAATGGCTCTAATCCAGACCTCAAGGTCCCAGCCCAGCTGCCCAGTCTCCATACGAATGGCAGCAGAAGGCGTGCCTACGGGTATTTTCAAAAAACTTCTAAATTTTTTTACCTGAAATTGGTCCAATTTGGGAGCCACAAGAGGAGCCCAAAGCTCAGCACCATATAGTAGTCTCGCACCAATTTTGACATTAAAAACCTTTGCTACCACTTCCAAGGGGGCACCGTCAACAGAGGCCAAGAACCTCCAGATGGCTAGCATTGCAACCTTCGCAGAGGCGATCACCCTGTGCATACGTTCCCTCCATCCTCCTACGCGATGAAAATACAGACCCAGGTATTTGAAGAAAGGAACCTGTTGCAGCAAATGGCCGTCCAGATGCCATGAGTAGGTTCTCCTACTATTAGAGAAAATCATGATCTTGGATTTTGGATAATTAATAATTTATTTGTCTGACAATAAGCTGAGAACGGCTGGAGTTGCCTTTTTAAGCCCACCCAGATTTGTGACAGCAGAGCCAGATCGTCTGCACAAAGCAGCCAGCCCGGTCTAGATGCCAACTTAGGCAGGAAAAATGCTACTTTAGCCATAGCGGAAACCAAGTCATTCACAAAGAAATTAAACAATGACGGGGCCAGCACACAGCCCTGTCTAACACCCTGATGAATGCTAACTTTGCTTGTGGAGTGGCCTGCACTATCTAATCTCACCACCTGGGAAGTGTCCAAATGAAGTTTATAAAAAAGGAAAGTAGTCTTTTATCAATTGAAGGGGATGAAAGTTTATCCCAAAGGAGCTGCCTATTAACCGAGTCAAAGGCAGCTCTTAAATCCAGAAATGCAACGAACAGTTTACCGTTCGATTTCTTATATTTATCAATGAGATGGAATAAAATTAAATATTGTTCAGATGTTGACCTGCCCGCCTGGAACCCGGCCTGCTCCGGGTAAAGTATCTTATTTTGATTCATCCACTGAGTCAATCTATTTAATAGTACTTTAGCACATAGCTTGCACTTGCTACACTGGGGTTTTCTGTTGGGGAGCTCTATAACATACTCAGCTAAATTTCTTGTAGAAATTATGACCAGATGTAACTGTAAATACTAGGTCTGTGGCACTGATTAGGGCTGTATATTTGTCACTCAGGTCTGCAATTAGACTATGCATGTGTAAACATTTCCAGGATTGGGGATTAAACACTCTAAAAACTAAAAAACATACAATTAAAAAGGTTAGAAAATGGATATTATCAGCAAAGATCCCAAGTTTCCATGTCGATAATTACTTTCCTGAGTACTAAAAGCTACCTTATAATTATGTAGGTACAATGTAAAGCAAATCATCCTCAGCAGGATTTCACCAATTTAACATTTTGTCTGATACATTTTAGATAGTAAATACGTTAACTCTGTTCTCATCATTTGGAAATGTGGTGTAATCACACACATAGAAGGGGAGAAAGGGCCCTGGTTACTTTGATACACAGTAGCTTTTTAGTGGCAGTGTCCCAATCTTTTCCAAGTTCAAGTCGTTGGCAGATGGCCGGATACTGTCGATCAACCATTCTTGCCCATTCCACTGCTTTTTTTGCTGAATCAAATGCCCTGTAAAAAACCCAAAAGTATGATTATACTGATCTGAAAACAGGCAAAACCACCATTATAGCTATCAGCTAAACAAGGTACAGTAAAGAAGATGAAAAGAAAATCTTGTCCTTGATAAACAGAAGGCACTGGGAAAATATCAGCAATGCTTAAAATCTGGATATTAACAAAAATCTCTCTACAACCACGTGGATCATTCCACTTGCACGTGTCTTTTAGGGATGGATGAACTGATCCATATTACACATCTAAGAGCAGCAACAAATCCTAAAATTGATTCTATGATAACCTGCTTTATAAATAAGTTTCTGTAAATACTGGACAAAGGTAAGCTACATGCTCCCTACATATATTTTGCTACAAGCAATAATGTGTTGCCATTACTAAGCGTTCTGTTTATTTCTCTAATTTAGCCATACGCTAACTTCATAAGAACTTCATTTTAGGTCAAACCAATGGCCCTGCTAGCCCAGTATCCTGTCTCTGACAGTGACCAGTACAAGATACTTGATTGTTCAAAAGCAGGGGGTATAGAGAGCGAACCACTTCCACTTGTTCACTGCTAGCTTCCAACAAAGTGCTGTAGTGAGGCTATTGTTCAATATCCAATATATGACCCTGTTTAATAAGACTGCTTACAGAAACTTGGGAAAGACAAAGCATCTGGATAAGCAGGTTTCCTGCGGGCCCTAGAATATGTGGAGCCTGAAGCTCAGGAAGGGGCGGAGGGGAAGTGGAAAGAGTCACCAGGGTGGGAGAGGGAAGCTGGGCTTACCTGGGTGAGGTGGTTAGGGCTCCACAGAAGTGCCTCCACAGAAGCCCGAGGGGCTCCGAGCATGTCACTCCTGGAGGCCTCTCCACTGCCTCACTGCTCTAGAGGGATCCCAAGAGCACCACTGAGAGTCTTAGGAACAGCACAGAAAGCACCTACTGCTGATGAGCCCAGAGAGAGCAGTGGCCAAGTGGCTTAAAAAGAGAGTGGAGCAGAAGACAAATGTTGCTATAGTACCTGGTCTCCCACTCTGCTCTCTTCCCATCTCATCCCTGCAGCCACCTTAACTCAAGTGCCAAAGTAGCTGCAGGGGGATACCCACTGTTCTTTGCCCAGCAGTCATCTCAGCCCCTGTTCTTCCTGGGCTTGTCAGTCTGGAGGGAGTGGGGGTCAAGGTGTCCGCAGATGATACAGGAGAGAGGGTGGAACAGCCAGTTCTCCCACTCTGCTTTCTCCCCCAGGCTCCTGCAGCTGCTACAGCTCATTTAGATGCTTCACTCAGCCAGAGGACAAGCAGTGTCGCATAGCGTTCGGATGACCAAGATCTGGACAAATGGGCCTACTGTATTTAGAAAGTTTAGCACTTTGCATGAAGTGTATAAATATTTAATCTTACACCTCTAACACACCTTGAAGGGGATGAGTCATTCAGCTTCATTAGAGATTTGAAGGTTAGCCCTTCCAGTTGTGTGAACTGCATAAGCTGTAGCACCAGAAGCGTAGCGATCAACTGCAAAAGCTTTTCTTTTCCTTTAGGACCTAGAAACAAAAACAGATTACATTTCATACTAAAGAGCCACTTCTTTACAGTACTTGCTAGCTGCATAGTAGCATTACTATCAGCAAGACTAATGCAGTTTAACTCTGCTTCACAATCCAGGACACACACAAGTTCATGTCTTGCAAGAGTCTTGTGAAATAGGCACAGAATGCAGAAGGGAGCCAGAGTGAGATACTGAATAAAAATTAAAGACTGCAGAACATACCAGGTATTTTTCATCCTGATAGGAACAGAATACAGCTGTGTGGGCATAATATTGTAAGAGTCCTCTAGTATAAATGTGAGCCTGTGATCCAAAAACCACTTCCTCCATAGTAGTCCCATTGAAACCTGAAGGGGCTGGACTACTCTGGAGGAAGTGGTTTGTGAATCGTAGCCCCAAATATCTGCGTTGGTGGCCTTGGTGGATGACCTCTGCCGAGAGATTAATTTGGGGCGTTCAACATTACTCGTCCTGTTGGATCTCTTGGCAGCATTTGATATAGTTGACCATGGGTTGCTGTTGATGTGGCTGTGGGCCCTGGGTAGGGTCGGCAGGACTGTCCTAGGATGGTTCCATTCATTCCTCTTGGGAAAAAGCTAGCGGGTGGTGCTGAGGGAAGAAACATCTAGCCCCCAGGATCTCGCTTGTGGCATATCGCAAGGTTCCATTCTATCTCCATTACTATTTAATATTTATACGCAACTCCTGGGTGAGGTTGTGAGATGGTTTGGTGTGGGTTGCCACCAGTATGCTGATAACACCCAGCTATACCTCTTTTTCAGCAGACTCTGGTCCTGCAGTCTCAGTGCTTTCCCAGTGCCTGACAGCAGTGAGCGACTGGATGAGGCTGAGCAGACTGAGGCTGAACCCTAATAAGATGGAGATGATGTTGGTAGGTAGGGCAGCTGAGGCAATGGCCCCACTTGCGGAGGGGATCTGCCCTCCGCTAGCCCCGCAGGTATGGAGTTCGGGGGTCCTGTTGGACTCTGGCCTCCGCCTGGATTGTCAGATGGAGGCAGTGACAAAGGGAGCCTTTCGCCAATTACACCTTGTGCGTAGGATCCAGCCATATGTCTCAAACTCCGACCTGGCCATCCTCATCCATGCATTCATCACCTCTAGGTTGGATTACTGCAACGCGCTCTACGTGGGGCTGCCCTTGTTAATGGTTTGAAACTTGCAGCTGGTGCAGAATGCTGCAGCCCGCCTCCTGACGGGGACGGGCCATAGGGAGTACATTACACCAGTGCTTCAGGCTCTGCACTGGCTGCCTATAGCATTCCTAAGGTGCTGGTGTTGACCTTTAAAGCCCTACATGGCCTGGGCCCCTCCTACCTGAGAGACTGTCTCACTCCCCAGGCCCTAGAATGATCTCTGCGATCCGCCGGGGGTGCCATCTTGGAGGTCCCCAGGTAAACCACAATGGAAGGGGTGCTCTCAGTGGTCGCACTGCGGTTGTGGAACTCCCTCCCAGAGGAGGCTCGCCTAGCTCCCAGCTTGTTGGCCTTCCACTGGGCCTGTAAGACCTGACTGTTCGTCCAGGCCTTGGGGGTGGGGGGTGGGGTAAAGGGGATGGGGGGGATTTTTAGCCAGTGGGTCATTTCTTTTTATTGTATTTATTGTTTTTGTAAACCCCCCCCCCCTTTTTTGTATATTTTTATCTGTTTTAAATTATATAAGCCGCCCTAAGCTGCCATGAGGCTGGATGGGGTGGAGTAGAAATTATTAAATAAATTTCAACAAACTGATCACATTAAAAACAAAATTTTGAATAGCCATTTAAGCTCTAGATTAAAAATAAAAATTTACTTTTAATACAGAAAGTATGCATTAATGTAAAGTCTTCTGCACATGTACTGCTATTAAATTTCAAGGTATGTACTGTAATACAATCATTTGGACTGAATGTATTAAAAGGGAAAAAGTCAATTACCAAGGGACTGAATGCCTTTTTTTGCAAGAGACACATTGATTAAATAATACACATCAAGATCCCAAATGTTAAAAAGTTCAGAGCTGAGTTCCCAAAATCCATCCTATGGAACAAAGAAAACAACGAGTCAGCAATCTTCCTAAAAACCTAGAAAAATTAATATTTTACAAAAGTTTATCTGGAAATAGTAATATACACCTGAATAAATAGTTACAAGTGCTCATATGGTTTGTTTGTTTTTGTAAAAAAAAAAAAGGAATTTATTAAATATATGAGGTTCTTAAATTGCAAAACCTATGACACTCTTGCCTTAAAACACAATGGTTTTTGTTGTAACACCTTTTAAGTTTTAATTGTCCAAATGGATTTTTATTGAAGCACTACACTTTAAAAACTCTCCATTCACCACCTCAATACGTACTGTATTTCGAGAACTGGTGGTCAAATTATCTGGTCCCAGGGACTCATGTTCACAGAATTCTTCCTGTTGCCACCAATGGGGAAAAACAGTGAGCACAGGTCCCTGAATTAACTCAACAGAAAAGGCGTTCTAAAAAGCAAGTCAACCAGATGAATGCAAATAATTTTCTTTCTGTAAGTCTCTCTCTTACAACATGTTATTTGTTGCCAGAGGATGTGGTGAAGGCCAGTAGCATAGCTGGGTTTAAAGGAGGACTGGATAAATTCTTGGAGGATAGCTCCATTAATGGATATTAGCTAATAGGCTGGGGGATGTAACCTCCTACTGTTGGGAGCTAGGAGTGAACAGCAGGGAATGGATCTCTCCATTATGAGCTGTTGAATACTTCTTTGAGGTAACCAAGTATGGCCACTGTCAGAGATTGGATGCTGGGCTCAATGAACCATTGGTTTGATCCAGTATGACACTTCTTACGTTCTTAATATATTAAATATATAATAGGTTGAATGTTCACTTTCGCCTTCAATGAGTGCCGTTCTTGTTCTTTCAAATTTACTGCCCTGAATAACTATCAGTGTAATTTTATCTCTGCAGCTACTCACAGACTCAGTTAAAAGTGGCTAAATCTCTGGTGTAAAGATGCAAACAGGTAATTAGACATCCAATTAACATTAAAACAGACCAGTACCAAAAACTATTACTCTCTAAAACTTATTTAGTGCAGCAACTACCATTAATCTTTGCAACCAAAAGTGATAGAAACATTTTTTTTGTTAAAAATGAAAGCTCATAATTGATAATCCCACAGAAAAATAGATCTTTCTAGTGTATTTTGGGGGGATTGACCCTAAGGTAGAAACTACTGATCTATACTATACTGCTGAAAATTCAAAAAGTAATTCTGTTGGCTTTTCCCTCCACCAAAGTATACAAGAGTTTAATGAAGTTTACTAACACTACTAGAACATGGAATCTGAGAATTTTGAAATTTTATCTTCTAACTCCTGCACTCAGAAGTGCTGAAGACCTTGATCATTTCTAGGTTCAGATGTCTAAAAGGGGCCCTACCTTGCTCACTAGACTCAGCAAAGTATTGCTCTCATCGTGTTTCTTATAAAAATTAGACTGTGTGGCTCTATCTCCAACATGGATTGCTGCTTATCTGTAAACGAGACTGAGCCTTCAACATGCAAATAACTTGAATAATGGTTTGGACTTCCAAGAGGTTGTATGCTGGAAACCAAGATTTTCTTGAATAAATGCACAATATGAATTAGACAGCACCGAGCTGCCTGTGGCAGGAGGAGCAGGGTAGTAATTTAAAAAAAATAAGAAATAAATTTTAAAAAAGAAATATATTAAGGAACAACAGGAAATACGAAGGGGAATTCTTCTGAAAGGATACTCGCCTAAAAGCAGACTTACAGGATCAAGCAAAACAGAGTCTTTGAAATAATGCTTCCAATGGATCTTGCTTCTAAGTATAACAGATACAGAAAGTAGGGCATTTTACCTGATTTTGAAGGTCAAAGATCTTGGTCCATGGTATTAGTGGTCTTTGCTTGGTACTTGTATATATTATTTCATCAAACTGCTTGAGGAAAAAAGAAAGAGAAATATCCACTAAGGGTTTGATTCTGCCACTTTTAAGAACTGTAATGGAGCACCCAAAGTCCCTGCAGGCTGAGTCCCTGAGTGGGAGACACAAGTAGCTGGGGGAAGAGGCATGGGCACCTGCAGTCAATTAGTGCAGCTGCTGGCCAATTGAAAGGCAACAGCTATAAAGGAAGGTGAGACGGGAGACCACCATAGAAGACGAAGGGGCTCAGGAAGGAGCCTGCTGTCAGAAGTTAAAGGGAGGCAGGCACTATGTCACCAGGACCAACCTGGGAGCTGAATGGACAGACGTTCTGGTTAGAGACCTGGGAAGGGAGTGCCAAGGACCAAGGAGGGAAGACTACAAGCTCAGGTTCAGAGCTTGCTCAGAAGTTCCTGCTAAGAAAGGCTCAGCGGAGCCTAACCCAGTGTCATCTGAGTCTACTACCCCAGTGTTTAGTGAACCATGACCTTTATGGGGTGAATGAGCAGACCAGCCTTTGGAAACAAGGACTCTGGGAGCATTTGCACAGTAAGCACAATTGCGCAGCAAGACAAAATTTGATCAAATTAAATCCACCTTAATGTTGCTTCACACTCCTCAACCTTATTTCCTTCCCCACCCGTCCTCCTTGCCAGCTTCCCCCAATGAGATCTACTCTCATGTCTAACCCTTTTACTTGCCCTCTTGACCCTATCCCTTCTCACATCCTGACCACTATTGCCCCTACTGTTGCACATCACCAGTCTCTTCCTCTTTACTGCATATTTTCCTTCTTTCCAATATGCTACAATCTCACCTATCCTTAAGAAGCCCACTCTCAACTCCTCTGAAACATCAAATTACCATCCCATCTCGCTCCTCCCCTTTGCTTGCAAGTTCCTGGAACAAGCTGTCTACATCCATTGTTTTGGCTTCCTCTCCTCCAATTCCTACCTCTACACCCTTCAGTCTGACTTCTGCCCTCTCTACTTGGCTGAGACTGCTCTTGCTAAAATCACCAATCACCTTCTTTTAGCCAAATCTAATAAACTCTACTCCATTCTTGTCTTGCTTCATCTCTCTGCTGCCTTTGATACTGTTGGCCACACCCTCCTCCATGACTTGCTTTGCTCCCTTGGGACACCATCCTTGGCTGATCCTCCTCCTATCTCTCTAACCACTCCCTCAACATCTCTCTTGCTGGTCCATCCTACATGTCACTTGCCCTCTCAGCTGAAATTGCCCGATGTTCTGACTTTGGCCCCCCTCTTCCTCCCTTTAAGAGGAAAAAAACACCGAACAGTGAGCTTGGGGGAGAGGGGGGGAACACAGAGGCCAGCCACGTGGGCTGACCTATCCCCTCCCCCCCCACACCCGGAAGTAGCTGGGGGCTTAAAGCCCCGGGGACAGCGGCTGAGCCGCAGGAGCCTGCTGGGGGACTAAGAACTCACCTGCTCGCCTTCCTGCTGCGGGGGGCTCTCGGAGCTCTGCCGCCGGCGGGGGGGGTGCCCTGCGCTCCGCTGATACCGCCGCTGTTGCTGCTTCGCTGCTGGGACCTGCGGGGAAAAAAACACCGAACAGTGAGCTTGGGGGAGAGGGGAGGAACACAGAGGCCAGCCACGTGGGCTGACCTATCCCCTCCCCCCCCACCCGGAAGTAGCTGGGGGCTTAAAGCCCCGGGGACAGTGGCTGAGCCGCAGACCGTGGCTGCAGGCTCGCGGCCGAAGGGCCGCGGCCAAAGGGCGCGGCACTTTGGGGCACTTCGGGGCTGCAGGGGGTGGCAGGGGGGTGGATTGTTGTTTTGTGTGGGCTCTTTAGTACAGGGCTAGGGTGGTAGGGTGGGGGTTGTAGGTAAGGGGG
>QEPC01007621.1:348332-375277 GCA_003113815.1 Sphenodon punctatus
CCCCCCCCCCCCCCCACGTCCCAACCCAACCCGACAGGGGGGTCGGGACCAACATTTAAAAAAAAAAAAAATTAAAAAGAAAAGAAAAAGACCCAGACCATGGGACCGGCCCTCCCAACTGGCCCAGCCCACCGGGAATCCTCCCGGTGGGTTCAATGGCCAATCTGCCCCTGGGTACCCTGGTGTCTGTGTCCCCAGAGACTCAGCAGAACCATGAGCTGTGCCCCTAGAACTCAGGCTGTTTATTTTTACAATACTACATGGTTTCTTTTAGCTTACTGTTTATTTCTGTGAAGTCTACTTCGGAGAAACAAAACCTATGATGTATAATTTATTTTAATGAAAGCACGTACCCTTTTCTCAACCGCCACAAAGCTTGTAAACTGGGTTACGATGGAGTTCTCCAGGCTGAATTTAATGATCAGGGATTTCAAGGTCTGTTTCTTCATCTAAATTGTTATATATTAACAGAAACAAATCAAAAGAATGCATGTGGCTCAAATTAATTGCAAATAGCTAAAATAAAAATATTAACATCAAAACTGAATAGAAACAGTGGGCAGGATCCAACTCCCACTGACTTCAATGGGAGCTGAATCACACCTAGTTTATCTAGGTACTAAGAGGCTCCAAGCAAAGCTATTTCTGAGCAGTGAATGCATAAATAAATTTGTGTCTCCTACTTTCTTTTTTCAAAGAGGAGGGGAGAACAGCAAACTACCTTGCTCCGTTGAGGTACTGAATGTCAGGGGCAGAAGTATTGGAGTCTGTTCCAAACAAAGAGCCCAATTTTGCAAACCTTTATTCACCAGGCTAATCCCAACTGAGTCCAATATCTGAATTAAGCCAAGATTACTTAGGTAAATAAAAGTTTGCAGAACTGGGCCCAGGCAGGTACAAATTAATATGTCATCTTCCATTCCCACAGCAAACGAATTGCACCCATTCCATCTCAATGCGCTCCTTTACCTGTTCTAATTTTATATTTATACTGGAAGGAAAACAGTGGTTCATGTTTTTTAATTCTTTCTTTAAAGTTAACAAACCTCATGTTCAGTTTCGTTCTCATGAAGAATCCCATCTTCATAATCCCTAATGAAGGCTCTTGCTGTGAGTTTATGGAGCATCTACATTAACAAAAAGAAGCAACATTAGTGTGACCACTAATTTAAAAACCTGTGTAAAAAAACCACCCACTTTTTAGATTTTAATCAGTGGTCCCCAAGCTTCTGGGGACCAATGGGTCAATGTGAACTCTCAAAACCTACTGTGGACCACCAAGAGTTTGCATATGGACATTACACTCATGTCACGAACTCCCTTCCCTTCTGGATATGGCTGTGGAGCTGTCAGGGACTGAAACCTACAGATAAAACATCAATGGGGATGCTATAACTTCCTAACCCAGCCCAGTGACTCATACATTCTCTCAGGGGGTCCTCCTGGATGGCCAGCTGGGGAACTAACACTGGGGTTATTTCCCCACCTCGACCAGGAGGAGACCGACTTCAGCTTACGGAGCATGTGCAGAGGGGATCTGACCCCTGCATCTCCCAGTTGAATCGTCTGTCTCCAGACTAGCAGGATGCACAGTTTCAGTCCTCTGCCCCAGCACATGGAGCCGACCGTAGGAAAGGCCTCAGTGGGGCTGGGTGAGAGTGGACGCAGTCCCTGGTCACACCATTCATTTATTCCCTGAGGGGGAGGGCAATGTAACCTTGGGCTCTAGTTCCAGCCAGTTCGGGAGCCAGAAAGAGCAGGTGTAGAAGAGCACCCCCTCCAATCAGGGTTTCTCCTTTCCACTCCAGAGCCCACTAGTCCCCTGCCTGTGCGCAAGCTGGCAGGCTGCACAGTGCGGAGCTCAGACAAGTCGGGGCAACAGGAGGCTAAAATTGCCCTAAGCAGTTTCCCACTATTGCCAGAGTTTGGGGCTGCCACCAGGGCAGCAGCTGTGGCGGGAACAGGCTGTGAATCGCCAGGTGCTGTTTTCGTACCAAAAGAAGATGGTGGCAGCCAAGTGTAGCCACGTGGAGGAGAGCTCCCACTGAATGAAGGAAGGAAATTCTGAAACTGTAAAGTCCCCATGCAACACGAATTCCGTAGGGGATCACCATATGCAGATCTTAAAAGAAGTCCTCTCCTCACTGCGGGACCTCAAGCAGCATAAGCATAAGTGTCCTCTCCCCACCAAGAAGGATGAGAAGGGAAAGTATCCCCCAAAGAGGTGCAGAGAAGGGGAAGCAACCTACTTCCAAAAAGTCTAAAAGACAACAGGACCCCCTAGAATCACCCGAAAGCTGTGGGTCTGATTCTGAGGCGGCCGTAGATGGGCTCTCATTCATCGAGAAGATGGATCTGTCCTTGAGGCCAGACTACCACCCCTCCTTCCAAACCCTCCAAAGGGGAAAAGTCCCCCTAGGGAAAGCAGCCCCCTCACAACTCCCCTGAAGAGGAGGAGGAAATAGTGGGAGGGCTGGACTTGGAGGAGTCAGGGGTCTCCGGTGACGAGGGGGTCCATCCGGGGTCCCTCCCTCTCCCCTTGAAGAGGATCAAATACCCAACATGACCCTCAAGCCAACCAAAGACCCTGAGAGTTCCCTATCAAATATAGGGATTCGGGAACATATGTACAGTCGGGTGCATAGAGCACTGGGTCTTAAGGAAAAGAAAGCACTGGATCTTGTAGGGAGGACTTCGCTAGAGAGTATATCCCGAGGACCCAAGGTAGAGACAGGAGGATGGTTGTGGATAAAACATTTGAGAAGATAATCAAAGATGAGTGGCAGCACCCAGCACTCCAACTTATTTTAAGCTGAACAAGGTTCGGGAGTCTTTATACACATTCACTAAGCATAAGGACTTCGTGCTTGCCACTCCAAAAGGTAGATGCAGCTGCAGCAGCCCTCACCAGAAAGTTGGTTTTCCCCACAGAGGTGGATTGTTACCCCAGGGAGCAGACAGATAAAGGATGAGATTAAATTCCTCCTCAGGAGGAGTTTTGAGGTGATCTCAGCAGCAATTAAGATGGCTACCCTCACATCTTACTTCTCCCAAGCGCTCATGAAGGGGATAAAGAGGGGTAGAAACCCATACATCTAAGATGATTAGGGTTCTAGCTACCAGGATCCAGCTAGCATACTCATTCATAGCAAACTCGTCTACTGACAAAATCTGTTGGGCTTCCAGGGCGAGGGCAGTGAATACCATAGCATGCAGGTGTCTAATTAAGATCCTGGAAGGGGAACATCACGGCAAAGAATATGCTTGTGGCAGGTCCATACCAGGGATCAAAACTGTTCAGGGTGTGCTTGGACAAGGTCATTGAGGATGCCTCTGACAGGTTCAAGAAACAGACTTTACAGTCTCAATAACCCAAGAAGTCCTTTCACTCCTATAAGTCAGGGAGCTACTTGACCAGTGGCTCCAGAAAGCTCTACACCACAAGCCAGCCCAGGTGCAGATCATACTGGACTCACCAGAGAGGAACAGGGGGCTCCCACTATTCTAAACAAGGGGCAGGATCAGGACACTCCAAATCAGATGAATGATTATTTGGCATTGCCCCCTGGGAAACTCACGGGCCTAGGGGGCAGGTTGCTCTTCTTCGCAGGCAGATGGGAGACAGCAGCATCAGATTCACAGGGTCTAGAAACCATAAGTAGTAGTAGTAGTAGTAGTGGTGTTTGTTTATGGCGAAAAGCCAAACAAGGAAACCATAAGGTCAGGATACACAATCAAGTTTTGTAGTTTCCCATCAGACTCCTTTTTTATTTCCCCAGTTTTGAAGAATTCCAGAGAACATGAGGCAATACTACAAGAGATCTCTCATCTGTGGCAAATCGGCACCAAAGAACTGGTTACAGCAGAGGAAAGAGGATTAGGCCTGTACCCCCTGTTGTTCCTAGTGCCCCCTAAATCAGAAGATTGGAGGACAATCCTGGACCTAAGAAAGCTCAACCGTTTCGTAAGGGTAAAAAAGCTGGAATGGAAACCCTCCAATCCATACGCCTTCCTTTAGCACAGGGGGAATGGCTGACGTTGCTGGACCTGAAGAAGGCCTATCTCCATGCGCATATCAGGCCCCAAGTCATTGGAGGTTGCTGCACTTCAGCTACATGAAGCACCACTGGCAGTAGAGGAGTCCTCCCCTTCGCATTGGCTATGTCACCAAGGACATTCACAAAGGTACTGGTCCCCTCATAGTGAACCTTTGCTTAGAGGGCATCCATCTTTACCCCTATCTAGACGATTTCTGATCAGGTCCTCCTCAGGGAGAAGGCCCTGGGGGATCTGACCAGGACAGTAGAGTACTTAAAGGCACATGGCTTTGTGATAAACTTCAGAGAGCCATTTAATCTCCACACAGATGCTAGAGCATCTGGAAGTGATCCTGAACACTTACCTCTACAGAGTATTTATACTGGGCCAGAGACAATCCAATTTGCGCCTTCTGATTTCCTGGATCACAGCAGGACTCAGTCCCTGTTAAAGCCCCTAGTGAGCCTGCAGGGACTAATGATCTCTTGCACGCAGCATCTGAAATGGTCCAGGTTCCATGCGAGGCCTCTACAAGGCCTCCTCTGCCCATTCCAGGCCCAGCTGGTGAAAGGCCTCAACCCGTGGGTACAGGTGCCTCAAAGTAAAAGACGCTCTACAATAGCGGATGGGCGCTTCGAGCAAGGCACTTCCTTAGCAGAACTCACAAGACTGACTCGGACAACAGATGCCAGCCTGTCAGGATGGGGGGCCCATTTGAACCAAAGGACAGCCATGGGGTCATGGTCTGCTTGAGAGCAAAAACAAAGCATCAACTAGCTGGAGTTGAGAGCGATTTACTTAGTGCTGTTGAATTTCTCCAAAGAGGTGCAGAATCAACACATTCTGGTCTACACGGACATGACCACCAAGGCCTACTTGAACCATCAGGGGGTTCTTGCTTCAAGTATCTTCACTGACAGGCCTCCCTGCTGATGAAATGGGTGGAAACCAACCTTGCATCACTGAGGATGCTCCACATCCAAAGCAAGACAAATATTCAAGCAGACTGGCTGAGCAGGAGGTCAGTGGGCCCAGGGGAGTGATCACTGAGCAAAGAAGCCTTCAGTCTCATAACATCATGTTCGGGCACCTGATAATAGACTTATTTGCTACCAGAGACAACACCAAGGTGGGGACTTATATATCCCGATTCTACAAGGAGTGAGCAGTGGCCCACAACGTTCTGAATCAGAAATGTCCAAGGGGACTAGTATACACCTTTCCTTCCTTCCCGCTGATCAGCAGAAAAATCAGGAAGCTGTGATGAAAGTGAGTTCCCATGATCCTGGTGAACCTGTTCTGGCCGAGGAGGCCATGGTTTGCAGACCTGCAGGAGCTGAAAACAGAGCTGTCCCTCCATCTGCCCCTTTCACACAATCTCCTTTCTCAGGGGCCAATCCTGTACAAGAACCCAGGGCTTCTCCAGATGACAGCGTGGAGGTTGAGTGAAGGGCCCTAAGAAAATTGAGCTACTCTAACACAGTCCTAGACACTATTATGCAGTCAACAAGGCATTCATATCAGTGTTCTTGCAGAGTATTTGCTCAGGGGTGTGAGGCAAAATCAGTTATTCTGCTTTAGGCAAAGATTGAGATGGTACTGGAGTTCCTTCAGGAGGGTCTGAGTAAGCGATTGAAGCTCAACCACCTGACAACCCTAGATAGTATCCTTAGTTGTGTTCAGGGCAATAAGGTAGCCACCCTCCTGCACATTAAGTGCTTCTTGAGTGTGGTCAGGTTAATCTCTCCTCCAGTTATTAATCGTTTTCCTTCTTGGAACCTTAATTTAGTTTTCCAGGCTTTATTGAAGATTCCCTTTGAGCCCTTGAAAGAAATCTCCTTGTATTTTCTTTCATTGAAAGTAGCTTTCCTCATAGAAATCACATCAGCTAGAAGAGTGTCAGAGCTAGGTGCTCTCTCCACAGATCTGACCTTGTGTATTTTCAGAGAGAGTTCAGTGGTGCTTAGGCTGGATCCCACGCTCTTGCCTAAAAGAAGCATGCCCTTTCATAGGGCACAGGAGATTCTCCTTCCATCCTTCTGTCCCAATCCCTATCATCCTCAGGCAAAAATATTGCACAGGCTGGATGTATTTAAAGCCCTTAAGGAGTACATGGAGAGGACTGCCCCATTTAGACGCTCTTCCTCTCTTTTTGTAAATCATCACCTTGCCAGAAAAGGGTTCAAGGCCTCACAAACTGTGAGGCCTTCTCACAATGGATTTCTCATTGCACAGCTGAAGCCTACAGGGCAGAGGATCAAGCACCTCCACAGTCAGATTTGGCTCATTCCCTTAGGGGAGCTGCCACTTCATGAGCTTTCAGAGCCCAGGCAACTGGTAAGATTTGTTGGGTGGCCACTTGGTCCTCTATTCCAACTTCATCAGGCATTACAGAATTCATGATCAGGAGCCTGTGGAAACGACCTTCAGCAGGAGGGTGTTGCACGCAATGCTGTTAAGTTGTGGGCCTGCAAAACTTCCCAAGTTGCTGGAGTTTTTTTTAGTGATTCCCACCACCGACTGCTGCTGGCCGACACTGCTTTGGGACGTCCCCAGCGTATAGAGCTGACCATCCAGGAGGACCCTCTGTGAGAAAGAAAAACAAAGTTCTTCTACAGGAATTTCTCCTGGACGACCAGCTACCCTCCGTGTAGCTGTAGCTATACTAATTTTGCTTTCACTCAAGTTAGGGAGATGAGCTCCTTAGGGACTTGAGTTTGTGTTTTACTGCCTTTCTGCAGTGGTTTCAGAGTTGCCTCATGCAGGTTGTCCTAGGTATTTAAGTGATTTTGAGGGTACTTAGGACTTTTTGGAACCAACTGGGAGATACGAGGGTCAGATCCCCTTTGAGCATGCTCTAAAAGTTAAAGTCTGCCTCCTGCTGGTCGAGGTGGGGCTCTAATCCCAGTATATAGAGCTGGCTGTCCAGGAGGACCCCAATAGATGGAAGATTCATCAGGCAAGTACCCAATTTTCCTTTTTACTGTTCAATATGGCTCTGTGGACTGGCGACAAACCACTTACCATGCCCTCATAAATCCCTTTGGGAACCATTGTTTTTTAGTCGTTTTAAGGCTCTCTGTTCAATAAGAGCCCATGTTTCAGTATAACGGGTTTAAAAATACCCCTTACTAAATATCACAAGTTGCCAGACAATATTTTTTCATAAAGGAGCATCAAAGCCAGTATCTTGCCTGAACTAATGCTGCATTACGATAGGTAATTTAGGTTTCAACTTCACTCTAGCTAAGAGAAGAAACACGTTCCCTTATCTCACACACAGGTCATCTTTATAAGCTTCCTTTGGGTAAGCCTAAGATTTTCACTATAAAATGGTGAAAGCAAAAATAAAAAATTGTAATGCAACCAGAGAGAGACATGTGGTGTATTTAAAGTAGCGGTGGGTATGTGTGTTTTATTTATTTATTTATTTTAAAAAGTAGCAGGTAATGTTATGGTTCACATAAAACAACACTGCCTAACTCACTGTTCCTGTTGTCTTCTGTAACTAAGTAGTTGACACCATGGTTTGCAATTCTTGGTCATTTATTAGTGCATTTAAGGTGGCCTGAAAGGAGAGAGAGAAAAAAAAAAAATCTCTTATTTTTCCCACTTGCTCTCTCTTGAGCCGACTGTTGTCAGCACTTCTGTTCAGTTTCCAAGAGTGCAAACTGAAGCTCATAAGTATATAATTAGGTGCCTGTTTTTACATACTCCCCACCTCTCCTCTGTGAACATGATAGAACAAAGTCATACATAAATTCATCCTAAATTTAAGCACAATGGTACTGTATCTTTAGAAGTCCAGGCTTCTCTTAAATTGGATTATTTCTCTGTATCTTTCAGGATAATGCTGGTGGTTACTGAAAGGGCATTATTAATAATGAGCTGCAATCCACAAACCACTTACTCCAGTATAGTTCCACTGAAGCCCAAGGCCCAAAACTGAAGCCTGAAGTTCCACTGAAGCCCAAAATTAAAAATGTAATAGAGCAGTCTTTAAACTAGAACCTGGGAGAAAGCCAACAGGCACTGCGGAGTGCAAGGTTCAGACTGTGGCATCTCTAAAGGATGCTACTTTAGAGGAAGTAGAGTATCTTAAGACTAAGGATAAGATAAATGGCAAGGGATTTCAGCTGGAACGTGGGGGAGAACGGACAGATAATGATTCCAGAGTGTCTGTTTCAGTTACCTATAATGTGCCCATTAAGCAGAGGAATGAAAAGAATACATTTAAGTGTCTATATGCTAACGCTAGAAGTCTAAAAAGTAAGATGGGAGAATTAGAGTTTATAGCACTAAATGAAGATCTAGACATTATAGGCATCACAGAGACCTGGTGGGATGAGGATAATCATGGGACACTGTAATACCAGGGTACAGGATATATCGAAAGGACAGAGGAGATCGTGTTGGTGGTGGGGTGGCTCTGTATGTTAAGGACAGCATTGAGGCAAGTAGAATAAAAATTGTACAGAATGCAAACTGTTCCCTCGAATTCCTATGGACTGAAATTCCAGGTATCAAGCAGAAAAGTATAGCAGTGGGGCTATACTATCGCCCCCCTGACCAGAATAGAGAGACTGATTATGTAATGTTAACAGAGATTAAACAGGTTACTAAAACTGGGAACATAATAATAATGGGTGACTTCAACTACCCCAATATTGACTGGGTGAATGCCTCCTCGGGTCGGGATGTGGAGGCAAAATTTCTGGATGCCATAAATGACTGCTTTTTAGAGCAATTGGTTCCGGAACCAATGAGGGGAGGAGCTACTTTAGATCTAGTCCTAAGTGGCACACAGGAACTCGGAGGCAATAGCGATCATAATATAAAAATTTGACATAGTTGCTGGAGGGAGAAAGTTAATTAAAAATACAGCACTGGCTTTTAACTTTAAAAAGGGGGACTATGCCAAAATCAGGAAACTAGTTAGAAAGAAACTAAAAGGCACAGCTGAAAGGACTACATGTTTGCAAGAGGCATGGAGGCTGTTGAAAAGCACAATCTTGGAAGCCCAGATTACATGCATCCCACAAGTTAAAAAAGGTAGCAGGAGGACTAAATGTCTACCACTGTGGCTAAATGGAGACGCAAAGGAGGCATTTAGAGCCAAAAAGGCATCCTTTAAGAAATGGAACACTAGCTCCAATGAGGAAAATACAAAGGAGCATAGACACTGGCAGCGTAACTGTAAGGTGCTAATAAGGCAGGCCAAGAAAGAATATGAAAGGAGACTTGCTAAAGAGGCAAAAACAAATAATAAAATCTTTTTCAAGTATATCAGAGGCAAGAAGCCTGCTAGGGAGTCGGGTGGGCCATTAGATGACCAGGGAGTAAAAGGGGCACTCAGGGAGGACAAGGACATTGCAGAGAAGCTAAACGAGTTCTTTGCTTCGGTCTTCACTGCGGAGGATGTTGGGGAGATACCCACGCCGGAACCCTACTTTGTAGGTGATGAATTGGATGAACTGTCACAAATCAGCGTGACCCTGGAGGAGGTTCTAGAGCAAATTGACAAGCTTAATACGAACAAATCACCAGGGCCAGATGGTATTCACCCCAGAGTTCTGAAGGAACTCAAATGTGAAATTGCAAACCTACTAGTAGTAATTTGTAACCTAACGTTGGCATCTGGCACTGTACCTGAGGACTGGAGGGTGGCAAATGTAACCCCAATATTTAAAAAGGGATCCAGAGGTGATCCTGGAAACTACAGACCGGTAAGCTTGACGTCTGTGCCGGGCAAAATGGTGGAAACTATCATTAAGAACAGAATCACTGGGCATATTGATAAACATGGCTTAATGGCAAAGAGTCAGCATGGATTTAGCAAAGGGAAGTCATGCCTCACTAATCTCTTGGAATTCTTTGAGGGCGTAAACAAGCATGTGGACAGGGGAGACCCAGCAGATATAGTGTACCTGGATTTCCAGAAAGCTTTTGATAAGGTCCCACATAAACGACTCTTGAGAAAATTAAAAAGTCATGGGATAGGAGGTAGTGTTTTGCTATGGATTGGTAACTGGTTAAAGGATAGGAAGCAAAGAGTGGGACTAAATGGCCAGTTTTCACAATGGAGGGATGTAAAAAGTGGTGTGCCCCAAGGATCTGTACTGGGACCAGTTCTTTTCAATGTATTCATTAATGATCTGGAAAAGGGTGTTAAGAGTGAGGTGATCAAATTTGCAGATGACACCAAGTTATTCAGAGTAGTCAGAACACGAGCAGACTGTGAGGAGCTGCAGCAAGATCTTACAAGACTGGGTGCCTGGGCATCTAAATGGCAGATGAGATTTAATGTGGACAAGTGCAAAGTGATGCACATTGGGAAAAATAATCCAAATTATGAGTACACAATGCTGGGTACTAAGCTAGGAGTTACCACTCAGGAAAAGGATCTGGGAGTGATTGTGGATAATACACTGAAATCCTCAGCCCAGTGTGCCGCAGCGGTCAAAAAAGCAAATAGAATGTTAGGAATTATTCGCAAGGGAATAGAGAATAAAACTGAGGATGTCATAATGCCTCTATACAAATCAATGGTGCGACCGCACCTTGAATATTGTGTGCAGTTCTGGTCGCCCCATCTCAAAAAAGACATAGCGGAACTAGAAAAGGTACAGAGAAGGGCAACAAAAATGATCCAGGGTATGGAACAGCACCCGTATGAGGAGAGGCTTGATAGGTTGGGGCTCTTCAGCTTGGAAAAGAGACGGCTGAGAGGAGATATGATAGAGGTCTATAAAATCATGAGTGGTGTGGAACTTGTAAACAGGGAACGGTTATTTACCCTCTCAACTAGTACTAAAACTAGGGGACACTCCATGAAACTCACAGGTGGCAGAGTAAAAACAGACAAAAGAAAGTATTTTTTCACTCAGCGTACAATTAGGTTGTGGAATTTACTGCCAAGGGAGGTGGTCAAGGCCAGCAGTATAGCTGAGTTTAAAAGAGGTTTGGACAAGTTTCTGGAAGATAGTTCCATTAGCAGATATTAGCCAGATAGGATTGGGGAACAAAACCCTTTACCGTCGGGAGCCTGGGGATGACCCACAGGGAATGGATAGCATGGTGATCTGTTGGGTGCTTCTCCCAGACCCCTGTGACTGGCCACTGTCGGAGGCAGGATGCTGGGCTCGATGGACCATTGGTCTGACCCAGTATGGCACTTATGTTCCAGTCAAATTACTCTGGAGTAAGAGGTTTGTGGATCGTGGCCTGTTTCTATAATAATCATGAAAACAGTCTTGTCTTATTCCACACTATCAGTTATGCTATCCCATCATCTGCTCTAGACAATCATTGTTAGTAAATAGGTCATTTGTCTAGATCAGATGGACCAGGAGATTGTGCACAGCCTGGGGGCAGGAACCATTGTCCTTCACGTTTCATACTGTGCCAAGCACATTGTCAGCAGTTAGAAGAGTTTGAACTTGATTAATCAATTTAGGAAGCCAGTGAAAGCAAGCTAGAATAAGTTTTCACTAATAGTCAAATATATATATTTGGTACTTTGAAATCTACTAAATATTTTGCATCATTTCTTACCTGTGTGCAGTGAGGAATAAATCCATAGACAAGAAGTCTCTAATTGTTAAAAAGAGACTGTATATGAGCAGGAGCATGCATTGGCTCTGCTACATTTGCATCAAACTGTTGCCACTTGATGGAGACAGCATTGCATCCTGGGGAAACTATTCTGGATGTCTGGTTTTGTATCTGTGTACAATGAAAAAAGTTTTTTTTAATTTATTTATGTAGCGCAAGCAATGAGCGGTTATGATTATAAACCCCTTGGGACATGGACCTATCTATAATCTAGAATGGACAAAGGAGGGGAGTCAAAGGGAAGGGCACACAGAAACACATTGTTGCAGGTTCACCGGTTTAGCTTAGATACAAGGGGCGAGGGATCCTGAAGGATGAGATAATATAAGGAGAAGCATAAACCAGCAGGTGAGGGTGAGGTGATAGGGAAGTCTGCAGAAGAGGTAGGTTTTTTTAGGAGGGATTTGAAAGTCAGGAGAGAGCAGAGTGTGAGAGAAAGTTTGGTTGCCGTGTTGATTCTAAATGTAAGAGCTGGAGATGAAGCACTTCAAATGATACCTTGCTGCATGACTGATGGAGCGCCATGTGTGGTCTGAGAGCTTGCAGAATCTATATAGATAAATAATACAATACATCCCTTCTGTAGGGCATTTAATTCCCTAGTTTTTACTTTTGCAACTTTCTTTAGTTATCCTGTACATTTAGATTGTTGTAGGGTTCTTGGGGATTCTAAAAGGATCTGGGGGCTGGGAGGGAAGTTGGGGGAGTTTGGGGGATAGGCCTGCCCTAGAGAACAGTCTGGGCTTGGAGAAGTGCAAGTCTCCAGCTTGAGGGATGTGGAGAGGGGGTGCATTTTCATATTTATTTATATAACACACTTGCCTTTTTCCTCCAGTTATACTTTGATTTTGAGTCAAAATATTCAAATGCTCCAGCACCATAGTGGGACAGAGATTTCAGCATGTGACGATTCGCTGTGGAACTAATAACATTTTAAAAGCTTTGTGTGTAAAATGTTCACTTAAAACGGATTCCAAATATTTTATTTTTTAAAACCATGTAGCAAATGACCTAATTTCTTTAAGTGCCATCCCTATGTCCATTTGCACTCAACGCAGCACAGATTAGTAAAATCCAGAAATACTGGCAGTTTCCTTCTTTACAGAAGACTGCTACGCTCACCACTGTTTTAGCAATATCAGGAATAAAGACCACCAAAGCATACATGGTTATGCTCACCATGTGCATGCGTTTATAATCTACAACTTAGCTCTTAAAATGAAGCATTCATAGCATAAAACACACAGAGAAAACCTTACTCATTGGTTTCCCATGAGAAGTAGGGGACGTGAGTGTTGGAATACAAACGTACATGAGCTAAATTGGTATTCTTCAATTACTCCAGAACCGATGCGAGCTTTTCTAGTCTAAGATGCCAGGGGTAGTACCCGACTCCCACTAAAAGCCACTGAAAATTCTCCTAAGACTATTCATCAATATTCCTTCTGCAAATTGGTAAACTTAAGAAATTTCTGTCTTACAATCTTGACTTAATGTACAAGAGCTTTTATTTAATACAGAATTGTAAGTGCAACATTATTATAGGAAAGTGACTTTTGTGGTTAAGTAAACAGTAGGGGACGGATTAATGTTGGTTTCAGATTTGGTTACTGTTGTGACTTAAAGGACCAACAAAATGGATGATCTTACAGATGATTTGTAAAGCAATTGGGTGAAACTAGTACAGGGAGGGAAGATGGGAGTGAGAGGAAATAAAAATGATGTTCTCCAAAATTTAATGGACTGATTGTGAATTATGGCAAAAGCTAATCTGTAATAAATAAATTCAAGGTATATGCATTAATGTTAATAACAATATTTTAAATTACTGACCTCAGAGTAAAATCACAAATAGAACTACTAGATATATACAAGAGAGCCATGCAAACTCTCTTGTAGGAATATTTTTTATTTTTTTTTAAAATCCTCACTTTTTTCAGTGGCCAGAATCTACAAATCACTTACTCTGGAGCCCATGTTTGTAGACTGTGGCCCATGAAACCTTAACATTAGTGTGAACACTGGGTGAAAACAGAAGAGACAGCCATGCAGTGGTGGTCCACCTTGGGTTGGGATGCTGTAGTGAACGTGGTCTGAACCTGCGGCTGGGGCACTGGTCTGGCATCCATGCCAGGCACCCCACCTCCCACCATGACAGGTAGCCATGGTGGCCAATGACAGACAGCCATGGTGGACCCGACCCAGGCCATATTGGTGGCCCGGAAACAGACATGATAGCCTGCTGTGGCCCACTTTGGTTTGGTTGGCAGGCCTTAGCCCGGGCTGTGACTTCGGGGGTTCCCCTGATGTCAAAGACCAAGCTAGCTAGCCTTGGGCAATTCTGGGACAACATCTGGCAGCATCTACACAGACATGCAGTTGAGGTCCAGTCCCAAGCAGGTCACAGTGAACCACTATCACGTCTGGTTTTACCCATTGTCTGCATTTGATAGATACATACAAGGACAATGATAATGCAACACTCAAATCTCCTTAAGCGATCAGTGATTAAGGCCAAAGTACAAGTTAGAATATTTTGAAGGGCACTAGTGAGTGCTCTGTTCTTAACTCCCATGAGCTTTCAAAAGGTTCTGGGCACTGAAACTCTCTTTGTGTCTATAGAAGTCCCTGAGCACAGTACACTTGTTCATTCATGTTATACTTACCTAACCCCACATGTAAATAGCCTGGTGTGACTGACATTTTCTTTCACAATCTGCAAGGTCATGCTCTCATTCTGTATGTGTCCATCAGATATGAGAAGAATGTTGCGCTGTGTTTCAGACGGATACAACAAACTCAAGTAACGTAAGGTTTTCCATAAATTAGTGTTTCCCATTGTAGGTGTTGCAATCTAAGGAGAAAAAAAAGAATAAGCTGAAAGTCTACATTTTTTATCTGTTTTTCCCAAAAACATTTTTTTGTGCAATATTAAATCATTCTCTCACTCTCATGTTTAATTTCTCCTGGTACAGATGATTGCTCATTTCTTATTGTCTTCCCCATCTTCTAACAGATCCTCTTCCCCACATAACACCTAGAGCATTCTGTCTCGTGGAGAACCAGGTGCGCTTGCCACTTTAATGGCTGGCTCTCTGCTGTTCTATAAATTTTCAGAAAGAGCTGGGCCATCTTCTCCTTCTATAAATACATTCCCCTGCTCAATCACAAAGCTTCCTTGGAGCCAAGGGAGAGGGAATGAGATTTTAAAAGACATAATTTAGGCAAAATCTGAGGAAACTTTCCTGGCAGTGATCACTTTTAGCGTGTAAAGCAGCTTCACAAGTGAAGTACAGTAGGAACCCCCTTATCTAGCTCAGGGTGTATGCTGCTATTTGTCCAGGGTAGAGAGGTGTCCAGGTAAGTGGGGAGGGGGCAGGATTGGGACAGAATCTACTGTAACAATAATACCGGGTATTTTCACACGTGACGGCTCAGTAAGCCGCCACACTTAGACCCTGCCGGGGGTGAGAGCCCTCACCCCGGGCAGAGGTCTGTCCAGCCACTGAACAAATGTTCTGGCAGCCGGGGAGGGGCGGGAGACACGAGTCCGCACAGCTCCACTCCCCAGTGCAGCCCCACCTCCTCCCTGATGGGCGGATGCAGCAGCCTATCAGGCTGCTGAGCCCACCCGAATTATTCTGGCCACCAACCAGGGTTAGGTGAAGCAGACCATCAGACATCTACCATGGTCAGGGTAGGCTTCTCCGGACCATGGCAGGGCTTAACCCGGGATGTGCGCCGGGTTCCCTGGGTTAAGCCCTGCCATGGCCCAAGGTGACCTCTGCTCCCACCAATGGTGAACATCTGGTAGGCGGGAACAGACGTGACACCACCACCAGCGGCCACACTTGGGTAAGCGTGGCCACGGGTGGTGGTGTCACGTCTGAAAACCCCCTCAGTGTACTAGACAAAAGACATGTCCAGATTAAAGGAAGGTCCACATTAGAGTGGTCGAGATCAGGTGGTTCCAAGTGGAAGCTCCTTCACTTGGGGACCATTTAAAACAGGACGAGACAAAAACTGATAAATGTACAACAGAAAACAATCCTGCATTTAAAGGAGATGGACAAGATGACTCAGCAGAATATCTCCATCTCTAGCATCTAATAACCTGTCAGTTACTTTACATATTTACTAAGCTTTTTAAATAGATGTACAACATAGGTGATAAATCTGTAGTCCAGGAAAGGGTCCTCGGATACTAAAAATGCCAATACATGAAGTTTAGATGGTTATCCTAACAGAAGCCATGAAGTAATGTAATGCAATGGTAGACATCATGTTTTCTCCCCCTGCCGAAGACAGTCCTCTGGCTAGGTAGCTCTTCCGTTGACCAGCAGGAGGCAGAAGAAAAACAGTAGACCTTTGCGCATGCGTATCCAGAGCTACCCCGCCTGCATTCGCCAGTTCATTCTTCTGCCTTGGACCGGCAGGAGTGTCGTGATCGGGCTCTAAAGAAAGAAGCGGAAGGTGGAATCCTTGTCTGACGGGGCATGAAAGGGGTCCGTGGCCTCGGCAGGCGCCCATTGGCAGCGGTGCAAGTACCCCTGCCTGCTCTCACGCAGTAGCCTGAGAGCAAGGAGGAGTCTGGCAGCAAGAACAGAGTGGGCTCTCTCCTCCATCTGGAACAGTCTCCTGCAGCAGCACCAAGGCTTGTTCGGTCCGTTTCCCCCCCACCGATAGCTGGGGAGTGTGTGTGCTGGCGCCCTGCCTGTTCTCTCCCTCGCAACCGCGGCGGAGAGCAGGCCAACTATGGAAACCACCTCCAGGACGGAGGTAAGCCTCAGCGAACTCTGTGGTCGGAGCGGATCCCGGGACTCCCCACCCCCTCTCTTCCCTGGGCGGGCGTGAGGGGGGACTAAGACTCTCCCTTTTCTTTCCTGGCAGGCCTCCTCCCAAGGAGAACCACCAGCTACCCCCGCTCTCGCCACCCCACAGGGGTTGGCCAGTCAATCGGAGGCTTTTAGTAGCTTAAATGTGACCATGGGGAAGATACTTAACTCGCTCTCAGTATTGTGTGAGAGGCAGGGAGTTAAGAGAAAGGGGTTCAAAGGAAAGGAGAGCTTCCCTCTACCTAAAAGGAGACAAACGCAGACTAAAAGATCGGGAAAACCTCGCCACCCAGCAGGGGGTGCTGTTTCCTGTCTTTTGAGATCTCCTCAGTCCTCAGGCCCCAGCAGCTCGGCAGATGAGGGAGGTAAAGAGGGTGAGAAGGCAGAGGGCAGCCAGGCTTCCCAGTCAGAGTTGGACGCCCAATCAGGGTTTCTTTCCTAACCAGAGGATGTGGAGTGGCAGGAAGCTCCTCAGTACAGTAAAGATCAGGACAGGCAGTTTCCTCTCAATTACAGGGAGGAATTGATGGCACAAGTGATTAAAACTCTCCACTTGGAGGAGAAACATAGGAAGGATCAATCCTCTGACTCGGAGGAGGAGGACAATCGCCTTCTTATCCCCTCCGTGATGGGCAGGGATGCAGGGATCCCATTGGACAAGGCCTTTAAGAGGCTGGTCCTGTCAGAGTGGAAAACACCAGCCAAGTCCTGTAGAATGAATAAGACCCAGGAGGCCCTTTATACCTTTTCTAGGAAAAAGGAGGAATTGTTTAAGAACTCAAAAGTGGATGCAGCTGCTGCCTCTCTAGCAAGGCAGACGGTTTTCCCTACCGAAGGGGACTGCTTCCCTAAGGACCCTTCGGAGAGGGCCATTGAGGGAGTACTAAGGAGAGGCCTCGACGCATCCTCCAACTCTCTCCGTATTAATATCCTAGCCTCGTATCTAGCCAGGGCCAATATGGCTTGGCTGCAGGAAATGCAGTCTGAGGGTATTTCAGAGGAGAGATCCAGGCTTCTCTCCTCTCGCGTTATGTTGGCCAGTGCTCTGCTTTCTGACACCATGGCAGATGCCCTCTCTTGGGCAGCACAGGCGGTTTCCCTGACAGTGGTGGCTAGAAGGGTCTGGCTCAGGTCCTGGCAGGGAGACTCCACTGCCAAGAGCCTCTTGGTGGAGGGACCCTATAAGGGTTTTAAATTGTTTGGCACCTGCTTGAACAAGGTCTTGACGGAAGCAAATGATAAAGCAAAAACCAAGACCCTCCAACAATTCGGGGCTAAGAAAAGGGTTTTTCGAGCCCCCTCCTTCAAATTTGGGGCCCCCACTCCCCTCTTTTCACAGACATGATCAGTTTAACGAAAGAGGATACTTGAGACAGCCCTTTCGTTTTAGGGGACAGCGACAATGCAGGTCTGAGAGGGGCAGGCAGCGAGATGCTTCCGTCCCCCAGGCTTCCAAGCAGGCATGACTCGCAAGGAGAGGAGTTCATAGGAGGCAGACTACTACTTTTCTGCAGGGCTTGGGGAAATTCAATTTCAGACACCTGGGTCCTGCAGATAGTGCATCAGGGTTACGCCTTGGAGCTCCAGGGAAGACCAAGAAGCAGGTTCCTTCCCTCTCCAGTATCCAAGGTCCCTCAAAGAATTGCCACTATGACCTCAGAGATAACAAGATTGCGAGCTATAGGAGCTATAGAGGAGGTTCCTCCCAGTGACATAGGCCTGGGCCTCTACTCTATAATCTTTTTGGTCCCAAAAAAGGCAGGTCAGTGGAGAGCTGTCTTGGACTTTTAAACAAAGATATAAGCTTTTAAACAAAGATATAAGGCCCCAAAAGTTCAAGACGGAGACGATCAACTCCATCTGCAACAGCCTATCCAGGGAGGATTGGTTGGCGTCCCTGGACCTGAGGGAGGCCTATCTGCATGTGCCTATTTTTCAGCCACACAGACAATGGCTCCGTTTTGCCTTCAACGGGAGTCCTTGGCAATTCAGGGCACTGCCCTTCGGCCTATCCTCCGCTCCCCGGACATTCACGAAGATCCTTATAACCTTGATCGCGAATCTGCGCAAGGAGGGCATACACACATACCTGGACGACCTACTGTTCAGGGCTCCATCTCAGGAGAGGGCATCCAGGGATGTGGCCAGGGTGATATCGTACCTTCAGACCCATGGGTTTGTCACGAACCTAGCCAAGAGCCAGTTAATCCCGAGCTGCAGAATCAAGCATCTGGGGGTGGTATTGGATACAACCTTAGACCCCGTGTTTGTACCAGAAGACAGAAGATCCGTGCTCTATCCCTTCTGATACAAAGCAACCATCACTTAAGGCTCAAGTTACTGGCAAGATTACTAGGGCTGATGGTTTCGTGCTGCCGGCAGATTCAGTGGGCACGCTGCAACTTTCATCCCTTGCAGCAGCTGCTCAGGCCTTTTCAGAAAGAGTTTACCCTAAGGGAAAATCCTTGGGTCTTAATCCCTGCCCAAATAAAGTTCTCCATATCTTGGTGGTTAAACCCCAACGTTTTTGCAAAAAGAGTTCCTTTAACAGAACCTCCCCGAAGGATAGTGACCACCGACGCCAACCTCAGGGGGTGGGGAGCTCACCTGGAAGGTCGATCCATACAGGATCTATGGTCCCTGAGGGAGCGATCTATGACAATAAATTGGCTGGAACCCAGGCCCATCCGCCTGGCCCTGGAACAACTGCTCCCTCTAATCCAACAGGCTCATGTCCTAGTTTACACAGAAAATACTACCGCCAAAGCATACGTAAACCAGGGTCGAGATCCCCAGACCTACAGAAAGGGCAATTGGGATTCTTACCTGTGAATTGCCCTTCTGTAGCCTTACAGGGAGTTTATTCGGACTCAGGGAGTGATCTCCCTCGTATCCACTAGGAGGCAGCATAGACTTTCCGCTGGGCGTGCGTAGGGAGAGCGTGCTCTCGCTTCCCCAGGAGTATCACAACCCAAGTATCCATAGCTGAAAGAAATAAAAGAGAACCTTCCCGGAAACTTCAAGAAGTAACGTTAACTGAACCCCCCGTAACGGGGATTAAACTACCCCAGGATTACAAGGAATTTAACAAAACAACCCGGGTGGGCCGAATAAACTCCCTGTAAGGCTACAGAAGGGCAATTCACAGGTAAGAATCCCAATTGTCCTTTCTATAGCCTTCAGTCCATTTATTCGGACTCAGTAAGATAACAGAGCAGTACTATTTATTCAGAAGGGGAGGGACCACCAAGTTTAAGCAGACCCCAGTACCCCTTGCAGGATCCACCCGCCTAAGGCGGCCTTGGCAGATTGGTGCAAATCAATTTTATAGTGTCTGGTGAAAGTATGCAGGTTTTTCCAGGTGGCTGCCTTGCATATTTCATTTATTGGGGCCCGGGAGTGGAAGGCCGAATTAGTAGCCGCCTCTCGGGTGGAGTGGGCCAGGATAGGATTGGGGGGCTGGAGGCCGGCAGCTTTGTATGCTTCAGCTATACAGGTCGATATCCAGCTGGCAATAACTGCTTTAGAAGCCTTGTTACCCCTGTGACGGGGATGATAGCTCACTAGAAGGCTAGAGGAACGTCTGAAGGAGGCTGAACGATGCAGGTATATTTTTAAAGCCCTGCGTATGTCTAAGGAATGCCAAAGTCTTTCTAGAGGGTGGCGGGGCTGAGGGCAGAAGGAGGGCAGGATGACATCCTGAGATAGATGGAAAAGGGAGGAAACTTTCTGGAGGAAGGAAGGGTCCAGGCAGAGACAGACCAATTCCTTCCTGAAGGAGCATAGGGACGGGTCGGCCAACAGAGCCCCAATCTCGGATATACGTCGAGCCGAGGTGATGGCTATTAGGAAGGCCACTTTGATAGAGAGGTAGAATAAAGAGACCAGATTAAGGGGCTCAAATGGGGGACCCGTAAGAGCTTTAAGGACCAAGTTGAGATTCCAGTTAGGGAACCTGTGAACTACAGGAGGGGAAATTCGACGGGCGGCCCTCATGAACTGGCGTATATGAGGGTGGGCGGAAAGGTGTGGTCCACCAGAGGCCCCTAAGGTGCTATCAATTGCAGCTAACTGCCTAGATAGCGTGTTGGGGCGAACACCTTTGTCCAATCCTCCCTGAAGGAACTGCAGGACCTGTGCTATCGAGGGGGACTGTGGAGAAACAAGCTTAGTTCTGCACCAGCCCACAAAGACCCTCCAAGTACACTGGTATATGCGTTGGGTGGATTTTCACCTAGATGCTAGTAAAGTGCATATAACAGTCGGAATATCCCAGACCCTGCAGGTCTAGGGCCTCAACAGTCATGCTGTTAGCTTCAGGAACTCCAGTTGCTGATACAGGAGAGGGCCCTGCGACAGTAGGTTCTGTGTTTGACGGGGAGCGTGAGGAGATTCCCGTGTGACAGGTTGAGCAAGTCTGGGAACCATGGACGACGGGGCCAAAGGGGGTCACGAATATTACAGTGGCTCGCTGGAGCTTGCAGTGGCGGATTGCACGGCTGAGTAAGGGAAAAGGAGGAAAGGCATATAGGAGTCCCGGAGACCATAGACGGCTGAGAGCATTGGTGGCTTCGGACTTGGGATGCGGGTTCCTGCTGAAGAAGTGAGGCAATTTGTGGTTGGTCAGGGAGGCAAAGATATCGAAGATCGGTGCCGAACGTTTAGATGATCAGCTGAAAGGCGGTCAGGCTGAGGGTTCATTCCCCCGGATCCAGGGTCTGGCGACTCAAGCAGTCCGCCTCGACATTGTCTACTCCTTTTACGTGGAGGGCTGACAGAGAGAGTAGGTGGAGCTCCACCCAACGCATCAAGCGGGATGCTTCCTTGAACACTGCCTTCGACCGAGAGCCCCCTTGATGGTTGACGTAGGCCATGGCCGTAGTGTTGTCTGTGAATACGATCACATGGCAACCCTCCAATAGGGGGAGAAACCGTTGGAGGGCTAGTCGAATGGCCTTGAGTTCCAGCCAGTTGATGCTGTGGGTGGCGTCCGTGGTCGACCAGGTCCCCTGTGTAAAGTGTTGCCGATGTGGGCTCCCCAACCGGAGAGACTGGCGTCCGTTGTCAGACGATCTTGTGTGGCTCTGTCAGGGGGACTCCGTCCCGGATTCAGAGTGGGTCCTCCCACCAGCTGAAGGAATGTAGCGTTTTGGTCAGCACTAAAAGCGACATCAGGAAGTTGTTGATGATTTGTAGTTGCCAGAGGCGAAGTAGCCGCTGGAGGCTATGTGCGTGAAATTGGGCCCACTGAAAGTGCCGTGTGCAGAAGAACATGCAACCGAAGATGGACACTAGCATTGGAAGGTGAGTCCATGGCTGCGCTCGTATGGAAGATATGAGGTTCCTGATTTTGTGTTGTCGAGAGGATGGAATGAATACCCTCTCCAGCCGGGTGTGGAAAATTACCCCTAGGTACTCTAGGTGCTGGGTGGGCATCAGGTGACTTTTGTCTTGGTTGATCTTGAAACAGTGGCTCTCCAAATAGGAGATGGTGCGTTGGAGATGAGCCTGAGCCCGCTCCTGAGATGTTGCCCGAATCAGGATGTCATCCAAATAAGGGAAGACTGCTATGCCCCCAAGTCGGAGGTTTGCGATGAGGGGGATCAAGATCTTTGTAAACGTTCTGGGTGTTGTAGCAAGGCCGAAAGGGAGTGCTCGGTATTGCCAATGTTGATTGTTGTAGGCGAAGCGGAGCCACTGACGGTGAGCCGGGAGAATGGGAATGTGTAGGTACGCGTCCTTTAGATCCAAGGAAGAGAGCCAGTCATCCTTCGATATCACTAGTGTGATGGACACCAAGGTCTCCATTTTGAACTTCTGGAGTCTGATGGATCTGTTGAGGCGTTTCAGATCCAGCACAGCCCTCCATTCCCTGCTTTTCTTCTCCACAAGAAAGAGAAGTGAATAGAGTTCCCTTTCCTTTTCGTGCCACACCACTCTCTCTATGGCACCCATTCTCTGCAATCTGTCGATTTCGGATCACATCGCCTTGCGCTTGGCGGTGATGCGTGAGAGGGGGGAAATTCGGAAGAATTACCTTGGCTTGGATCTGAATTCGATGGAGTAACCCCTTGTTACAGTTTGTTGGGCCCAGGTGTCTGAAATGGTCTGGTTCCACTGCCCAGCGAAACGCAGGAGCCTTCCTCCGAGCCGGGGGAGAAAGAGAGAAGGAGTCAGAACTCCTGCTTGCGAGAAGGAGACCTGGGGCGTCTGGAATAGAAAGAGTGTGTGGCTGACCTGTTAGGTTTTGCTCCACGTTCTCTATGTCCTCTGCTGCGTTGTTGAGAGCTCCAGGCATTATACGAGGAGTAAGGCCGTTTGTGTCCCTGGTTGGATCGCTGAAAGGGGCGAAAGAAACTCTTGAATGCTTGCACCTGGTTAAGAGAGTGCTTTTTCTCTTTGTTGGAGGCATTGGCGAGAGCCTTGTCCAGTGCCGGGCCAAATAGTTTGCCCCCCCTGAATCTGCTGTTTACAAGCAGGTTCTTGGCTTGTGTATCTGCACGCCATGAACGGAGCCACAATTGGCAGCGTGCTGCTACATCAGCCGCCATCCCTCTGGCTGCCCAGGTTACAATGTCCATGGAGGCATCCATGAGGAAAGCATGGGCAAGTGTGACATTAGCGGCCAGTTTGCGTGATAGCATGGCTGAAATGCTCGGGTCTTTTGCTAATTTGAACCATTTCATGATGGCTCTGGAGGCATAAGCAGCAGTGGTAGCCATCTGCAATGTATATGACAAAGCCTCGTAGCTCTTGCGCAGTCCAGTTTCTATTCCCTTATCAGTGGGGTCCTTTGGGAGAAGGTCTTCTGAGGAGGGGAAAACCGACTGGTGGGCTAAGGAGGCGGCTGCTACATCCACTTAAGGAGGCTTGAAAAAGGGGTCACTCTGCTTGGAGAAGGAATATAGTGTCTGCTGGATTCTAGATAGTTTGGTTGCCTTAGTGGGGTGTTTCCATTGGACCTTAATGATTTTTTCAAAGGCCCAGTCCAGAGTGACCCCCTTGCCTCCACTATGGAGCTAGGTATATAGTCCCTGTCAGAATTCTCGTCATCAGAGGTAGATTCAGAGTCCCTCTTTTTCTGTGAGCTAGGGGTGATTCTGAGAACCCGTTGTGCCTTCCTAAGGAGTTTGGGGTCCTGATCGGAAGGGAGCTCTCTGCCTACATCCTTAGGGCTCTTTGCCAGGATGTCCTCCCATTCTGGGATATCCCGGTCTCCTGCCCCTGAGGACCGGCCCTCATCCTCATCTGAATCCTGTGAGAGAGAGGAAACCACGGGGTGTGGGGGTGTGTGTGTCCTAATTTGCTGTTGAGCTTTGTGTTTTTTGTGAGGAGGCTGAGAGGTGGAACCTGGTTCAGAAGAGGACTCCAGCAATTCGCCTTCCTCCAAGGGGGACTGACCCTGTTCACTTTCTGAAGAGGACCTTAGGAGGTCCCTAAGGGAATGGCTGTGGGTTTGTTTGTGGGGGGCTTTGTGTTTGCCCTTGCCTATCCTTTTAGAGTTCCCTTTAAAGGAGGTTGTGGGGGGAAGGTGGGGGGCTTTCGCTTTTGGGCCCTCCTCTGATTATTCTCAATGCATACCAGAACCCCCATCATAGATCTAAGCGTGTCCATTTGGAGCCTCTGGAAGGACTCCATGGAATGCTCCCCTCTTACTTGCGAGGAGGCAGAAGTGTCTGCCTCCTCTTCCTCCATCTCAGCTGCAAGCCGTCCGTCTTCCAGGTTGCCACACAGCTCCTCCGTTTGCAGAGCGGGGGCCGCAGCCTGGACAGGAACCTCCGGCGCAATTTCATTTTTGCGCCTGGGAGAAGCGGCACTTCCCTGGCGCGTTGCAGCTCGGCTGGCGGCCGCTCTGCGGGTTTTGGTGGTCTCCACCATCCAAAGCGTGCTTCCTGGCGGATCGTACCCGGAGGCCGACCCTACGCGCTTGGATGCCCAGGTCATACCCAGAGGCCGGCACCAGGGGTGAAGAGAGCGACCCTGCTCTATGCGTCCCCTAAGGGCGCTAATCCAATTCTGTTGAAGGCTGAAGCCTTTTAAAACTGACACACACACACACCCGTAAGGAGAAAGGGGGAAGAAAGTCTGGTGGGGGTGCAGAGCACCCCTGCTGCACGTCCTACTGGTTCAGAGGCAGACTTTCGACTGGGGAAGCGAGGGCGCGCTCTCCCTACACATGCCAAGTGGAAAGTCTATGCTGCCTCCTACTGGACACGAGGGAGATCGCTCCCTGAGTCCGAATAAATGGACTGAAGGCTACAGAAGGAAGCTTTCAGACTCTTCAGTTGGGCTCAGATTCATCTGAGTTCACTGAAGGCTCTACACAAAAGGGGAAAGGACAATCACCAGGCAGACTGGCTGAGCAGAGAGACATTAGACCCCCATGAGTGGACGCTGAACAAGGTGATATTCCTCCGCATAACGGAGAGGTTTGGAACTCCACGTATGGATCTTTTCGCCACCAGGGAGAATGCTCAGGTGGACTGTTTCATGTCACGGTCGGGGGCAACGTGCACATCTGTGGATGCCCTGAACCAGACATGGCTGCCGGGGCTCCTTTATGCCTTCCCTCCTTTTCCTCTGTTAACAAGAACGATAGCAATGATCAGATGAGAGAGAGCGCTGATAATCTTAATCACTCCATGGTGGCCGAGAAGGCCTTGGTTTTCAGACCTCATGGAGTTGAGGGCGGAAGAACCCTTCCGGCTTCCCTGGACCTGCTCTCACAGGGCCCTCTGTTCCATGAGAATGTCAGCTCTCTAAAACTGACAGCGTGGAAATTGAAAGCCTAGCCCTAAGTAAGAGAGGCTATTCGGGAGCGGTCCTACAAACTCTTCTGCAGGCCAAAAGGCCTGCTAGAGGAGATCGTATAGGGCTACTTGGAGAGTTTTCTCCCTTTGGGCTATGTCCAAAGGGGTGGACCCATGCAGGCCTTCGGTACCTCACGTACTGGATTTCCTACAGGAAGGTCTGAACAAGGGTCTCAGGCATAACTCTCTCGCGAGGCAAATCTCAGCCTTGAATTCGGTATGGTCGTCCCTCTCCAATAGGGACTTAGCAACTCACAGACATATCCGCCAATTTTTGAGGGCGGCAAAACATCTTTCACCTCCAGTGGTGCATAGATTCCCATCATGGGAATTAAACCTGGTGATCGATGCCTTAAACACAATTCCGTTTTGAACCATTATCCCAGGTGTCTCATTACATGTTGTCTCTAAAGGTGGCATTTCTAATAGCGGTTACATCCACCAGAAAAACGTCAGAACTAGGTGCCCTCTCAGTAGAAAATAATTTTTGCATTTTTCATAAACAATCTGTTACACTCAACTAGATGAGGCATTTTTACCAAAATGTAACTCCATGTTTCATAGATCACAAGAAGTGAATTTACCTTCCTTTTGCCCTAAGCCAGTGCACCCAAAGGAAAAGCGTTGGCACACCCTGGATGTGCAATGGGCCCTTAAAATCTATTTACAAAGGACTAGCTCCTTTCGTAAGTCAACGGCACTCTTTGTCAACCTGCGAGCTAACATAAAGGGCACAAAGTCTTCTAAGACTTTAATCTCAAAATGGGTCAAACACGCCAATATAGAGGCTTATAAGGCCAAGGGTAAAATTCCTCCTCTTCAGATTTGGCCCCATTCAGTCAGGGGAGCTGCCACATCATATTTTTTATTTTATTTATTTATTTATTTAATGCATTTGTACCCTGCCCCTTCTGAACACAGCTCGGGGTGGCTTCCAACAATGTAAAACAATAATATAAACAATTAAAACAGTTAAAAAATACACCATTAAATATCATATAAAAACAGGGCCCAGGATACATGAAAGAATCAATAGGATAGGGGAGATAAAAAGACCCACTACAACCTCCCCCCCTCCCCAAAGGCCTGGGTGAACCACCAGGCCTTGCACCTTTTCCGAAATATCAAGAGGCTTGGGGCCAGGCGAGCTTCCGCCGGCAGGGAGTTCCAAAGCCACGGCCCGGCCACCAAGAATGCCCTCTCCATTGTGACTCCCCCGCTTAACACAGGGGACCTCCAAGAAGGCACCCCCAGCAGACCGAAGGAGCCGCTCCGGGACACGGGGGGCAACGCGGTCCCTGAGGTATGAGGGGCCAAGACCGTGCAGGGCTTTATAAATCAATACCAACACCTTGAACCTGGCTCGGCACACTATCGGCAACCAGTGCAGAGCTCGGAGCACAGGTGTTATGTGCTCCCGATGACCCGTCCCCGAAAGGAGGCGGGCCGCCGTATTCTGCACTAGCTGCAGCTTCTGAACCAGGCACAAGGGAAGCCCCACGTAGAGCACGTTGCAGTAGTCCAGCCTTGAGGTGACGAAGGCATGGATGAGGGAGGCCCGGTCCGGTCCGGAGACGAACGGACGCAGCCTCCGCACCAGATACAACTGGCGAAAGGCAGCCTTTGTGACTGCCTCCACCTGCCGCTC
>QEPC01007621.1:377640-416115 GCA_003113815.1 Sphenodon punctatus
GAAAGGTCTAGCAGGACCAGTAAGGTCTGACGACCCTGGTCCAACGCCAGATGGAGATCGTCAACCAAGGCCACCAATGCAGTCTCTGTACCATACCCAGGCCGAAACCCGGACTGAGAGGCGTCAAGGAAACCGGTGTGGTCCAGGTGTTCTTGGAGCTGTCGTGCCACAGCCCGTTCAATAACCTTCCCTTTATAGACCGGCCGATAACTGGCAGGAGCATCAGCGTCAAGAGATGGTTTCTTGAGCAGGGGCCTAACCATAGCCTCCTTCAGGCATTCAGGCACCCTGTCCTCCCAAAGGGAGGCACTAACCACCCCAGCCAGCAACGGCCGTAACGTTTCCTGGCTGGCTTTCACCAGCCAGGACAGGCAAGGATCTTGTTCACAAGTGGTGGCAGGAACAGATCCCAACAAGGACTCCACATCGGCAGGCAACACCATCTGAAACCGATCCCACAAAACAGGACAGGACGGGGCATCCATAGCCCCAAGATTATCCTCTGCAATAACTACAGAACCGAAATCGTGGCGGATGCGAGCGATCTTATCTACGAAGTACTCGATTAACCGGTCACAGCAGTCACTGGATTGCTCCAGGTCCAGGCAGAGACAGGCAGAACTGACCAAACCTTTCACCACCCGAAAAAGCTCTGCTGGATGTGCCTTTGCAGATGCAATAAGGGCAGCAAAGAACTGCTTCTTTGCTGCCTGCACCACCACAGCATAGGCCTTTAAACTGCTCTTATGCTGCGATCGATCACACTCATCGCAAGTCCGGCGCCACCATCGCTCCAACCGCCTGCTCTCCCGCTTCAAGCACCACAGGCCCTCAGTAAACCAAGGAGACCCACGGAGACTCAGGAGGGCAGTGGACGCTTGGGACCCACTCTGTCAATGGTCTCGGCCAACAAGATGTTCCAGAAAGCTACGAGATCATCGACCGAGCGGGTGTCAAGGTCCAGGGGAAACTCCCCCAGAGCATTCCGGAACCAATCCGGTTCCATAAGTCTCCAGGGGCGGACCTATCTAATAAGTCCTGCACCCCATTGGGGGCTGACATGCGCCGGGATGCACGCCTTAAGGAGGTAATGGTCAGACTATGACAAGGGCTCCATCCCCCTGAGTTCTACTAACTGACCCCCCGTCTCAAGGCTGGTGCAGAAAACCAAATCCAGTGAATGTCCCTCCTCATGTGTGGGGCCACAGATGATTTGGGACAGGCCCATGGTTATCATGGAGGCCATGAACCCATGCCTTGCTCCTCCAAGTTTGGTGTTAGTGTGGATGTTAAAATCCCCCAGGACCACTAATTTAGGGTTAGGGCATCATACGAAGAGATCTGTAGGGCAGCGACGTGGTCGTCGGTCCACACATTCGTTAAGCACTACAAAATAGATACTTTCCAATCAGCTAAGGCAGCTTTTGGGAGGAGAGGGCTGCAGGCGGTCCTGGACTCTCCTGTGGCTGTCTTTTCCCTCCCGTGATTCTCTGGCGGCTTGGGTATATCCCAGCCGGAGGACTGTCTGTGGCAGGGGGAGAAAAGAGAATTGGTCACCTACCTCGGTGAATTCCTCTGCTACATAGACAGTCCTCCGGACCCACCCAGGGACAAGAAGGGATATAATGCTGGAGGAGAATTCAGATTTGGGGTGGGTGGGACGTCAGTTGTGTTCAGGTTCAGTTTATGTTGGATTTCAGAATGAAGTTCGGTATTGGTAGTAGGTCTTAAAGTTAACGAGTTGTCTAGTACTGCAACGTGAAGGCAGCCATGGAACTCATGGCGAGCGAAGGCGGGGTAGCTCCGGATACGCATGCGCAAAGGTCTACTGTTTTTTCTTCTGCCTCCTGCTGGTCAACAGAAGAGTTACCCAGCCGGAGAACTGTCTGCGTAGCAGAGGAAGAAAAGAATTCACCAAGGTAGGTGACCAATTCTCTTTTCTCTGCTGACAAAAAAACCTCTTGCTGGAAAACGGAAAAAAAATTATTGTACGTACTGTAATAAACTCCTTCATCTGTCCAAGATCATTTGGAAAACTCTTGAGATTTGGTTGAAATTCTATGAAATCTGCGCAAAGAAGAGACACATTAACAACTTAAATACAAAACACACTCTCTCTCTACCAGGAGTGGCAACATTATAAGGCTTCATTTTCACCACTAAATCATAGGAGTAATATGCCATACTATTAAATAATGGAACCTTCCAGAGCTACAATTTAATATACAGTAGTAATGTTTAGCTGCTAACAAAAACAAATGCTCAACAGAAGTATACCATCTAGAAGAAGAAAAATAGTACTTATCAAGAGAAACCTTACTTGTGCCAAATTTAATGACGTTCACTCTCTTTCTTAAGGAAAATGTCTGCAGAGCATGGAGCGCAATCTGTTTGGCTTGCTGCATTGTGGAACCCACCATGGAATTGGAGCAATCAAGACAGATAACAATTTCACTGGACGTCTCTATTGTGCCAAATTCAGTACCAAACTTTGGCTGAAATACAAGCATGCACGCCTGAAGAAAGAAGAGTGAAATCATCAATGCAGTGAAAAATTCTTATTTTATACAGGACATCCCTAAAAGCCAGAGATTTGTGGAGGAGGAGGGCTGGCAGAGTGAGAGGGGAGATACGGCTCAGGTTTATATAAAATTTAATTTATTTATTTATTTATTTGTATTTATTAGCCACCCCCCTCATGCCTACAGCATCTCGGGGTGGCTTACAAGGGCCAAAAATACATAACAATAACATTCAATAAAAAATACTAAAACTACAACAACATTTTAAAAACATCTTTTAAACCCCAGATTTACCCCCAACTACCCCACCCTCCCCTCCAAAGACCTGGGCAAACAACCAGGTCTTGCAGGCTCGGCAAAAAGCCAGCAGACCTAGGGCCAGGCGGGCTTCCTCCGGGAGGGAGTTCCAAAGTCACAGCCTGGCCACCAAGAATGCACTTTCCATTGTGGCCCCCCGTTTTACACGGGGGACCTCCAAAAAGGCACCCCCAGTGGACCGCAGGGATCGCTCTGAGGCGCAGAGGGCGAGGCGGTCCCTGAGATATGAGGGGCCCAGACCGTGCAGGGCCTTATAAGCCAACACCAACACCTTGAATCTGGCTCGGTATGCTATAGGCATCCAGTGCAGAGTACGGAGCACAGGTGTTATGTGCTCCCGCCGACCCATCCCCGTGAGGAGACAGGCCGCCGCATTCTGCACTAGCTGCAGCCTTCGAACCAGTGTCAAGGGAAGCCCCACGTAGAACGTGTTGCAGTAGTCCAGCCTCGAGGCGATGAAGGCGTGGGTGAGGGTGGCCAGGTCGGGCCTGGAAATGTATGGATGCAGCCTCCGCACTAGATATAACTGGCAAAAGGCGACTTTAGCCACCGCCTCCACCTGTCGATCCAGACGGAGGTCTGAGTCCAGAAGCACTCCCAGACTCCGAACCTGCTGGGCTACAGGAGGGCAGACCCTGCCCCCTACAAGGGGAGCCAGCACCTCCCTCGCCCTACCCACCACCATCACCTCCATCTTGTCGGGATTGAGCTTCAGTCTGCTCTGCCATATCCAATCTGCCACGGCCTCCGAACACTGGGAGAGTAACGAGACAGCAGGACCTGGGTCAGTTGAAAAAGAGAGGTACAGCTGAGTATCATCAGCATACTGGTGGCATCGCACCCCGAACCCTCTCACTATCTCCCCCAAGGGCTGTATATATACATTAAATCATAACGGAAACAAGATCAAACCCTGCGGAACACCACAAGTCAAGGCCCGGGGGCTTGATGTTTCAGCCCCCAGCATCACCCTCCCCATGAGAGGAATGAGCAGAACCACCCAAGGACAGTCCCGTCCAGAACCCCCAGGTCTCGCAGCCGTCTCAGCAGCAGCCCATGGTCCATTGTGTCAAAAGCGGCAGAGAGATCTAGCAGGATCAGAAATGTTGAACATCCTGCGTCCGTCTCCCAGCGGAGATCGTCCACCAAGACCACCAACGCCGTCTCAGTACCATAGCCGGGATAGAACCCAGACTGAAAAGGATCAAGGAAACCGATGTTATCCAGATGCGCCTGGAGCTGTATTGTCACCGCCCGTTCAATAATCTTCCCTAAAAAGGGAAGATTAGAGACGGGTCGGTAGCTGGCGAGTGCGTTCACATCCAAAGATGGCTTCTTCTGCAGGGGGCAAACCACAGCTTCCTTGAGACTTGGTGACAGTCTCCCCTGCTGAAGGGATGCATTGACTATCCTTACCAGCACCGTCCCCAAAGTCTCCCTGGAGGCTTTCACCAACCAGGATGGGCATGGATCTAATTCACAGCTGGTGGCTCTAACAGACCCCAGGACATCCACTGCATGGGCTGGCATCACTTCCTGAAACTCATCCCAGGAAGGTAAACCAGACGGTGCCTCCATAAGCCTCGGGCGCCTCACCTACTGCCTCCAATGTGCCATAATCATGAGTGGTTTGTAGCAAGCAAATTGGAAACTTCTATTTACACCATCTCATACTACTAGAACTGGAAGCCACCAGATGAAATTATCTGGCAGAAGGTTTAAAAACCAAACAAAAGTAAGTACCTGCAGAACTCACTGCCATAGGATCTTGCAAAGACCCCACCCCGCAAAAAAAAATTAGATAAGCTCATGGTCCACCAATGAATGGCTATTGGTGAAGATGGTCAAGGGATGCAATCTCTGATTGCTAAATGTTGGGAGTGATCAATCCATGTCCTGCTTTTGTACACTTCCCCTGAAGCATGATCAGGGTCAGGATATGGTAGTTCTTATGGAATAATGGTGTGGAATCTGGGACCAGAAGGGGTGAGGCCTGAGAAGGAATGGGGGAGGAAAGGGGCAGTCATGTAAATGCTCAGCTGTAGTTCACTTAGCAACTGCCCAAAGCAGAGTGATCATGGAGACCTGACCTACACACATCAGGTCTAATTCTGCCTTACTTACATTCCAGTGAATTCAGCAGGATTACACATGCACATACGTCACCATAAAATCTGACCAATCAGATGAGTTGGTGGTAGTAGTAAGCTGTACCTCACTCTCTTTATCCGGATGCTTTTCTACCCACATTCTGGGCAGATATGAGCGAGAAATCTGGATTTCTAGAGTAAAACCACCAATGTCCAAGGAACTACCCTCTACGGTACTGACGACAGCTTTGCAGTCTGTTTTCTGAGGCAGAGAAGCAGACATTTATTAGTTTCTGCAGCAATAGCACCACTACTCAATTGCATAAAACAGCATGGTTTTAAGCACAATTCAGGGCTGAAGTGAGAACATTAGATCTGATGAAGCAAGTTATATTTTTTTCATAAATCTGATGTGAATTAAAGGTACTGCTTTAATTTAAGGTGAATTTTCTTTCAGAGTACCATCCACTTTCCTAAATGTATTTTAAGATTTAAAAAACAACCCTCCCTGAATTCATCCCAAACATACAGATGAGATAAACCTCCATCTGCTAAAAAATAATAATGGAATTACCAAACAAAAACACAAAATCCAGTAATCTATTGTGTGCAATCTGTATTCACAAATATAAGTCGTTTCTTTCAAAGCAGAAGGTGCATGTGAAAAACCGGAAACAAGAAGATGGAGCTTACCTTTATCTTAAGTCCATGTGTGCAACTACGAATATGTTCAATAGGGTATGGCATTTCAATAGACATGTCCAAAGAGAACTCACTGTTATTTAATAAAGAGGAAACAAATGATTCACTGAGCCATCTGAAGCATGAGGCATGCTGCCATGCATCCATCAGGAAAATAGCTCAATTTGTAGTGTTGTTGTTATAGCACCAGCAGTGTACCTGGTGCTGTACAATCAATAGTTATAGACAGTTCCCTACTCCCTGGGGCTTACAAGCTAAGCAAAAAGGGAGGGGGAGACAAGGGAGAGGTGAACATAGGGAGAGACAAGAGTACATATGAACACTTAGTTATAGTGTTATCTGTCCTTCCTATAGCTTAAAGCACAAGGAAAACACTAGCTGGAAAAATCTCTGTCCCCTGAGTGCTCCAGGTGACATGTTGTAACGTAATGGTGCTTGGGAAGGGTGTGTGGCTGCATCAGAAAGGGAGGGGAAAGCAGACTCTTGTCCTTTTCTGCTGTAGAAACCCCTCCCCCCCCCAAAATGCCCCGCACCCCCACCTGCCAAGCTGCAGTCCCATTGAAGCCCTATGGAGTAAGTGTTTTGTGAATTCACACCCTGTTAAGTCAATAGACAAAATAACATCTGGAAAAATAAGTTACCAATAAAACTCACAATATCTAATCTAATTTTATGAAAGTTAAGGTTGTGATTGGAGAAAAAAATTAAAATTGAAAAGAATTTCTCAGGTAAGTTAAGATTTATGTTTTACTTTGTAAAACCTTTATAAAAGCTACTATAAATAGAAATGTTTTCTGGATTCTGAATGTCCTTAAAAGGTGTGCTCACATAGAAACTGAAAGAGAAACCAGGTACGATTCAAAAAGAGAAGTTGAGCTAATCTGTGCATGATCCAATGAATGAAAAGTGGAAAAGCCACCCTGAGTCATTTGGGAAGGGTGGGGTAAAACTGAATAAATAAGAGTTCAAACAAACAGTGCTTCATTTATAAAAAATGAATTGCTAGGACCCAAACCTGTCTTGCAAGTCATGTCCCCTGCCCCAGAACTTGAAGAACAGGAAAGAGAACTGTAGTCTGCAGCTAGTGATCTAATCACTAGACTAACGTGCCTCTCTACAACTGAATATAAAACAGCAGTTCTTGTGACTGTATCTACAGGGTCTTTACAAAAAGAAGCAATCATTGCCCTCATAAAACACAGAATGGTTGCTTCTTTTTGTAAAGACTCTGCTATGACGGCAAGAGCAGGGGATGGGGTAGAGAAGTCATTAATAAAAAGCCAAATAAACCATGCAGAAGTCTTCTGGCTTTCATTTCTATTAGCCAGACAGGATCAGGGAACATGACGGGAGCTGGGGGAAAACAACAGGAAATGGATCCCCCATTGTGACCTGTTGGGTGCTTCTCCCAAGCCACCGTGATTGGCCACTGTCGGAGACAGGATGCTGGGCTAGATGGACCATTGGTCTGACCCAGTATGGCACTTATGTTCTTAACTCTGAAATGACCAGTATCAGCCTCTCTCTGGTCTTTCACATTTCTGGGTGCACACTCCTAATGGGAATATTTCCCAGGGCTCAGCCCCCCCTTAAATGTAATTGCCGGGGCTGAGCCCTGGCAATCCACCTCCCCGAATTAAGCTCTGCAAATACATTTTTTAAATCACACACAAATTGTACATTTTCCAAATAGTTTCAGTTTTAGTCATCTAAGCCTAAGTGTTAGCAACAGAGATAAAACAACATTTTTGGTGTTAAGAATTCCATTACTGTTACTTACCCACTTTTTGCTCCTACTTGCTTAATATGAACCTTCTGTATCAAGTCCTTAAAAGAACCAAACAACAAAAAAACAAATCTACACATAATTCTCATGGAATAAAATGTGTAGGTCACACATGACTGTTAGCAAAGGAACAATAGCGTTGCATGTGAAGAGCTTTCTCAAATTCTCTTCTTAGTATGTCAGCAGAATAGTGAAACTATAGCAAAGGAAGGTCCTACACACTCAGCTCGGTGGCACACCTCTGCCTATATCATTAGAAATTCTGAGAGTCACGAGGGATCTTTTCCAAAATTTCAGGAACCATATGTCAACAGAAGGTTTTGGAGGTGAATGTTTGACCAGCAATTGCTGGCTGGGGAGTGAAGCTGGGTTGGACAGTATATGAATGTGACTTTTTCTAGGAGAGAGTTTCCTTTTATTTTAGCTTGGGCTCTGACTATTCATAGGTTGCAAGCTCATCCTACGTAGATAACAGTTTCTAAACCTCTAGCATATACATATTGATGGAAGTAAAGTGGACAACATTTAAGGGAAAGAAGCATAATCAGGCCATTTATGTTTTTTGTTAACTTCAAAAACTAAGTCTTCCAAGAACCAAACTGGAGTCAATAATGTCTCGTGTTGGCTGCATTGAGCAGCTCGTAGAACTGGGACCTTAATTAGCAACATGAATGAATGAATACATTTATTGTGGCACAAGCTTCCGCCATGGCCATTGATGGAATATTAACACTTAACGAATATGTAATATACAATATACAATCCACTATGCATTTCGTTGTACAGAATAAACAAATTGTACAAGGATTTGTACCAAATAACATATCTGAAAACCATCCCCCATACAATCAACATAACACAAAACTTTAAAATCAAAACTAAACTAATCCAATAAAGGGAGTGAGTCGTTGCTAAGGCTGGAAGTCCCGATCAATCTACAATTTTAACCCTTACCCTTGCAGCCAATAAAGTGAAAGAAGCTACCGTGTTCATAACTGCTTCCTTCTGCGTCGTCAATAGGGACTCTATTTTACACAACGATGGAACAGTTTTCTTATCTTGGCATACTGGATCCAGTCAGGCTTGCCGTAAATTATCGTAAAAGACACAGTGGAAAAGGACATGGTCCAGATCTTCAATCTCTAAGTTCTTACAAGGACAAAGCCAATCATGATATGGCCTATCACTATATTGCCCTCTAAGAACGGCCGATTTGAAAAGCTGCAACTGCAGCTGCATGAAAGCTCTACGCAAACTCCCATCGCTTAATTTGTCCAAGTACCCTTCGAATTGGTGGGTCCACTTTATATACTTATAATAAGGCGCTGCCTTCCAAGCCCCCACCACTGCAAAATCCTCTTGTTTAACAATATCCTAATTATCAACATGTTCTTTGAGGTCAGTGTTCATAAACTGCTTTGCACTACAGAATTTCCCTTCAGCATACTTGGGACCACCTCTTCCCACCCACATTTAGCAATATGAGAAAACAATACGAGGATTGTCATCTCCTGCAGTTTAAGAATCCCTGTCTGAGAGCTCTTGAAGGTTTCAGGCTGCCAATAAATTCAAGCAAGCTTTAAGTGAGCTAACCTGAAAATGTGATTTATTTCTACCAACCATAAAGGTCAACGTTTATTTTTTAAAACCCATGGGAGGCCCACCCGGGCCGCCAATGATATAGAACTAATTACTCATAATTTTTTCACTTATCCGGTGAGGAGGGGTGGGCGAGCCCCCCTTCGGGCTCTTGTTTCTGACTCCAAGCACCCAGTGAAAAAAGCACAAACAAACCCCCCCACAAACACAAGAAACATAAGGTGACTCCACCCAACCCCTTGCTTGTTTGCCTTGACCCCCAAGTTGAGCTACTTTTTTCTAGCCAAAAGGAGATACTCCCTGAAGAATACACCTTTAATTCACAAACCTGTGTGTTTTCATGTAATGCCTTGTCTTGTTGCCAAGGTGCCACAGTAGCGGGCATGTGGAAGGTAACACATCCGCTCTGGAAGTTGAGCTCGGTGATGTAGGTGATTTTGATCAGAACTGTAGCTTTAGGTGGTAGGTTTCCAACACTGACAGTAAATACATCCTAGTGAAAGAAACTTGCTTTAAAAATGTATATTTAAAGAGCATATATCTTCCAAAACAATATGTATGTTCTACAAATATAGCAAACTGCATCTATCTTAAATTTGTTACATCCTTCAGAGAAGCAACCCTTCTACCTGCCACAGTCACGGGAAAGAAGTATTCAAAAATCTATGGGCTGAAATGGGAAGGATGGAAGGTGGGGGAGGGGGGCATGCTGGTGTGGGGGAGGGGGCCTGGCAGGCCACATGAGTACTCCAGCAGGCCTGTCAGGTCCCAGGTCCCCAGCCCACACAGTGCTCCAACAGACCAGAAGAAAGGGAGGGGGGGCAGACTGGATGTGGCCTGTGGGGGCCAGGAGTATGCCCATCTTATTATAGATTAAAAAGCAAATATTTTAACTAATTTTCTGAAATGACCACATACAAGGCTTTTAGTTTCACATATAGATGATCCATTATAGGACTGGAAGGAACTGCAAGGTTTATCTGCCATTAAAGCAGGACCCATTTATGCAATTGTGGAGAAATATCTATCTAGCCTATTTTTAAAGGCCTCATGTGATTGCCTCTGCAACCTTCCTTAGCAAATTATTCCACTGCCTGCATGCCCGCCCTGGTGGTTAGAAAATCTGTCATGATATTTAGCCTAAATCTTTTCTCTTTTTAACTTAAGCCTGTTCCGTTTAGTCCTGTTCTCAGTAGCCAGAGAGGACAACTGGACAGCATTTTGCTTACAGCAGCCTCTTACATATTTGAAAACTGTCATCAGGAACCCCCATCAACCCCAACCCCTTAATCATCTTTTTTCTAAGCTAAAACAATAAATGGAGAGCTCAATCAATGAACAGATCATTCTAGGCTTTCTAAAAACACCTGGTAAACCACCCCATTCTACATACAGGGGCATCCTGATCCATCAAATAAGCTCCATCGCCTCGACTGATAGCTTCCCTGTATTCTCGATGTGCTTGTTGCTTTTCTTTAACCTGTAGAAGATTGATCCAAAATCAGTCATTTAATTTGTAGCTATATGGAAAATTGTACATATCAAAAAGTCATTTAAAATGACATCAGCATCTTACAATTAAAATTAGTTAGAAATAGTTTCAAGTATTCTACTGGCTCTAATAACTAAGCTGATTGAAAATTACATCCAAAAGGTGCAGATTATCTTCCCTGGTTTACCAGTGTAAATCAGGAGGATCTCCACTGAGATCTATGGAGTTGCACCCATGTAAAACCTTGTGTGAGAATAATGCCAATATTACTGCTGTGTGGCTTAACTCATTCATGTTTTAAAGTAAATCACATTTTCATTTACATGTGATCCACCACCACTGCATCACCACCACTGCTGCAAAGGGGCTTACCAGGGTGCCCCCCACCACTGGCGCTGCCGCCGATGTTGCTGCTGCCGCTGTGCCAACCCGCCCCCCCACGGACTCACGCTGCCCGACCCCTCAGGTACCATCTTCCCCCTCCACCGCTTGGAGGAGGAGGGGGCGGGGCCAGGGCACATGGCCGGACTTCTGGGTCTCCAGGCAAGGCCAAAAGCGGTCTACTGCCCAGCAGGCGCTGCAGGCGTGCCGCAAGCAGCACGCCTAAGGGATGCATCCAAGGGCCCTTAAGTGTGGCCCTTAGCGGGACCAAGGGGACCAGGGGTGGGAAGCTTTGCCTTTTTAATTATGTGTTTTAGGGGGCTGGGGGTGAATGAGGAGTGTGTTTTATGAGGGTGGGGAACAAGGGGATTGGGTTAGGGAGGAAAGGGCTAATCCCCTGGGTGAGAAGACAGGGGATGGCCCGGGGTAAGGTGGGTGAGGCCTCTCTGTGAGGGGGGGGGGAAATTGCCCGAATATTAGGAAGGAGGAACTCCCTGTGAGAGAAGGAGCCCCAGGAAGATGGGGGAGGTGGGTTTTGCCCCCCAGTGAGACGGGGGCATTGCCCAAATGACAGGGAGGAGACACACCTTGTGAGAGAGGGAGTCCCAGGGAGAGGGGCGGGGGGATGGGATGGGAGTGGGGAGGGAGATGCTGGGAGGGTGGATGGGGAAGGGAGTAGGTTGGAGGGGAGGTGGGGGGATTGGGGAAAAGGGGGGGGCTCTCCCTCGCATTCCTGGTGGGATGGCTGGGGAATGAGGGTTGGGGGGGTAAGCCGAGGGGGGGTTGGTGCAGCTATCGGGGTCGTCATGGGCCAGGGGAGATATGGTCTCAAGGGGAGGAATGTAGATCTGGTAAGGCGAGATAGGTGCCTAGTGCGCATCCCGCTTGCCCCTCCTCCAGCGGATGAACAAGTGAAACATGGTCAGGGGGCCCCCAGCCCTTAACCCGGTTTTGCTGCTGTTAAACGCGAGGTCAGTGGCGAATAACGCAACAACAGTCCAGGAGGTGATCCTGGACTGTGCCGCTGATATCGTGTGTATCACGGAAACCTGGCTGGACAATGAATTGGGGCCTATCTTAGCTGATCTTGTTCCGGCCGGGTATTCTGTGAAGCACCAGCCGCAGTTGGAGGGATGGGGGGGCGGGGGCAATGTAGCTATGATTTTTAAAGAGGGTTGGTCTGTGAGGAGGTATCCAGTCTGGGCCATGGTAGGTATTGAAGGTCTCCATCTTGTGTTTGATTTGGTAGGGGACAGTTGGGGAGTGCCGCTGATATACCGTGCACCCACCAGTACGGCGGCCTCCCTGCATGCTCTGGCAGAGGCAGTGTCGGAGGTGGTGTTGCGGTCCTCCAGGACGATAGTGTTGGGGGACCTCAACATTTACGCTGATACTGCGCTCGGGGGAGTCGAGCAGGAGTTAATGGCCGCCATGGGCCTGTCCCAGAGGGTCAACGACCCGACACATCTTGGAGGTCACACCTTGGACCTCATGATCTGCACTGGCCTTGAGGCGGGTGCTCCGTTAATGGGGGAGGTAACAACTGTGCCCTTGTCATGGACGGACCATTACCTTCTACAGACCTCCCTTCTAGAGCATGTCTGCCCCTGGCAGGGTGCAGGACCCATTAGGATGGTCCGCCCCCAGAGGCTGATGGACCCGGTGCGGTTTCTAGATGCTCTGGGGGAGTTACCCTCTGACCTTGATGACCAGCTCATCGATGACCTCATTGAGCTATAGAAGCACACGCACCTGAGACTTCGCATGCACCTGAATGTTTGTTTGTCTTCTCCCCTGTCTCTCCCACTGTCCCCTCTCCCTATCTCACCCTCCTTGTCTTTTAGATTGTAAGCCACAGGCAGGGACCGCGTCTATTTCTATGTTCTGTACAGCGCCAGGCACATGGCTGGCACTATATAAATGTTTATAATAAAATAATAATAACAATAATATCTTGCTGACAGAGGCCATTGATCAAACGGCCCCCAGACATCCGTTACCCAGGCGGTGGCCCCGCAGACCTCCTTGGTTCTCTGAGGACCTGCGGGTCCTGAAGTTAGAAGGGCGACGGTTGGAGCGACAGTGGCACCGCTCTCGTGCTGAAGTCGACAGATTGCAAAATAGAGCTAGTTTACGAGCCTATGCCATGGTTACATGGATAGCAAAGAGGGAGTTCTTTGCTGCCCTCATAGCAGCTGCAATATCCCGTCCAGCAAAGCTGTTCCGGGTAGTGCGGGGGCTGGTCAGTCCCGTCTTCCTCAACCCGGGGGTTGAGTCATCTCCCACCCGCTGTGACCTTTTTGCAGATTAAATCGCTCGGATTCACCAAGACCTCGATGCTGCACTTAATGCAGTGGAGGAGGTAGAGGTTGGAGAAGTCTTGGCTTGTCCAATTTTATGGGGTCATTTTCAGTTGGTGACACCTGCTGATGTGGTGGGGGTGCTCGGGGCTGTTCGAGCCACCTATTGTGAATCTGTGCCCGTCCTGGCTGGTTAAGAGCTGCCGGGAGACATTGGGGCTGGCGATGGCCAGGGTGGTCAACACTTCCCTGCGGGAGGGCAGAGTGCTGAACTGCCTCAAGAAGGCGGTGGTGCGGCCTCTGCTCAAGAAACCATCGCTTGACGTGAACTCCCCTGCCAGCTATCAACCAGTCTCTAACCTTCCCTTTTTAGGGAAGGTTATTTAACGGGTAGTGGCTCAGCAGTTCCAGGGGCATCTTGACCGCGTCGGTTATCTTGATCCTTCACAGTCTGGCTTCCGTCCGGAACATGGTACTGAGACAGCACTTGTGGCCTTGGTAGATGAACTTCACCAAAAAAAGAACCGGGGTCGATTGACCCTATTGGTCCTTTTAGATCTTTCGGCAGCATTTGATACCGTTGACCACGAGATGTTGGTGACGTGCCTGCAGGACAGCGTAGGGGTGGGCGGGACCGTTCTTGAATGGTTCCACTCATTCCTGACCAGAAGAACTCACCGGGTTGAACTCGGTGATTATTTTTCATCTTACCGAGACTTCCTGTGTGGGGTCCCGCAGGGTTCGGTTTTGTCCCCTCTCCTATTCAACGTGTATATGCAACCGCTCAGCAAAGTGATCCGAGAGTTCGGGGTGAAGTGTCATCAGTATGCGGATGACACCCAACTGTATCTCTCATTTTCAACTGACCCAGGCCCCGCTGCCTTGGTGCTTACCTGGTGTTTGGCAGCTGTGGGGGACTGGATGAGGGCTAACCAACTGCAAATGACTACTGACAAGATGGAGGTGATGTTAGTGAGTAGGTCAGTTGAGTTGACAGCTCCATCGATTGATGGAGTCTACCCTCCGCTGACATCCCAGGTGCGGAACCTGGGGGTGCTCCTTGATGCGCAGTTCCACCTGGATTGCCAGGTGGAGGCTGTGGCGAGGAGTGCCTTCCGCCAGCTGCATCTGGTGCGGCGGCTCCAGCCGCTGATTCTAGACCTGGCCATAATCATCCATGCTTGTGTTACCTCTCGATTAGACTACTGCAATGCTCTCTACGTGGGGCTACCTATGGTGACGGCTCAGAAGCTGCAGCTGGTGCAGAATGCGGCAGCCCTACTCCTGGTGGGGTTGGGCTGCCGGGAGCACATTACACCAGTGCTCCGGTCTCTGCACTGGCTGCCAATAGTCTTCCGGGCCCAATTCATCGATGACCTCGTTGAGGTGGGGAGAGCGGGATATAAGTTTTGTTAAATAAATAAATAAAATAAATACATTTTTAGATCCTGAGATTGAAGATGTGATAGAAGAGCCAGGTATTGCATCATCTTACCTCTCCTACAATATGTTTTCCATTGATGAAAGCCTCAAATCCACACACAGCTGCTGTGTCATCCAAAGGAAAGACATATTTTGCCTCAATGGGACAATTACTTTGATTTTTGTAAGTCTGAAACACTATTATCTGAAACAAAGAAATGCAGCTCTCCTATAATCATCGAAATGGCAATGTGATTCTCACTTTCATTTCAGATATATTCTGTGGCTTGTGGGATCCCCCTAACACATGGAGCTTTGTGCAATCATACAGTCTACATGTGTCTGGATCCAACCGTGCTACAAAGTGGTTTGAGGATAACAGGTTTGTGATAACAGAGCTTGTGGCTCTGTCCATAACTGGTTCTCCTCCTACCTCTCTGACGGCTCCTTTAATATGTCTCTCTCCAACCCCGCCTCCTCCTCCTTCCCCCTCTCAGTTGGTGTTCCTCAAGGCTCTGTTCTTGGCCCTCTCCTCTTCTAGAACTATACCTCATCCTTAGGAAAACTCATTGCCTCCCATGGCTTCCAATACCACCTCTATGCTGATGACACTCAACTCTATCTCTCTACTCCCTCTCTCTCTCCCTCTGTTCAAGCTCGTCTCATCAACTGTCTCTCTGACATCTCTACCTGGATGTCTCAACATCAACTCAAACTCAACATGGCTAAAGCTGAACTCCTTATCTTCCCCCCTCATCCTTCCTCTCCTTCCTCACTGTCAATAACTATTGATGGAGTCACCATCCTGCCTGTCCCCCAAGCCCGTAGCCTAGGCTTCATCTTTGACTCAGCCCTTTCTTTTAAACCCTACATTGACTCTGTTGCTAAATCCTGTCGCTTCTCCCTCCATAACATTGCTAAGATTCGCCCTTTTCTCTCTGTCTCGTCTGCCAAAACTCTTGTTCATGCTCTGGTCATCTCTCGCCTCAATTACTGTAACCTCCTTCTCACTGGCCTTCCTCGGTCTCACCTTTCTCCCCTCATCTCTGTCCAAAACTCTGCTGCCAGGGTCATCTACCTCGCCAGTTGCTTCGACCATGTGCAGCCCCTCCTCTCTTCGCTTCACTGGCTTCCCCTTCCTGAACGAATCCTGCACAAGCTCCTAGTCTTCACCTATAAAGCTCTTCACAACCTTGCTCCCCACTACCTCTCTGCACTTATCGCCCTCCATACTCCAGCCCGTGCACTTCGCTCCTCCTCTGTCCCTTCTCTCACCCTTCCACGCCTTCCCTGCTCCCCTAAGCGCCTTCGTCCCTTCTCACTTGCTGCCCCCCATGCCTGGAACTCCCTCCCTGTCCACATCCGCCTTGCCCCCTCCCTTCATACCTTCAAATCTCTCCATAAAACTCACCTCTTTCGCTCTGCTCTGTCTGACTCTTTATCCTGCCGAGCCACTATTCCTATACCTACGATCGGTTTACCCTTATCCTTGCAACATGGACCTGCCTGCTGTCATTCTCATTGTAACCAAGCCAAGTATGTGCACTTGAGACCTCGCATCTTCATGAATGTTAGACCCCTTGTCTCTCCCTCTGTTCCCCTTCCTAAGTCTCTCCCCCAGCTCCTGTCTCTCAGATTGTAAGCCCTAGGGGCAGGGACCGTGTCTATTTTATTACTTTGTAAAGTGCCAGGTACACTGCTGGCGCTATATAAATGTTTGTTAATAATAATAATAATAAACAGGCTTAGTGGTCAGTTGCTAAAAAGCTGACACTAATAACCGAGTACAGTACCTGAGCTATGAAGTCTATTACCCTCCCCTTGATATGAATATTTTCAAGAGGGACTGGATTTCCAGACTTGTCCTGAAGACCAGCTTTTATCTCTTTCAGTAGATCTGCACTTGGTAAAGCATAATCTAGATATAAAGAGTTTTGAAAAAGTTAGGGGTTTGGTTGTGGGTTTTTTGTATCCTGATCCAACCCCACAGATTTGGTAGCCTCAGCAGGATCCCTGATGAAAACAGGTCTGAGTGCCAGCCAGTCTAAAATATGTAGTCGTCCTACTCCTCAGCTTTTCTCCTTTTAGCTTGTTTGTGTGGCTGGGTTATTTTGGGGGAAGGGCTGTTAGCTTTTAGTTTTGAGAAGCTACATTTGGGGTGTATAACTTTTGGGTTTATAGCATGTTTTCTGCTGTGATGTGAAGAGGGTTGGGTGGGCACTGTGCGTGGGGGCCCTTTGGCCTGTGCTACTCGGGGGATGTATGTTCCACTGGGCCACTGCATGCTAGAAAGCAAACTTGTGTATGTAAATTTATAATTATGCAAATTTGTTCTGCTTGCAGTATTTGGCTTCCTGAGTTACAGAATTTAGATATTCTTGTGTGCAGCAAACATGGGTGTCTGACCATGATGTAATGGGAAAAGGCATGTCACTGTCTACACACGGCCATTCTTGGCTTCATGGGATATTTGAAAATATACAACCATGATTAAATAATACACGACCAACTGACTGGTTAGTTGACAACATTTGACCTAGAACATTCCTGGTGCAAATGCAATTAAGGTCAAGAAAAATTTATCACCATGAGGTTGCAAATGATCATTGGAAGGTGATGGCAGGTCGTCTTCCTCCCATTCCATCTGAAATTGGGGCTGAAACTGCTTTACTTGGTCTCCAGCAAGGCAAAACTGAACAATGTATTTCATTTTAACCTGATTGGCTTTGTACACAACAAATTCATCATCCTATTGGAAACAAAGAAAAATATTTTACAAATAGAAAATAAGCTGTATGTATCGCTACAAAGACCACAAACCAATTCATGAGCTGATCTTGAGTGACACCTCATCTAGTGCAATACTCTTCTTCGTTTACAGGATATTTCTAATTAACAAAAAAGCTTGGGACTTGCAAAAATCTGCAGGAAGTAGGTTTTCAGGTAACAAGGATTTGAAAATTAATACTGTTAGTGCTAAAATGTTGATTGGCATTTATTAGCTAATCAAACTGATGAAGGACACACTGCTGGTTTGGAAAAAACCAGCATGTCAGTAAAGAGAAAATCAGATGAAGAGTAGTAAAACTAATGGTTACAGCACAGTGGTTAGACCAGGGTGTAGGGGGAGGCCCCTGGTTCAAGACCTGCCTTAGCCATGAACTTACTGGTTGATCGTGGGCCCATCACAGATATCTCAGCCTACCTACCTCACAGGGTTGTTGTGAGGATTACTAGTTGAGATAATTAATTTAATGTTAATGACTAAATGTTAATTGCTAATGTTAATAAGTTGAAATGTGAGCCACCCAGAGCCTAAGGGAAAGGATGGGAGGGATATAAACTGAAAAAAATAAAGTGCAGCACTAATACTTTGTAATGATATAGTACTCTGGAAAGCACTCCTTTTAACACTGAACTGCCCTTTCTCTCTGCCAACCATACCTCTCCACATTCCCATGATAACAGGGTATAGTTTGTGACAGGACTTGCCAGGGCTCAAGCCTGGCAAATCTTCCAAGCCTTGTCACTACTGCTACTCTGCCAGGCCCCACCTATGGCTGGTTTGATGAGGGCTTGGAGCTGGTGCTGCCACTGCTGCCCGTCAGCTATTCGGCAATAAGAGAGATCTGCCATTGATCAGCTGTTTGGCTGAGATAGAAGTACTGGCCTCCAGCTCCAATCAAACTTTATCCAGCCCTGACCCATGGGTGGCAATGAAGAGGTGGGGAGAGAGGCTGCTGGAGCCTAGCAGAATAGCTCCACTGGCTACATCAGTGGGACGATAGTATCGATCCCCTGATCAGGACAGCGAGACTAACTATGAAATGCTAACAGAGGTTAGACAGCCTACTCAAGTCTGAAACACAATATTAATAATGGGTGATTTCAATTACCCTAATATTGACTAGGTAAAATATGTGGAGATAAAATTTCTAGTGCCATAAATTACTACTATTTGGACCAGCTGGTCATAGAACCAACAAGAGGCGCTACTTTGGATCTAGTCCTAAGTAGAATTCAGGATAGTGGAGCCACTTGGCAATAGTAGCAAACATAATATAATCAAATTTGACATACTTACAGGAGGGAGAACAACAAATAAAACTAGGGCTGGGGGCTTATCTGTGGCTGTTTACTCTGAGAGATGCAAAGGACCGGCTCTCTGGTTTGATTAATGACACCTGGGCGGCTCCTCCCTCCCTTACAGGTATATATTGAAGGGCTGGCCCCTGGGGCACCAGCCTGAAGGGCGACACCCAAAGGGTGCCGGACATTGGTGGGATGGCCGTTGGCAGGGGCATAGTGGCCAGGAGACTCTGCCTGCAATTTGGAAGACTACACAGGGGAGAGCTGGGCCGGGCTTTTTTATTTCTGGAGCCGCTGCCCTTCCTGCACTATTACTGGGACCGAGGCTCTATTCTCCCCAGAGTCCCCCCCATCTTAGATGCCATCCCAGCAACCATTCCAGCAGTCAATCATGTGATCATGAGGGCCCTAACACTGCCAGGCCAGACCAGACCAGACCTTTCCAGCATTTCCGGCCTGGATCTGTGTTTTGACCAGGCCTGGACACATCTGTAGAGGTTAGAGACTTTCTCTTTCTGAGGGGAACAAAGACACTTGCCTTCATTCCAGGACTCAGGGGTATAGTTGGTCTGACCTGCAGCTCTTATAGGAGCAAAGACATATGCAGCCAACTCAGGACTTAGGGGTGCAGCTGGTGTAGCAAGGGCTTTTGTCTCTATTTTTGGACATACGCTGTTTATGATTTAGGAGTGTAATACCTTTAATTGTAGCCCCATAGGAGCAAATTATTTATTCTCGAATTAAGGCCTAAGTTAAGGTTGATTTCATGGAAAATAATATAATTGCTCCAGGGCAATATAATGCAGCAAAGACTCTCTCAACTGAGCTCATGATCACCAACTTTGTGGTTAAAAAGAGCAATTTATTGAATGATCTGCCCTGGCATGATGGTTTGGCAAATCATATATAGGGGGCAGAGAACAGCTGTAATCCTATCAAGAATCTGTTTGAGCAATGTTGCCAAAGTGGATATGGTGCTGAATTCGTCTATCAAGAGGAGCTGGTATGGGGTAGTAATTCATCCCCTAATGGAAGCCCTGACAAGAATGTGAATGGGAATAAGGACATAGATCTAGGTTCCAGAGATTATGACCATTCTCTTACTTTAAAATTCAATTTAAAGGATAGCTTTTTTGGATAGTTTCCCTTTTACTAATGACAAAAATGGAGCACCAAATTAGAGACTCTTAGGAAATTTTCTTCAAATATTAAGTGCTCTTGCTCCAATTATCGGTGGCAAAAGAAAGCTTAGATGAATTAGCAGAGGGCCTCAGACAGATGAAAAACCTTATGGATAAGGAATTAAGGGATATTAAAAATTCAGTTGAACTTAGGAATCTGATGATGAAAAGTCTTAATAGAGATAGGAAGAATCTTGGAAAAACAACCAGCCAAATGGAAGAGATATCTGCTCCAGAAGCTGAACTCATTACAATAGACATTTATTGATTCAGTCTTGCATTTTAATGATAAATATATAAGAGACAAAGGGTCTTGCCTGCATGAAAAAATCTTGTTATATATGATTTAAGATGGAACACAGGTGAGATAAGTAACCGTGGATCAGTAACCATTAAAGGACAGGAAACAAAGAGTAGGACTAAATGGTCAGTTTTTACAATGGAGAGAAGTAAAGAGTGGAGTGCCACAGGGATCTGTACTGGGACTGGTGGTGTTTAATATATAAAATTAATGATCTGGAAAAGGGAGTAAAAAGTGAGGTGATAAAATTTTCAGATGACACAAAGTTATGCAAGGTAGTCAAAACCCGAGTGGACTGTGAAGAATTGCAGGAGGATCTTGCAAGACTGGGTGATAGGGCATCTAAATGGCCAATGAAATTTAATATTGACAAGTGAAAAGTGATCCGTATAGGAATAAATAATCCAAACTATAAGTACACAATGCTGGGTTCTAAATTAGGGGTTACCTTTCAGGAAAAGGATTTTGGAGTTGCTGTGGACAATACATTGAAATCCTTAGTTCAATGTGCAGCAGCAGCCAAAAAAGCAAACCGGATGTTAGGAATTATTCAGAAAGGGATAGAAAATAAAACTGAAAATATCATAATGCCTCACTCTATGGTGCAGTTGCACCATAGATTTATATAGTGTGTAGTTCTGGTCTCCTCATCTCAAAAAAGGTATAGTATAGTAGAAATAGAAAAGGTACAGAGAAGGGCAACAAAAATGATAAGGGGTATAGAACGGCTCCCCTATGAAGAGAGGCTGGATAGGCTAGGGCTCTTCAGCTTGGAGAAAAGAGGACAGAGAGGATATGATAGAAGTTTACAAAATCATGAGTGGTGTGGAACATGTTAACGGGGAATGGTTATTTACCCTCACAAATAGTACTAGAACTAGGGGACACTATGAAACTAGTAGGTACTAGATTTTAAAAAAATATTGGGGTCTGCCTTCCTGAGTTACCTAAAGCAGGACAAACCCACGCTGAGGAGTGCCACGCAGGGAGCTGAGGGAGAAAACACTTTTTTCACTCAACGCGCAACTAAGTTGTCGAATTTGTTGTCAGAGGATGTGGTCAAGGTCAGAAGTATAGCTGGGTTTAAAAAAGGATTGTTCTTGGCTAACTTCTTACTGCTGGGAGCCGGAAGTGAACAGCGGTTGGATTACCCATTGTGATCTGTTGGGTGCTTCTCCCAAGCAACTGAGATTGGCCACTGTCAGAGACAGGATGCTGGGCTCAATGGACTATTGATCTGACCCAGTACGGCACTTATGTTGTTACATTCTTCACTGAATATACCTTAGGCTAAGGTCAAGTGCCAGGATTTACAAATGAAGCACTGCATGATACCTATGCAACCCATATTTCACTGCCAAAAGTTTCCTTTCCTTGTTCCCAATTTCATGCCTTCATTCATGCTGCCCCCTACTCAGGGAAAAGCCTCAGAACTAAGGTACACAGGTGCTCTCAAACTCCTTAAAATCCATATGTCCCTCAAAACAAAAGCATTACGATGACATGCCCATTTACAGTTGGGTAGATGGTAACTTGTCTACATATTATTATACTGATTCCTAAATTTACAATGTGAGCTTTTAAACATAAGTGTAATCAACTATACTATTACAGCAAAATCCTCTTGAATTGTTGACTGTACTTATTATAAACACACACACACAAACAAGCAAATAATTCCAGGTCACTCTAACAAGATATTTGTAACAAAATATTCCCACTCTTCATCCAAAGAATGGGAGCATGGTTTGCTCTGGGGCACAGCCAGCCATCATCTTGTAATTACTGGCATCAACTGTAACAAAACAAGAGTGAGGGTCCAGGAGCCTCCTTGCCTTCCTCCACCCCCCAATAATGTCTCTTATCCTGCACTCAAAGAGAGAATAAAAAGTGGATAAACCTTTCTCAAAATGCAGAATGTATATTTGATAGAGAAGAAACCGCACATTCGGAGGGAATTAGCATAATGAAAACTGTTATAGCATGAAAACTTAAAATAGTTGAAGTTTATAAGATATAAAATGGAACAAAACTTTACTATGCAATAGAAAAGGAAGCAGTAATTCAGAGCTGAAACCCTTTTGGAATAGGATTTGAAGATCATGTAAACATGACCAGCGTTCAATCTCGATTCCAGAAAGACCAATTAACCATTCCATGGCTCCTAGTTCTGCCATACATATGTGGTCCATGAGGCATTATAGCCTACTGAAGTGGGTGGAAGGATTTTCACTTTACTCCACTATAACAGAAATCACTATACATTTTCTCTCTAATATACAGTATTAATGGGAATGTTCCAATGCAATATAATACTTCACATTTAAGCAGTATTTTCTGTGATATTTTGTAGCTCTTTACAATATTACCATAATGAGCCTCCAACACTCTATGATGCAAACAGTAAAGGCTCCCTCTGACTTATCATTTAACCCTCACACATTATATACCAGATTTTTAAGCAGCTTCTCTGCCTTTTCCTAGCAACCAATACACCTGGCTGGATTTGAACTTTGTACCTCAAAATCTGAAGAGTTGTCTGCTGTTTTACGGACTCCATGTACACACTCATAGCCAGAGGGTGCCTCAGTTAATGAAAAATCTCTCTTATACAAGTCCAAGCAGTCTCCAAGTGCAACATCACAGACTGCTATCAGCCGACTTCCATCCAAATCGCTTGGTGCAGAATACTTTGTACTTGTACTGCACACAGAGAAAGAACACCCACATATTTGAAACAGTTTATATTAACATACCTTTCTATTTTGAAAATGAGATTAAATTTTAGATAAAACATATAGAAATAACCTCCATGGATATACACAGCTATTGCAAACTGACAAATATACTACCACTGCTAAAGCAATCTTTAAAATACCATAGTTAAGTGTTCCAGACCTGATTGAGTCACTAAAATAAATGCCACTGCCCAAGCTCCCAAGATCAGTTCTTTCCAAGCCATGATCTTCAACCACCATCTTTGGCAAAAGGAGTCCCCTAGAAAATAAAGAGCAACACAATGAAGCATTTCTGGCAGATACACACTGAGCTATTACACAGTATGGCTGCAATCTTGAATTTGCTAAGTCAAAGGCAAAAGTCCCATTGACTTTAAAAGATGAACATTGCAGCCTACATAAATAGCTTGCCACTGACAAGGATGATAAAATACAGTTTACAGAAACCATGGAGATAGGGCTAAAGAAAACACTAAACAAGCTGAAGATGCTACTGGGTTAAAAACATTTCCCTCATAATGACTAAACAGTACATCTGGCATTGAGTATTCATGACGTTCAGGCCCTTAATTACATCCAACACAAGGGAGGAAAACAAACAGAAGGTAGAGCCCTGCTTGGGTTTAAAAACTCAGTCTGAGCTTGACTGTATCAGGACTGACCCAAACCCTTTTTATTAGAAAGGTCTGACTTCCCTTTCAAAGCTCTGTAGAGATCTCTAGATGTAGCTGTATAAATGCTTATGCCCAAAGATAAGCAGATGTTTGATTAATGTCAACAACATTAATTTGAGCTCAAAATTATGCAGCTATCTACTAGAAAGCTAAAAGCTACTAATAATATTTCGGAAAGCGTAAAGCAAGATTTTACCTGGAGAGAATTCCAACAAAGTTACAAACAGATGAAGCATGGAGTAAGTGCTGAACATTTCCAAGTTTGTGCAGAAATCCTGCTGTTTCATTTACTCTGTCAACTCTATATATTTGTAAAATTTCAACTAGACATTCGCTGCAAGAAATTAAAAATGAATTTTGAGATGACAGGACAAAGTATATTCCATTCAGTCCATAACCACATCCGTCTTAGAATTCCAACGAAGAACAGAGTCAAACCACAGAGCTACATTAAGATTTCTGTAGTCATTTCTAAATATTTTGAACATCCCTTCTAGATTTTTTAGAACCACCATCTCTCCCCAACATTAGTCTTTCAACATTGTTTTTATAGCAGTTAGATTTCTTTGTTTGTCGCCTCGATTATTGCAACCTCCTTCTCACTGGCCTGCCTCGATCTCACCTTGTTCCTCTCATTTCTGTTCATAACTCTGCTGCCAAGGTCATCCACCTTGCCCGACCCTTTGACCACGTACAGACCCTCCTCTCCTCTCTCCACTGGCTCACTCTTCATGAACGCATTCTGCACAAACTCCTGATTTTTACCTACAAAGCTCTTCATGGCCTTGCTCCCCCCTCTCTCTCAGCACTCATTTCCTGCTACACTCCTATCTGGGAGCTCTGCTCCTCCTCTGCCACCACCCTTGCCTGCTCATGGCTCCCCTGCTCCTCAAAATGCATCCACCCCTTTTCCCTGGCAGCCCCCCATGCCTGGAACTGCCTCCCTGAACAGATTTGCTCGGCTTCTTCCCTCCAAATCTTCAAATCCCCCCTCAAAACCCAGCACTTCTGTCAAGCTTTCCCTGGCTCCTCATTCCCCTCACCCCCTTGCTGACTTATCCTGAATCATCGTATCTTGTGTAATATTAAATGAGTATCTACACCTTTGTAACTAAGCCAAGCACGCGCACCTGAGACCTCATGAGTTCGTCTATGTATCCTTATCTCTTCCTGTGTGTCTTCCCCCCCTCCCCCACCCCATTTGTCTGTTAGATTGTAAACCTTACAACTGTAAGGTGGCGGGTACATTGCTGGCACTATATAAATGCTTAATAATAATATCTTGCAGGTGAGTCTATACTGCTTAGCATGGGGCCCCTGGATCCTTTAATCCAGCCCTGCTACTGAGAGCATTCTATCACTATTAAACACTCACCTTTGATTATTTCGTAACACCTGCTCTTTAACGCCTAAAAACTCCTCACTGCTTGGATGGACAGCTTCTATCTTACATCTCAAAGACCGGTACTTGGCAAGGGATGATGGGTTAGAGCTTGTCATGTTTGTTTCACAAACATTAAGCATGTCCCTAATTAGCTATAAAAATGAAAATCAGAATTATTAGGTAACCAACATGTAGAAGAGTTTGGCTTTTATTCCTGGATGTGGTTCTACACACCAGTCATGCTCTGTTATCATTAATGCCACAAGCACACCAGAGGGGCTTTTGTGCCCAGCTGTGCTAGTTGCAGCTATCTGAAAACTGAGGGAACTGGAAACACAGACGTACAATGGGTCCAGTTCCCACTTTAACAACAGTAGGTAGAGCCGGCCAAAATATAGGCCATTTTTAGATGAGATGCAACAGCAGAGGTACACCCGTCCGAGCTCCTGTCTGAAGGCGACGTGGGTGGGCGCATGCTCCTGTGATCCATGCGCTGCCCACTTATGCCCAAGCATGGAGCATCGGGGAAAACCCCAGGATGCTCTCTGTGCAGGGACAGGCCAAACCATGCATAGGTAGGGGTGGACCTGCCCCCCCAGCCATGTCCGTTTAAAAATGGCCATAATTTGTGATTTTTTGTTCAAAATTCAAATATTTTTAGTTTGCTTTGCTTAAAACAGAAATATGTTTCTTTGCTGAATTTCTATGAAAATCTGAAAATTCATATTTTTCAAAATTTGGGAGATTTTAAAGAACAAACATTTTTGACCTTGGGGTATATTTTCATTGCTGAAAAATAAGGTTTTGTTTTTGACAACTGGCATTTCACAAAAATAGATTTGTATTTTTAAAAAATAGAATTACTTTTTTGGTTTAGTTTTTTCAATTAATAAAACGCTGTTTTTTGTTTTTTTTAAAATCCATATGAAAAATTTTGACCAGTTCTAGAAAGAAAAGGCAATGCAATGGGATTCATTTATTTATTTACCATTTTGTACCCTGCCCCTCCTGCAAAAGCAGCTCAGGGCGGCTTTTGAGGAGCTAAGGGAAGGACCAGCCAGTCAGTACAGCTTGGAAGACCGGCACATACCCGTATTCTGATTAATTAGATATTCCAATCAGTGACCTAATATAAGAGATGGATAAGGTGCTGGACTTAAGACTTGGGATGCCAGGATTCAAATCCCACCGTAGCCATGAACTCACTGGGTGGCCTTGGGCGAGTCAAAACCTCTCCGCCTCAGTTCTCTGTCTGTAAAATAGGAATATGCATGTGTCCGTCTCTCCCTGTGTTTCCCTCACCCATGTCCATCTTAGATTGTAAGCCCACTGAGCAGGGACCGGTCTCTAAAATCTGTGACTGTGAAGCACTGCGGACGCCTAGTAGCGCTATAGAAATAAACTATAAGAGCAGAGTAGGTACTAATAAACTAATATAGAATGTAGAACTTTGCAAAACATTACATTGTTTCCATATCCACAGGTAAGGGGCATGGGGAATTTTGGTTATCAGAAATGATTCAGAGTTCGAAGATTAAATATTGTAATCTGAATTTTTTAAAACCACTGGTCACACATGTGGTATTATGACGTTTTAGCAGTATCCCTTGTAGATTATTTTTTTTGTTTAAATCTTATTCCACAGAAGCCACTACCCTGATCTCAAGAAACTCTGTACAATACACACTAAAGGTTAATAGAAATCTGAAATTCTTACCTGACAGAGATCTTGTTTGCTTGATAGCAGTTTTTTGTTAATACAGTAATCTATCCCACTTTTGTGAGGTATGACCCGATAGAACTCGGACATCATTCCTCTCAGTTCTGTTTCTGTTTTCCCCTCATTCAAAGCATCCTTCACTTGAAGTAAAATTCCTTCCCCTTTGCTCACCTGTAAGAGAAGAGGTAAATAAAATGAATGCCTGAAACAACAATATATAAAGGGCAAATATTGGAAATAACTGATTAGTCTCCTTCCACACAAACATCTTTTCACTGTTCTCTGTTAATACCACCTCAGTCAGCTGCTATTTATTATTAAAATATATTGTTTACATAGCACCAGCAATGTGCCTGATGCCAAACAGTTGTGGTTAGAGATTAATCCCTGCCCTGAGAGGCTTACAATCTAGGATGGACAAGCGAGGGGAGGCCAAGGAGGGGCATAGGAAAAGCGAGCAATACAGTCATAAAGCTGAGGAGGTGTAGGTGTACGTTCTTAGATTAGTTACACAGGAAGAGAAGGATCCTGAGGCATAAAAGAGAAGGAACATAAGTACCATACAGTGCGAGACCAATGGTCTATTGAGCCCAGCGTCCTGTCTCTGACAGCAGCCATTCTCAGCCACCTCAAAGAACAGAACACAATGAAATGATCCATTCCCTGCCATCCACTCCAGCTCTTGACAGTCAGAGGTTACTTCCCCCAACTTACTTAGCTAATAGTCACTAATGGACTTATCTCCAAGAACTAAGCTAGGTATTGTGTTTGAGATGGAAGAACAGCACTCAAAACCAAGGGCCTGATTTCACCACCATGGGTAAAGCTACAAGTGACGGCCAGGCTACTGTGTTCTGGGCTGGCCTACGTCGCAGCAGTCCAGGCGGACAAGGCGCGCGGCGGCTGGAGCACAAACTGCACATGCTACCAGCTGGCTGATGGCGGCACAGCCCAGGGGTGGGGAGACTAGGGAACGTGCAGCTGGCCATCCCCGCTCCCGTGCTGTGACCAGTGTCCCGCCATAAAGGGCAGTCATGGCAGCCAATGACAGCTGCCATGGCGGAGATGGCCCAGGCTGGCAGACAGGCCCAGAAACAGACGTACAAGCTCCAGAAAAGCCCGTTTTGTCCTGATTGGGCTAGCCCTAGCCCGGGCTGTTTCTTTGGCTGGTTGCCAAGGTGAGAGCCTGGGCTAACCGCCAATAGGATCCAGGATACCCCGGGTCAACATCTGGCAGTCATGAACCAAATGTGATAGCAGCCCACGAGGCAAAGCAGGCTACTGTCACATCTGGTTTTACACTGTTGAGTATAAGATCCCACTATTGTTTGTGTCATTACTTTCAATAAGACTTTTTACGGAGTAATTCACTGCTCAGAATAAAGAGGGGAACAGGAACCTCCTGAAGTAAATCAAACAGGATATTTATTAGATAAGTTGACTGGGCCTTTTAGCTTCTTGTAAACTCACATAATCTGGCTACCTTTGTATGAAACAGCAGTAAAATTTAGTAAAGATTTATGGCTGGAAACAGAGATATTACATGCTTAGAAAACTTGAAATCTACTAGTTTATTTTAAGATACATAAATAATCTCAGGAAGTCCTAGTTACAATTAAGAACATAAAAACATAAGTGCCATAGTGGATCAGACCAATGGTCCATCTAGCCCAGCATTCTGTCTCCAACAGTGGCCAATCACGGTGGCTTGGGAGAAGCACCCAACCGGTCACAATGGGGGATCCATTCCCTGTTATTTTCCCCCAGCGCCCGTCATGTTCCCTGATCCTGTCTGGCTAAATAAAAACATAAGAATACACTCAAGATCATGCATGCACATGCACACACACAAATTGCATCCATTTGGTAATCTCTTCAAATTGGAATAAAGTCAGGAAAAACACTTGCTTTTTTGCTGTCCTGTATTTTAATATTTATTATTTAATTTATTTGCATTTCTTGGCTACCCCCTCCAGTCACAGCAGCTCGGGGCGGCTCACAACATATTCAAAATATAAACAATATAAAATACAATTAATAAAATAAAATAAAATAAATAACAAAGATAAAAACATTATAAAAACAACAAAAAATAACCCCAAGGAGAGCCAACAGAAACCAACCCCCCACAACCAAACCCCAAACAGCCAGGTCTTACACGGTCTACGGAAAGAGAGGCAATCTGGGGAAGGAAGTTCCACAGCCGGTGTGGCTACCGAGAACACCCCCCTCATCATTGCCACCCGTGATACCCGGGGGACACAGAGGGAGGCGGCCCCGGCAAACCGTAGGGGCTGATCCAGGGCCTGGGGGGTGAGAAGAGCCTCCAGATAAGCGTTTAGGGCTTTATAGGTCAAAACCAACACCCTGAATTGGGCCTGGAAGACCACAGGCAGACAGTGCAGAGAACAGAGCACTGGTGTAATGTGCTCGCGGTGACCCGCCCCTGTGAGGAGATGAGCTGCCATATTCTGCACCAGCTGCAGTCTCCGGACCATCCCCACGTAGCCCCAAGTAGAGTATGTTGTAATAGTCCATGCTTGAGGTAATGAATCTACGTGGTAGCCCCACGTAGAGTATGTTGCAATAGTCCATGCTTGAGGTAATGAATCTACGTGGTAGCCCCACGTAGAGTATGTTGCAATAGTCCATGCTTGAGGTAATGAAAGCATGGATGATGGTGGCCAGATCCGTGTCCGAGACATACAGCCGAAGCCAATGCAACAGATGCCATCGGCGACATGCCCCCTTCACCACAGCTGTCAGCTGAACATCCAGGTGGAGCCATGAATCCAGGAGCACGCCCAGACTATGGACCTGAGGAACCAATGGAGGGCAGATCCCATCAATGATGGGAGTCACCATTCCCTCAGTCCCTCCCACCAGCATCATCTCCCTCTTGTCAGGATTCAGCATCAGACAGTTCACCCTCATCCAGTCCCCCACAGCCATCAAATACCGGGTAAGCACCAAGACTGCCAGGCCTGGGTCAGCTGAAAATGAGACGTAAAGTTGGGTGTCATCAGCATATTGATGACACCGCACAAAAACACCCTCTGACAACCTCGCTCAAAGACTGCATGTACACGTTTAACAGGAGAGAGGACAGAATCGAATCTTGCGGAACTCCACACGCGAAGTCCCAGGGAGATGATGAACAATCACCCAGCACCACACATTGAGTTCTCCCGGCCAGGAAGGAGTGGAACCATTCAAGAACAATCCCACCCACCCCCGCTCGGTCCAGTAAGCGAGTCACCAACATCTTATGGTCAATGGTATCAAATGCAGCCAAGAAATCTAAAAGGATCAACAGGGACGACCGTCCTTGGTCCAGCTCATGGTGAAGGTTGTCAACCAAGGCCACAAGCACAATCTCAGTGCCGAAACCTGGATGAAAGCCAGACTGCAAGGGATCCAGAAAACTGACAGGGTCCAAATGCCCCTGAGACTGCTGAGCCACTATGAACTGAAGTTCAACAACCTTCCCTAAAAACAGTTAGAGCCTGGTCGATAGGTGGCCAAGGAGTCAACATCAAGTGATCGTTTCTTAAGCAGAGGCCACACCACCACCTCCTTGAGGCAGCCTGACACTCTGCCCTCCCTAACGGAAGCATTGACCACCCAATGTCTCCTGGCTGGTCAGCAATGGCCCCAATGTCTCCTGGCTGGCCTTAACCAACCAGGAAAGGTGTGGGTCCAGCTCCCAACAGGTGACCCCAGGACATCCCCTGCATTAGTAGGCAACACCGACTGGAACTAATCCCATATAACAGGACAAGGCGGGCTGTCCATTACCTCTGGTCTCCTACTTCTACAAATCCAACGTCAAAGTTGTGGTGAATAGGTGTGATTTTATCCACAAAATAATAATAATTTATTGCAGCGTGACCAAAGGTCATTGCTCATACAAAAACACCAAACAAAGGTAAAACACCACACACAAAAAATACAAAAAGAATACATAAATACAGTAAAACCAAACAAAAAAGAAGAAAGCCATATAACTAAAACCAAATACATACACACGGCAACTTCTTGGATCAATATCAAGGCAGAACAGAAGTCTGCACAGATTTATAGTACCAACATATCCATAAATAATTTGTTAAAGAAAAAACACCTTTAAAATACTAAAATAGTAAAACTAATACTAAAAATACTAAAATATAAATCAATCTGCGGGGAAAGCCGCCGATACCATGGCGACAAAAAATAAGCAATCACTGCACAAGCATCGTCCTAAGGCCGTGGGCTGTAAGAAACATTATTTTCCTCAAAGAGAGAGCTTGGAGTTCAAATAATCAGCCATACCCACTTTAAGTGGAATCAGGGTCAAATCCACAAACAAATCAACAAACGTTTCACAGCGAGCACTGGAAGATTCCAGTTCCAGACGGAGGAAGGCCAGACTGACCAGCCCCCTCATCACTCAGAAAAGCTCTGCTGGATGCGACTTTGCAGACGCTTAGTTGTAATACGGAGACAAAGAAATTTTAGGTGAACTGATGTTTTTTATTAGACCAACTGTATTTGGTAACATGCAAATTTCAGGCCACACACGGCCTTTCCTAAGGCATGTAACAAGTCAGAACTATAGTTGTCTAATGGGGTAAAAAGAGATATGACAGTGGCCCTCACTTGTAGGTCTGTGCAGGTGCTGCCAGATGTTGGCCCAGGATTGCCCCAGGCCATGTCCGACCTTGGAAAACCTCCAAAGTCACAGCATGGGCTAAGGCCTGTCCAACCGGGCCAAAGCAGGCTATCGTATCTGTTTAGGCTGGCAGACACTGCACGGGTCAGGCCTGCCATGGCTGGCTGTCATTGGCCACCATAGCTGTCCATCATGGTGTGGGGCAGGGCACTGGGTGAAGCGTGGGGCTGGTCGGATGCAAGTTGGTAGTTCTCCCCATCCTCCCTGGGTCCTAGCCACCTTTGTTCTATGGCCTAACCTGGTCCGGACCATGCCTACCGGGGCTTCGTGACCCGACCTACGTTGCTGCCGCACTTTGTGTTTTTCCCTTGGTCTCTTACACCAATATTTGTTTTTACAGAATTGTTTTAAATTTCTAAGTTCCTTTGATATGCGATTTCCCTTCACTTGGAAAGCGGTTTTCTACTACCCCTCAAACAGAAATCAATAAATGTTTCTTGTGATAGCACGCGGCATACACAAACGAGAATCAAAAAAGCATAAAAGAACGGATAAAAGAATAAAGCAGACTTAAGAGACATAAAATATCACAGAATAGATTATAATTTATACTGGGTGTACAAAATAACTATTGAACAATCCCCGAAGCTGCCTTTCTAAGTCTGATCACTATAGCACAAAAGTTTGCAACCTTGGCGGTTATAGTAAAATCTGTGTCCCCCAAAAGGATTACAAGCGCCTGGTGTTGGCTGCATAGTTTCAAATTCATTATGATTGGCTCTATAAGTATGGCACAATTTTTGCATACAAATGAAAATCAAAAAGTATATGAGCTATAGACTCCACTACTTGCTGCTGGCAATTATTACATAATCTCAAATTGTCAGGCAGTTTTACCAGCCTGCCCCCTACAACAGCACAGGGCATCAAACTGAACCTTGCAGAAGTAAATGCCATTCTATTTTATTTATTTCTATTTATTGGCCGCCCCCTCATGCCTCCGGCATCTCGGGGCGGCTCACAAAAGTTAAAACAACAATAAAATACATNAAAAAACAAAAAAATAACCCCCCAACAATTTAAAACATCACTAAAAGCCAACTCCCACCCCCCTACCCCACCCTCCCCTTCAAAGGCCTGGGCAAACAGCCAAGTCTTACAGACACGTCGAAAGGCCAACAGGCCCGGGGCCAGGCAAGCTATGCATCCAGGGCCTATGCATCCAGATAGATAATAAGGATAAGTAAGAGGCTCCCATGGGGGGAATTAAGAGAGATTTGAAAACCTCAGACACCTTTTGAGCATTTATTGTATCGGAAAGCATCTGTAATTCTTGATCACTTATGCAACGTTTGATTAAACTAACTGCTTTAGCATAGGTCACAGAAATCAAATAGTCTTAAGAAAAACCTAATTTTGATATGTGAACTATCCCCTTCTCCCAGGGTGCCGAGAAGGAGAAAAGACAACAGAGTGGGAGAGAAACTCATCCTCACAAAAATGGAGTTCAAGTCAATGTTTTAAGATAGCCATATTGGCTAAAGATATTATTGGGCAAATATTCATCTCAGCCCTTGTAAGAGCAATAGGAATCTATTTTGGGGGATTTCAAGCTCATTCATTAGTGCTGGACCCCAAATTGGAATTTTGTAGAGGAATTGGGGAGGGACCTTGGCTCTACAGATTTTGACAGCCAGCGAGACCATTCTATCACCTTTAGGAGAAAAAGAAACTGATAATCCCCCTCAAACAAAATGTTTGCTTTAGTTTATTTGTTTATCTGCATATACTACTACCGATTGTAGTACCACCATGGTTCTCCCCATGCTGTCAATGGTGGGCATGCCATCCATTGACCAGAGGGCATGCCACCGAGGAGTATGGGGAAAGGACAGGTTAAGGTCTGTGGGGGGAGGAACAGAGTCTGGCAGCAGGGGAGAAGCGAGGGTAGTGGCAAGAGAGCTTTGAGTGGTTGGGTGGAGGTGAAGGCAGGGCTGTGTGAGAGGAGAGAAGGTTATAAAGGCAGCGAAGTGTGGCATGAGGTAAGCTGAGGGAGGGTTGTATGTATGGTAGAGTTCACTTGGTATGGTGAGGGAGCACAGGCAAAATAATTTGGGAACATGGCTGTCATCTCTGTCCCTCTCATTTTTGACAGAGATTAATTTCAATAGAAGGGGTGGGGGCGACACATTCCCCAGTAGACTAATTAAGGCCCTTTTTCAATGGACTGCGGAGGTGCTGCGGTCCGTGGGGGATGGATAGAGATGGCGGTGGCAGGTGTGCAGCGCGGGTGCGGCCTGGCACACAGACGCACAAACCTCCACTGATCTCCACCTGCCTCCACGCACAGAGGCACCTCTATTTTCCCCAATGCCTCCGTGCATTGGCGATGGGTGGAGGTGGGTGGAGCACAAGAGTGCGCACGCATACACCCCCACCCATCCCCATCCACCATCACACGAATGCCCCCGACCACGTGGGGGGGGGGGGCGTCTTGTGTGAAAAGGGCCTATGTCTATGGTTTTGAGGTCACACTGAGATCCAATTTATGCATAGGCATGTTTAATTACAATTATATCCAGCATAGTTCTGACTCCATGGTGCAGAAATTTGGAGGGGGGGGGAGAATACATTTACCTGGCAACAAAATACTTGCTAATAGTTAAGGGGGAAATGGCTCCCACAGAGTATATTTTCAAGCAAAATAGACTTACATCATTGAGGCTGATGCTATTCACTGGATTATGTAGTAGACGTTCCAGATGACCAAGTGCTTCTGCCCAGATCAGCTCCACAAAAGCACATATTTGTGGAGACAAAGTGCTTGAATTTATGGATTCCTCCACAAGTATCTGCAATAATCCAAAGCAACGTAAGCTCATCAACATGATTAAAATCAGAATTAACCAGCAATTACAACACATTGTTACCCAAGAGAGTCTATTTCCATGCTTAAAAATAAAAATAATAATTCCAGTATTTCAGACACCACTGGATGGCAATGGATAGAAGATATTAAGATTTAATGGTAACTTAACGTACTGCTTTAGAAGAGAGATATGGGCATTCTTTTTTAAAAAAAAAAAAGTTTTTATAACTTTTTATTATTGTTTCGGTATTAACACATAGTATTAGTCAGAGTATACACTTACATTCTTATCTCTCTTTGGTTACAGTTATGACAGACTTCGTTCCAGGAATCTACCTATGAAGAATTTCCCTGTGCACATTGGTAAGTATTTTGACCTACTCTGTTAACATTCAGATATCTCCCAACTGGGCTATCTTCGATCTAAATGTAACACCTAACCTAAACTAAATCAACACTCTGATCCAGCGAATTTTAAGTCTTAGAAAGTGTTAATTTTCATATGTAAAAGTAAAATAAGAATAGTTTTCATCTTGTTGAACTTCTTCTCTCTGTAGGATCCCATGTTGCTGTGAATTCTTCCTGCTTGTCTTTCAGACTCGCAATTATTTTTTCCATGGAGAATAGGTACCACATATTTTTCATCCACTCAGTAATTGTAGGTCCCTGCGTGGCTTTCCATTTCCTGGAAATTAAGTTGATAGCTCCTAAGCATGAGTCTGCATGTAGTTTTATTTGCCGAGAGTCTGGATACATCCCCAAAAGTCCAATTTCGGGTGAAAATGGAACAAGTGTTCCTTCCACTCTGTTTATCACATTCCATATTTCCCACTAGAAGGGCTGCACTACTGTGCAGTCCCACCAACAGTGGTGATACGATCCTCTTTTGGCACACCCTCTCCAGCAGAGAGACCCATTACCACTGCCAAATTTTGATAGACGTAAGAGTAAGATAAGATCTCATTATGAATTTTATTTTGATTTCCCTGAATTGGAGCGAATCAGCATATGTATGCATGTGGGACCAAATTTCCACTTAAGCTTTTTTGTCTATATTTTTATTGAAATCTAAATTCCATTTATCCATGTATTTACATTCATTTCGGAACCAAATATTTTAAAGTTCTGTGTATATTTTGTCCCCTCTCCTGTTCAACGTGTATATGTAGCCACTCGGTGAAGTGATCGGAGAGTTCGGGGTGCGGTGTCATCAATATGCGGATGACACCCAACTGTATCTCTCATTTTCAGCTGACCCAGGCCCAGCTGTCTTGGTGCTTACCTGCTGTCTGATGGCTGTGAGGGACTGGTTGAGGGCTGACCGACTGCGACTGAATCCTGACAAGACAGAGGTGATGTTAGTGAGTAGGTCAATGGAGGTGACAGCTCAATCGATTGATGGGGTCTGTCCTCCACTGACGTCCCAGGTGTGGAACTTGGGGGTGCTCCTCGATGCGCAGTTCCGCCTGGATGTCCAGGTGGAGGCTGTGGCGAGGAAACCGCTGGTTTCGGTTCCAGACCTGGCCACGATCATCCATGCTTTTATTATCTCTCGATTAGACTACTGCAACACGCTCTACATGGGCCTACCTTTGGTGACGGCTCAGAAGCTGCAGCTGGTGCAGAATGCGGTGGCCTGGCTCCTGGTAGGACTGGGCCACCAGGAGCATATTACACCGGTGCTCCGGTCTCTGCACTGGCTGCCGATAGTCTTCCGGACCCGAATCAAAGTGTTGGTCTTAACCTATAAAGCCCTACATGGTCTGGGCCCTGTTTACCTGCGGGACCGCCTCACTCCCCGGGTTCTGGATTGGCCTCCGTGGTCGGCTGGGGGCACGCTGTTGGAGGTCCCCCAGGTGTCTCTGGGGGCCACACAGAGCAGGGTGTTCTCAGTCGCTGCGCCGCGCCTGTGGAACTCCCTCCCGGTGGGGGTGCGATTGGACCCAGACCTTCCGGCCTTCCGGAAGAACTGTAAAACATGACTGTTCCGTCAGGCATTTGGTGAGGGGGTGGGGTACGGTTCGGGGTGTGTTTTTATGATTAATGTTTTCAATTGTTTAAGTGTTTTTATATTGTTGTTTTTATGGTTTTGTTAGCTGCTCTGAGCCACTGAGGTGGGGAGAGCGGGATAAAAATCAGTTAAATAAATAAATAATAAATAAAATATATTCTAGAAAGTCTGCCCCTGCTTGATGTATATTCAAACAGGGTTTTTTCAATGGGACTGGGGTCTCTGCTAAACTGCTTGATTTCCTCCTTATCCACAAAGAGACGTTTTAGTTGAATATACTGAAAAAAATTAATTTCTCCTTATGTTAGTTCTTCACATTTTTGTTTCGTAAGAAATTTGCCTTCCATAAACAGTTGACCTGCCCGTTTAATTACCTTTTCTTTTAATTTTTTTTGTAGGTGGGTCACCCAGTTTAACTGCTGCTCGTGTAGTCTGCAAATATCTGTGTATGGTGAGACTTCTCTTTTACCTTTGAATTTTTTTAGTAACTGTTCCCCAGTATTTCTTTACTATCCCTGCAAAGTGATGTCTATTCCACAGCTGGCTGTTCGTTTTGCTTTTGTCAGTAAGGAATCTTTTGAAGTCCTCTCTGCCTAGTGTTTTACCATCCAGTTCTGTCCATGTGGGTGCTTTTTTGCTGTTATACCAATTTGGTATTGTTTGAATGTCAGGTAAGTTTAACCCTCAAAGCTCCTTTCGGTCATGTAGGGATTTCCTACGAATTCTTGGTTTCTTATTGCTCCAGGTAAATTCTAATAAAATTTTGTTATTGTTGGAAAAAAGTGTTTGGCATAGCAATAGGTAATGCAATAAACATTTTTGTTAGGTCTATCATTTTGAAAATATTCATTTTGCCAAGTTATGATATAGCCAAATTACTCCAGCTCTGCACTTCTTTTTTATCTGCTTTATAAGCAAGGGGAATTTTTCCTTATATAAATCTTTTGACTTGTCTTGTTAGTTGCACCCTTAAATATTCTATTTCCATTGTCATTTCAGGAAATGATATTACTTGCTTTATTCAATTCCTGTGCTCCCCCTCCACCCCTAATATTAACATATTAGATTTCCCATAATTTATTTTGTAGCCAGAGATAGTTCCAAATTCTTCTATTAATCTTAGCAACGGTGGAATTGAACTAGTCGGTTCTGTTATAAACAGAATCATATCAGCATAATGTGCAGTTTTATGCTGATTCCTATTGTAACTCCCTTTATTTTTTTCTCTTGCTGAATCACTATTAGAAGCACTTCCAGAATGTCAAAAAGCAACGGTGAAAGGGGGCACCCTTGGCGTGTACCCCTTTTGAGCTGAAACAATTTGGAGAGGGAGCCATTAATAAGTAATTTAGCTTCTGGTTTACAGTATATTGCTTTCAACCAGGTCATAAAATTCTTTTTAAAGCCCATTTTATGTAGGGTAGCAAACATTTTACCTAAACACAATCAAATGCTTTTTGTGTCTGCTGAAACTATAATTGAGGGAATTTTATTTATTTATTTATTTTATTTATTAAATTTATACCCCGCCCCTCCTGAACAACAGCTCCTGTATGTAATGTAATAAATTAAAAACTCACCTGATGTTGTCTGTTCCCAGTCTACCTGGTATATTATTATTATTATTATTAATTATTATTATTATTATTAGCAAGCAAGCATTTATATAATGCCAGCAATGTACCTAGCACTTTACAAAGTAATTGAATAAACATGGTCCCTGCCCTTGGGCTTACAATCTGAGGGCGGCGGGGGGGGGCAGGGGAGATGAAGGAAGGGGAACAGAGGGAGAGACAAGGAGTGTAACATTCACGAGGATGCGAGGTCCCAGGTGCACATACTTGGTTTAGTTACATCAAGAATTATGGCTGGTTGGTACATGTGGTGAGGATATGAGTACACAGACCTCAGGTAACAGATTGTACTGGATGGACGGTATCAGCAGGATTTAGGTGAGGGGAGCTTAAAGTCGGGGAGGGCAGAGCGGAAGAGGTGGGTCTTGAGGAGGGATTTGAAGGTACAAAGGGAGGGGGCGAGGCAGATGTGGGCAGGGAAGGAGTTCCAGGCTCAGGGGGCAGCTAGGGAGAAGGGACTAAGGCGGTTAGGAGAGCAGGGGAGGCGTGGGAGGGCAAGAGAGGGGACAGAGGAGGAGCGGAGCTCATGGACTGGAGTACGGAGGGAAATTAGCGCACAGAGATAGGCGGGAGCAAGGTTGTGAAGAGCTTTATAGGTGAAGACTAGG
>QEPC01007621.1:417827-451769 GCA_003113815.1 Sphenodon punctatus
GAGGCAAAGGGAAGGAGGGAGACTGGCCGGTAACTAGAGGGGTCAGATGGGTCCAGGGTGGGCTTTTTGAGGATGGGGGAGACAGTGGCATGCTTGAAGGCAGAGGGGAAGGAGCTTGTGGAAAGGGAGAGATTGATGACATGTAGAAGTGGGGGAGCGACAATGGGAGCAACAGAGGTCAGGAGGAGGGAGGGGATGGGGTCGAGGGGGCAGGTGGAGGAGAGCAGAGCAGAGATTTCCTCGAGAGAGGCAGGAGGGAAGGATGTGAGGAGGAAGAGGGGAGGGGGAGGGGATGGAGCGGGAGCGGGAGGTGGATCTTGTCGATCTTTGAGGTGAAGAATGATGCAAGATCCTGAGCAGCAAGGGAAGAGGGCGGAGGAGGGCAGGGAGAAGCGACAGGATTTGGCAATTTAAGCCTTAAACTTTACAGAGTCAATGTAAGGTTTAAAAGAAAGGGGTGAGTCAAAGATGAAGCCTAAGCTACGGGCTTGGGAGACGGGAAGGATGGTGACCCCATCGATGAGGTTTGACAGGGAAGAGGGAGAGGAAGGATGAGAGGGGAAGATAAGGACCGAATTGGTTGGGATGAATTATTTCTGTAACTATGGCCGTTTTTACACGGTGGTGTCAGGTGAGGGTTGCGTGGTTGCGCCGGTGGGTGGGTCGGGCGTGCACACGACCATACACTCACCACCCACCCATTCCCACACACGGAACCACCACCATTTTCCCTGGTTGCTCCGTGCGTGGGGATGTGTTAGGTGGGAGCGCGCATGCACCCCCACTCACTGTGTGTGCCCACGCCACGTCCTGCACACAGATCACGCCCACTCATGAACACACAGATTTCTGCATGTTCATGGGTGGGTGTATCTCGTGTAAAAAAGGCCTATGGCTGCCAATTGCGTAGCAAGAATCTTGGTAAAAATCTCACAATCCACATTTAAAAGTGAAATAGGTCTGTAATTTTCACAGAATTCTTTTGGTCTGCCCTGTTTAGGTATTAAAGTCATTGCTGTTTCATAAAAAGAGGCAGGCATGTTGCTCTCTGTTATTATACCACTGTATAACCTCTGCAGACTGCTGCAACCAACCTGATTGTAACCAAGCCAAGCACATGCACCTGAGACTTCGCATCCGCCTGAAGGTTTGTTTGTCTTCTCCCCTGTCTCTCCCAGTCCCCTCTCCCTGTCTCCCCCCTCCTTGTCTTTTAGATTGTAAGCCACAGGCAGGGACCGCGTCTATTTCTATGTTCTGTACAGCGCAAGGTACATGGCTGGCACTATATAAATGTTTATAATAAAATAAAATACTAATAATATAGGTCTGTCAGTATGGTGCCAGCAACTCTTTATATGTTTGGAAAAATTCAGCAGAAAACCCGTCTGGGCCACAGGCTTTGTTTTCCACCAGTGATTCTACTGTTTCTAAGACTTCCTCAGTTGTTCTAGGGTCAATTAGGAATCTCAACTGGGTTTTGTTTATATTTGGGATTTTATATCTATCTAAAAAAGAATTTATTTTTGCATGGTCTGGGCTGGATGACGCATACAACTTGGTGCAGAAGTCTACAAGAACATTTTGAATATCTTGTTTTTGTAAATTTATCACCATTTTTATGAATTTCTATGATGATTGCTTTACCCTTTTGTTTTTAAATTATATTCCCCAATGCTTTTCCTGTCTTTTTGCTGTATTCAAAATAAAAATTCTTGATAAATTTCAATTGTCTGATTTTTTTTTCTGTTTCGTGTGTGTTTATCAAATTCCTAATTTTGTCCAGTTCTTGTTTAGTCTCTGGGGTAGGATTATTTTTGTTAGTATTTTCTATTTTTTTAGTTGTGCATACAAATCCAATATACAGGCCCTTTTTTCTTTCATTTTCTGCCATCTGAGAGCTATACAGGTCCTTCTAATTGTGGTTTTTGCAGCCTCCCACGCTATTTGGCAGGAGGTGACAACATTTTTATTAAATTCAAAATATTCTTTTATATTTTTTTCAACAGCTTCCCGGTTTTCTTTGTTTTTAATCAAAGCTTTATCCAATTGTCATGTCCTCATAGTTGGAGGACCATTCTCGGTCCAATTCAGTGTTGTAATTATGGCATTATGATCTGTTAAGGTGACGGGCGGAATGTAACCGTTTGCACATTTTGCCATTAAGGTTTTTTCCAGCCACACATGATCAATGTTGGTAAACGCGTTGTGTATGTGGGAGTAACACGTACATTCGCACACTCTAAAGTTACAATATCTCCAGGCATCAATCAGATTGTCTACAGCCAAAGTTTCAGATATTTTTTTGCCAATTCTTAAATCTAAGGTTTCTTGAATGATCTAATTGGGAAAACGGCACATTAAAATCCCCTTGCAGAATCACCATGCCATCTCACTGTCAAGTATTTTGGGGATAAATTCTTGGGGGGAAAACCCTGTTGCCTCATTAGGGGTGTATAAATTTACCAGGGATGCTTTTACCCCCTCAAGTTTCCCATTTACCATTAAGAATCTTCCATTCCTATCATTAATAGTTTTTGTGTGCTCAAAATTCCATTTGTTACTGATCCCAATTAAGACTCCTGCCTTTTTTTTATTAAATGCCGAGGAAGTGTAAAAATACTTAATTTTTTAATGCTAGAATCTAAATAGATCCTCTTGTCTCAGAGGGGTTTCCTGTAAAATAAAATAGTTCAATCCTTTTTCCAAGCAATAGGTTTTTTACCCTTTTCCTTTCGATAGGCGCATTTAGACCTTTGACATTCAAAGTCAATATTTTAATTTTATCCATATTTTTTTGGTGGTCTTTGGGTGATTTCAGACATGACAGGGGCCCTATTGGCCCCGTCACGTAATCACCCAAATGAATTCCCAGCGGAATCAGACTGGCCCATCAACAGACTAGCCAGCAGATTCCGCCGGGGAATTGGGGAGGGGGCGGGTCTGCACAGCACAACGTGCGGCCGCACAGCCCCGTTCCCCCACGCTTCCAAGGCCGCCCGTCCTCTGGGAGACGGGCGGGCACCACGGCCAATGCGGCCGTGGCGCCCGCCCGCCCCCCCCCAGGATATTGACCACAGCCCGGAATCAGCTGCGAGCATGGCCGCCGATTCTGGGCCGTGATCAGGGGCCAGACGAGATGTTACCACACTCAACCATGGTGAATCCCGCCATGGTTGAGCATGGTAACATCACGTCTGTTGGGGGCACAAAGTGATCCCCGCCGGGTGTTCACCCCTGGCGGGAAACACTTTGACCATGCTTTTGGAGATGGTCCCTGGACCATCCTCGAAAGTGTGGTTATTTTGATCCCTGCCGGTGGTTCACTGTGGTGAACATCTGGCGGGGATCAAACAGACGTTACGGGACCATTCCCCACCACAGGGGATTGTCTGTGGTTGAGCGTGATCTCATAACGTCTGAAAATACCCTTTGCTTAGGTTCCCTTTTAGGTTCCTGTAGATTAAATTTTCCTACTTTTAGAGCTCTATCTTAAGCCCGTCAGAGGTAACAAAAACTTCAAATTCATTATAAAAACAAAACAAACTTTGTGACAGCATTTCATGTCTGCCAACTTTCCATTATAGTTGGGGGGTTTTTGAGATTTATTGACAGCTTGAGCTAAGGGTTTCCATTTCCCTTTGCCTGTTTGCATTTCAGGCTGTTTTTAGACATGCGGGGAGGGGGGGGTTCACGCCTGCAAATCATGCACCATGAAGCAGTGCGTGAGTGGAGTTTAAACGAGTGGGAACCTGTCTTATTCCAGCTCGTGCTTTCTTTAAAGGCACTAATGAAAGACCTCGTTTGAGGTTCTATCATTAGCGCCTTTAAAGAAAGCACGAGCGGGGATAAGGTGCGTCCCCGCTTGTCTAAACCCCACACACAGACCACTAGACCACCTTTCCATAGGGTGATTTTATATCATCCCTCTGTCCAAATACAACAATTAGTTATGCTAATTAGTACATCATTTTTATTATTAGCAAGCATTTATATAGCACCAGCAACGTACCTGGTGCTTTACAAAGTAATGGAATAGATACGGTCCCTGCCCTAGGACTTACAATCCGAGAGACCGGGTTGGAGGAGGGGTGAGAAACGAAGGAAGGGGAACAGAAAGACATTTGTAACGGATACAGCATTATTTCACATTCAACTTCTTAACGAAAAACAACTAGCTGTAAGTTCTCACTGAAGACTGATATATCGTTGCTTGAGCCCTCTTTGTTCTGGTTCAGGTCTATGTGCATGAAGAAAAGTTTCCAGATTCTCAGTCTCTGAAAAGATCTTTCCTTTTCCTTTTTGCTTTATCACAAGCTTTGCTGGTATCCATATGTGGCTGGAGCCCTCTCTCGTTGAGGACTCCCATATATTTAAATCCAGCCTCTTCTCTTTCTCATGGTTTCTTGAGAGTTATCTGGAAAGATTTTAATCCTGTCCATCTTAAACTCTAGTTGCTGTCTTTTTTGTCTGGCCAATCTTAAAACGTTCTTTGTCTTGAAAGTACGTAAACTTTATTATTATGGTAGGAGGAAGGTCTATGTTGCTTCTTGGTGGGCAGTCTGTTCTATGAGCTGTTTATCTTCGGTTTATGGAGCATGGGCTCCTCAAGAAATATTGCTTCCAGTATCACCCATACCAGATCTTTCAATGCCTGTGGCTTCCAGGCCTTCCTTCAACCCCACTATATGAACGTTTGACCTCCTTGACCTATTTTCTAAGTCTTCTATTTTATCTCTGAGGCAGGAGACTTGATTTTGCAGGGCATCCACCTCATCTGTGGATTTAACAACTTGAACCTCCATGGAGGATATTCTATCCTCTGTAGTGTCCATACCTTTGGAAAGAGCCTCTGATTTTTTTTATTCCCCCCCAGCGCCATGACTTTTTGCATTTTTGCCATCTTGACAAACAGTTTCTCTCTATTCTGATTTGCCTTTGCAAGATCATTTTCCATTTCTAAAAAAAGCCTCATTACCTTGTCCTCTGAGGCCTGATACTCTGGCCACTGTTTGAGTCCCACTGGACGCCATTTTGCCTGCCTCAGGGCAGCCTGCACTGTTGTTTGCCGTTCTCAGTGGCTAAAAGTGTGCGAGGATATTTTTTCTTTATTTTTGCGCACCCCTCTTCTATTATAAGGCATCTGCCCTGCTTTTTAGGCTTTTTCGTGGGCTGTATCCTTTTCTTTTGGAATGTTTGTTGGTGGCTTTGCTGGAGCTCGGCTCCCTAGCTAGCAGAGTCAGCGCATGCTCAGTCTCCTATGGGCATTATTTTTTAACAAGTTATTTAAAGAATGTTTTTGTTATAAAACAGTTAACACAAACTTATCAAAGGAGGAGCAGTTTGGAACCAAGCAGTTGTGATATGGATAGAGTTAGCAAAGCGTACATCGTAACAGTAATGCTGATGCTCGTTGATTCTTCTCTTTACACCATCCTATACTTCAAGATCCTGATCTTCCCGTTACTACACTAAGCACAAGCAACTGCAGCATCTCAGTTTCCTGAATGTATCCCTGTCTCTCCCTGTATACCCGCCCCACATCTTTTGTCCCCTCCCATGTCCATCCTAGAATGTAAGTCCCTTGGTGCAGGGACCTGTCTCTAACTTTGACTGTTCTGTACCAGGCAAACTGCTGGTGCTGTAGTATAAGAATCAGAGTTGGAGGGGACCTTGGGGGTCATCTAGCCCAACCCCTGCTTGGATGAAGGATGACTACAGCTACAACATCCTTCAACATATGGCTCTCCAGCCACTTTTTGAAAACCTCCAGCAACAGAGAGTCTACGGCCTCCCTAGGCAATTTGTTCTATCACCGCACTGTTAGGAAGTTACTCCCGATACTTAATGCCAACAGCAACAACAGTATCATTTTATTTATTTGTATTTATAAAATATTTTTATCCTGCCCCTCCTGCCCACAAGGCAGCGAACAACAAATAAAACAATAAAAACAATTTAAAAGTTAAAAATCCCATATGCAGGGAGAAAAACAACCCAACCCACCACCCTAGCCAAAAGCCTGGCGGAACAGTCAGGTCTTACACGGACATCGAAATGACAGGAGAGTGGGGGCCAACCGAGCCTCCTCCAAGAGCGAGTTCCACAGCACAGGGGCAGCCACCGAAAAAAATCTCACATCAGTGGCCACCCATCTCGCCTGGGGAACCTCCAAAAAGTCTCCCACAGACAATCTCAAGGGTCGCACGGACACATGGGGTGTTTTCAGACGTTATGGGGCCGCTTGGCCCCGTACCGAAAACAACCAAATCATCCAACGCCGGGATGACCCCGTCACGGTGTATCAGATGTGCCGGGGGATCCCAGTGGGGAATCTGGGGAGGGGCGGGACCGTGCGGCGCAACGTGCGGCCGCACGGCCCCGCCCCCTCCACGCTCCCCACCGCCCGCCCTCTGGGGAGACGGGCGGGAGGCGGGGCCAATGCGGCCGCAGCGTCTGGCCAAAATCGCCACGGCCCGGGATCCAGCCGGTGATCCCGGGCCGTGGTGCCCGACCAGACATGATTTTTTTTTGGTCCCCATCGGGGTTCACTTTCACCACGCTTCCCGGGAAAGTCCCCCGGGGAGCCCGGGAAGCGTGGTTGAAAATGACCCTGTGTGGGTATTGACCGTGGCGAACATTTGGCAGCCGCCAAACAGACATTCGAGGCACAGTGACCACAGGTGGGTATTCACCGTGGTTCACTGTGATCTCGTACCGTCTGAAATCACCCATGGTGAGTGAGACGATTCCACAGATAAGCAGGGCCCAGGCCGTGAAGGGCTTTAAAGGTCAAAACCAACACCTTGAACCTAGCCCGGAGCTTTATAGGCAGCTAGTGCAGAGCCTGGAACACAGGTGTCATGTGCTCCCTGCGGCCCACCCCCGTAAGAAGACAGGCCGCGGCATTCTGCACCAGCTGCAGCTTCTGAACCAGCTTCTCGGGCAGCTCCATGTAGATGATCTTGTTATTGATATGTAACAAGTGCATCCATTGGAAAACGTGCAAATCATCCCTATCATCATTTCGGTGAGTGGCCTGGTTCAAACTTCCAAGGCGGCTGATCACCTTCATACCCAGAAGTCTGTTATTTTAAACACAGCCAGAATCGTCTGCAAGACACTAAGAATCATGGTTACCGTGTAGCACAGTGCACTTGGATGGCAAAGTATGGTCCCCAGCTGTTACTAAAAACTCTATCCAATCTGGGAGAAAAAAATAATAATAATATAGTAAGCTGGTATATCTAAATCTAAACCTAGGATAAAGTCATTCTGATATTACTGACTAAAGGCGATGTAAAAGCAGTGTTCGCTTTGTGCTTTGCCACGGTATAGTGCATCTGAAAGCAGAGGGCAGATCATTTATAGAAGACATACGCTGAAAAATTTCATTTCACACTATGTTTGTTCTCAATAACATATTGACAATCACATTTCATTTGAAAAATGGCCTAATCCCCAAAGTCCATCTCCTGCTGTAACCAACAGGAGTCCATTGACTTCAATACAAATTGGATTGAGCACATTCTCACATATTAAAGCATAATGTCAATCGAATGGTACAACAATGGTTAGGTCTCTTTCCTGACAATTGATGCATGGTGGGCAGAAGGGACCTGGTCACACGGGTTGCCCCGCCCTGGCCAGCCTTACCCCATCTGGGTAAGGCTACACTGCAACACGTCTTCAGAATTTTTCTGAGGACACGTAGCAGACAGCTGTGGGGGAAACATCTGGCTGCCACAGGATGCACTGCATCACGTGGCCCAGCTTCCCAGGGACGGGTAAGGCTACTCAAGACGTGGTACCCTCCCCTAACTGTCTTGTGTGGCCTCACCCATCATTTTGCTACAACTCCTCAATGATTGTAACAGACCACTCTGTGAACTCAATGGTGGAAGAATAAGTGCAGTGGCAATCTACTTGTATTTTGATGAAATATTACATCCTTTGGCTCAAGTAAATTTAATTGTATGAATCATGCTAACCTCTTGTAATGCCACAGAAGCTAAGTAGTCTTCTCCTGGAGGAAAGGTCTCTCTCAGCAGAAAATCTGATGTCTTCAGTTTTGTTAAACAAGTCTCATAGTTGTTTCTTGCCTCTTCGGAAGTCTTTGCTAGTATGAGCTGCTTCTTATGCTGTGAACATCACAATGTGTAAGAACAGGCACACTAGTTAGGAATGGTACCAGCTTTGTGGCATATCAATATTCCAGCTGGGAGGACCTGTGCTTAAGATTAACCCGTGGTTCTCACACAGGAGAGTTTCAACAAAGTGACAATCTTAGCACTTCTAGAGAAGAACATACAAGTCGGGAAAAGTAAACTCTTTCAGAAAAATCTGCAGTAGTCAGGTGGCTTCTTACAGGTAGAAAATATTTTACCAAATTCATAGAGACAGAACTGGGAACTTATTGGGCCAAAGTTGATTCCTAGACTCAATACAATGGCCCAAATTTATTCCTACTGCAGACCTTTCACTTCAGCATGTGAAATCCTACCGAGGTTGCTCAAGACAACCTGCTACCCTAGGTAGAACTTCAGCGTGGCTCTATGCTTAACCCACAATGCAAGTGCTAGCAAACAATGCCAGTTCTTACACTCACATGCTGCAGCCCCACTCCCAGCTCATTTGCTAGTAGCTTCATCCTCCTTACCTTCTGCAAGTTGTTTTACATTCCAGCAAGAAATACAGCCATGATGGTCACCGCCAGGTGCTGGTGCTGGCATGGAGTGACCCACCCACACCACCTGGCAGTTTGCTTCCCTGCTTTGCTAAACTTGGCAAGTAGGTAGCAACATGTCTTGGGTTGTAAAACTAGCTATTCCATTCTGAACAAAGTTAGATAATTACACCAATTTTGGCTCCAGCGTTATAAGCATGAAAGAAATTGTTTTTCCTAAATTCACTACTTTGCCTATAGCTAGAGCCTTTGGATCCTCGGAGGGTTACACCAACACAGATTCAGTAGTTACACCAGACATTAATCTTCCCACTGTATATAGCATTTTACTTTGAGTCAGTTACTTCACTAAGAAGATAGAATGACTTTTCTAATCATGCCTATTTCAGAGTCTGACTGCAAAGAGAAATAATAAGCACGTGGAGCTGAGAAACAGGAGCATACAACACAGCAGAATAAATTCATATACAATAATAGCAAGCACTAGAACATACCGGAACCCCATCCAACTTGTTGAAGTGCACAGATACACAAAAAGGAAACTTGCAACGTTGCTTGGAACACCGCAACTCAATAATGGCATACTGGATTTCCTCGGTCGTTGACTGAAAGGAAAAAAAATTATCTCATTTAAACGTGTTTCCAATTTGTGGTGTCTGTAACCGAGGTGGGCAAAGTTTTCTAATCCCGAGAGCTGCATCTGTTACCAGAATGGGATCAAAGAGCTGCATGTGGCTCTAGAGCCACAGTTTGCTCACTTCTAGTCTATTATGTTTTCTTCATCATCTTGGTCATGCTGTTTTCACAACAGGTGATTCCCCATGTCCCACACTAACATTTCATCTGATGCTATAGATTCAACAACAAAAGCATTAGGTAGATGTACAGTGTTTCATTCTTTTAAGCATTAAGCACGTAGACTCACTTGTGTTTCCTTCTAAAGTTTGGTATCTGGAGGTACGTCTCCATTTTTAATCAAATGAATTTTTAGTGAGGTGATGGTGACACTTTACTCAGCACTGGTGAGACCTCATCTGGAATATTGTGAAAGATTTGATAGAGCAGAGAAAATTCAGAGGAAAGACTGAAAGAATTGGGTATGTTTATCCTAGAGAAAAGAAGGCTAAAGGGGAACATGACAGCAGTTTTCAAATCTTCAAAAGGATGCCACATAAAAGGTGAACATTTGTTCTTCACTGTCACAGAAGGTTGAACAAGAGAGACTGGGCTTAAATTGCAGTGTAATCGAGTCACTAAAAGTCCTAGACCCCGCAGAAGTGCACCCTAAGAGAAAATGCCAGACTCTAGCAAGAATCTGGCCTTCAAAGTGGCTAGAAAACCAATTGAGGTCAGATGAGTGCCTCCAGCTGGGCATAGCTCTGCAAGCCAGCCGAGTCTTGGCTACGTAAGCCAGAGCTGAAAGTCTCACAGGGCTAGATTACCAGGGAGAGGCATGGGAGAAGCCAAAGGGCTCTGCCTTGGGAGGGGGCTTACCTCAAAAAGCCAGTGGAAAGGAGCCAAAGAGCATACCCCAACTCTGGAAACTGGCTGGCAGGAAGCCAGGCCAGAAGCTGCGACCCAGAAGGGGAACTGGCTGGTAGAAATGTCCCAGACGAGGGGGGTCTATGTTAATAGGGACCCACAAACCCCTCAGAAGTCCTGAAGTGGACCTGGGTGGAAGGGAATGCACCAGGCCAGGGGGGCTGTGCTAATAGGTGCCTAGAAAACCGTTAACGGGAACTGTGAAACAATGAAGGAACTATGCTATTACACTGTGTACATAAAAGGCACGTTGGTGAAAGAAAAGTGTTTTGGACCTGCATTTGGGAGCAGATCCTGCAGCAGCATATGCCAGGCGCAGGGAGAACTGCTTCCATGCAGCAATATAGATTTTGGTAAAATATTAAGAAAAGCTTCTTAACAACAGTTGGGCAATGGAATAAGCTGGCCAAGGAGATGGTTGTGGAATTTCCTTTCTTGGATGTTTTCAAACCCAGCTGGACAAGCATCTGTCTGTGATGCTGCAGGTACAGGGCATCCTGCCTTGGAGCGGGGGTTGCACTAGATGACCCATGCGAGGTCCCTTCCAGCTCTACCTTTCTATGTTACATTGTATTTAAATTCCATTCATTTATTTATATGTAACACCTTTGATTACAGCATAAATTGTGAAGAAAAGCATGGGTATTTTTTCTGGTGGGACACTACACTGACTAAAAAAGTCAGTTCTGATTTGAGGTGTTAAAGTTGCACCAAAATATGGACTATTCTAAACTGTGCAGCCTCTCTTTCAACATGCTAATGTAATGATAGATAAGCAAACCAAAACCACAACCCTCATACAGAACTGATAACTATTTGTTGATCAACTGACCCTACTGTACGTTATTAATATAAAAAAGCTACTTACTTTTTCAAGAGCATTGTATTTTGCCACTTCAAAATCTTGCGGGAAATAAGGAATATCTTGATCATTTTCAGTATAAATTCTGAAATCAAAATAAGATGAAATTCTCTTCACTACTAAAATATGGTATGGTCTTTGAACCTCCTATTTTTAGAAGACAACAGCATCATACAACACACAGCCTGTTCTGCAGTAGTCAAGGAAAAAACCAAAACCAAACCCCACAGTGTACACCAAAAAATGCTACAAGAGGACTGTCATCTGAAACCTGTGCAAAATAATGACAGTTCAATCTTAATAATGAACCTCCTGACCTTTCTGGTGGCAAGACTGAATTTTAAGGTTACTGCCAAGTCAGTATTTGTTTCCCTTGATTTTTTTGATTTTTTTAAAGAAAATTTGTTTAAATACAAAATGTAAGAGATATCATGATACTACAGAATAGGCCATAAAGGTACTTTCATAGCCACTATGGTTGTAAATACTTAACAGCTTAAATAGGCTTATCTATGGTATGGGAACTCACTCTGTGGTGTAGCAACGATTCTTGCAAAACTTTTTTCTTAAACCAATTGCGTACGAACAAAGCCAACTGCACTTCTAGGCCAACTCCCTAAAGCATGAACAGTCCCAAGAGCAGGGCTGGGGAATCTCAGGCCCGGGGGCTAGATGCAGCCTGTGGCTAGTTTTATTTGGTCCCTTTCCAGTTCCTGGATCTGCCCCCCTGAATCCAATTCCTACCCCCAAACACTTAGAGAGAGGGTAAGGGAGCAGAGATGAAGACATGCACACAAAGACAGGAAGCAGATTCAAGAACATGACCCATCTCCTTAAGCACCCATGCCCTCAACTTCTATGTGGCCCTTGGACCTTGTAGTAGTTTTCAAAGTGACCCTGGGAGGGAAAGAGTTCCCCACCCCTGGTCTAGAGGACTAACATGGGTCCAGGAGCCAAAGATTTCCTAATTCTAAATACAGCTCTGCCCCTGCTTCTCAGGTCACAGTCCTGGTAGGTAAGCAAACTCGTTACTGGCTCTATATGCGAGGTAAAACAGAAGCACTGTTTCCACCCTCTCTCTTGCAGCCCTATACAACCACCATCCGGCATAGAAATGAAATAGTGGCAGCAGAGCTGACTTCTATGACACAACAGGAAGCCAGTAAAATGTCAGCAGAGCTCCAGGGGAGTTCTAGCTGAATCATCCAGAATTCTTCCAGAAAGATTTTCAGATTAACAGCCTTCAGCGTTTCTGCATAGTTCCCTAACCCACTAGCAAACCTGAGCTATGTGGCAAGAAAAAGTACTTGAAACATAAAGAGGCGATATCCTGGCCCCCAAGAAGTTGATGGAAAAATTCCCTTTGATTTCCATACAGCTCAGATTTCATTCTAGTGCATCACGTATAAATTTAAATGGTTAAAGAATAGGAAAAAGTGAAAGATTTTCAGAAGTAGGTAAAGAAATTAATCCATTCATGCCTCACAACACCCGCAAAGCATAAAGAAAACTGTATATGAAAATAGATACTAGTCGCCAGCACTGGCACAAGTCCAATTGAAATGAACAGGACTCACACTGGCCTTAAAAAGGCCTTAAAAAGGCCACTGCTAAACAGCTGGAGGATCACACTGTAAAGCTCTGCTGATCCTGAATACGCTTAGTCATGCCTACTTCCACTGACCATCAATGGTACTGAGCCACTGCGGTGTAGAGGATTAGGTGCCAGAGTTGGACCAGGGAAGCCAGAGTTTGACTTCTGCCGTAGCTATGAACTCACTGGATGATCTTTGGCAAGTCACAACCTCTCAGTCTCGGTTCCCCATCTGTAAAAATGGGCTGCATGTCTCTCTTCCTGTGTTCTCCCTCCCCCGTATCCATCTGAGACTGTAAGCGCACTGGGCAGGGACCTGTCTCTAATAATAATTGTAAAGCACCCAGTACACTGCTGGTGCTATATAAATGCTTAATAATAATGTGCATATGTAACTGTTTTCAGGATCAGAGTCTACATAAACTGAGCTAGAACAAAAGTAATATTAAATCTCAGCACCAGAATACAAGAGTTGCTAAAGGTAATCAACTAGGAATTGAAAACTGCATGTTGATTAATTCCTGCACATAGTGCAGGAAACTTGAAGTTTCTAAAATAGGTAAATTGTCAATAAAGTATGTGCCAATTTCAAGAGTAACCAAAACACCTATGTATTTAGTTTCACTTTGATGTAGGGTGTTTATTTTTTAAATCCACTTCGGTGTAGTGGTGAAGGGTGTTTTTTGTTAATTTTTTTTTTTTTTTTAAATATCACCATTCATTTTCTTTCTTTCAGCCAGAACATACAGATTACCTGATGTTTTCCTTATCAGGCTCATCTGTGCTTGGGCTGATCTCCATGGGCTGATCTTCAACTGGCTCAAGGTCATCGCTGTCATCATTCTTCTCAGTGCCTTGATCTTCTTTCTTGCGGTAATCTTCAGAAAATGGACTGTTCTCCACACCTGTTACCAAAACACGTACAGCAGAACCCCTCACATCTGGACACCTGCCTAAGGGTGAACTCGCACGTAACTCTGCTGAACTCCAATGTCTGCGGAGCCCTGGAAGCTGTATAATCAGCCCTGGATGATCGCCAGATCGCTGTTGTGTGAGAGTGAGACACTCCAAGTTCCAGCCTCGCTTTATTTATTTATTATTAAAAGCATTTAGTATCCCGCCCCTCCTGCCACAGGCAGCTCGGGGCAGCTCACAACAGTGTATCTCAAAAATTAAAATAATAAAACTAAAAAACATACTATACACCCTCATCCCACCCCACCCCCTACCCATCTCCCCCGCTTTAAACTTGGAACCGATGACTAGATCGGATCTAAATATCAGATCAGAGTTTAAAGTGGGGCTGGGAAATCGGGGCACCTCACTTACACGCAACTGCGATCCAGGGATCATTATACAGCTTCCGGGGCTCAACAGACATTGGAATTCAGCAGAGTTATGTGCGAGTTCACCCAGAGTCTGGGTTATAGTGGTGTTTAGATATGTGAGCTTATGGTGCATACTGAACAAATCTTCTGTACCGAACAGGCATGCTTTAATATCTCCTGTGAAAGTAGCAAGGAATAGAATGCATGTCTTGGAATAGGGACATATCCAGATTAGGGAGGTCTGGATAAACCAGATTTTACTCCCTCCATCCCAGCCTTTACATTCCTCCTAAAACCTACCTCTTTCATCAAGCTTTCCCTAGCTGTTCACCCTTATAGATTGCTGCCTTACTGCTTCTTATACTGCCTTTATTTATTGTATTATTTATATAAAATTTGTATCCTGCCCCTCCTGCCCACAGAGCAGCCCGGGGCGGCGAACAACTATAAAAACAATAGAACAATAAAACATTTAAAACAATTTAAAAATCCATATTATGCAGAGGGGGGACGAGGGGGGACCGACACTCTCCCCCCCCACCCCTTATCCTTTGGGATCCTGAGTGAAGGAGCTAAGCTAAGCACATGCACCTGAAACTTCTTAGCTTCACAAATGTATTCCTCTCTCTCCTTATCTTTCTCTTGCTTGAGCATCTATAAGGTGCTTTATATGTGCAAAGAACTGTCTGGACATTAAAAAAATCAATCACAGCAGCACTCCCATTTGGTAGTTAAGGTAAACAGCAACAGATTACAGATGCAGAAAGGTGAAGTTACTTACCTATGACACTATTTATGTTTTTAAACAGGACAGTGGCACAGCAGAGATTAGAATTTAGAATCTCCTGATTTTATACCAAACCCTATGAATAAAACATGAGTTTGTCCCTTACATGCTACTTTGTGTTTAGTATAGGGTCTGATGGGCTGGTCCATTAGAAGCAGCTTCTTTTCTGTGGCCAACATTAAAATATCTTCTTTGCAAAGAGTCATTGTTGCAAATAATTGTTTTCAGATTTCTTCTACCTAAAACTAGGTCATTAGCTAAAAGGATCTTTACTTACCATAAATGCTTGGTTCTTGGTTGGTTGTACCTTCCAATGATTCATTAGACTTGTACTCATCAACCTGCAGGAGTCTCCTTTCTTCAACTGATCTCCATATGAAATCAGCATTTACAAGAGGGAGCTGATACTTCAGGATGACTTTCAGATGAGAGGAGCTGAGCACATCAACATTATCCACAATGACATGTGTGCACTAAAAAAAGAATGTTTAGGCTTCCATTTGTAAATAATAACAATTACAGTAAAGTAAATAATTACAGACATTCACTAATTTGTTGCTCAAAAGCAATTTCATATTAGCAAACAAAATATAAAAAGCAAATTCTTCAACTCCAAAAGGCAATACTTTAAAAAATAAGCAATTACTTTGAACTGCAGTAAGAACAGATTTCTCAGTATTACTTGAACAATAAGTTATTTGGACAGTTTGCATCACCAGACACAGGGATGTAACACATGCTGATCTGTCTCATCCCTGAGATACTGTAACTGCATATTGTACTCTTTTTGTGTGTGTAAATTTTTACTGATTTAACATTCAACATTAACATACACATTTATAAATTGACTAACTATTAAACATATTAACCTACATTAATATAAACTGTCAAGGTGTTTCTATTGTCTTTTATATATTGTAATCCACTAGGTATGATCTTGTTTCTTCTTCAATAGTATATTCTCTATGCAGGAGAACCATCTGGTGGTGAACTTTTTTGATTTATTTTCCTGTGTTGCTGCTATTTTCTCCATTGAATACATATACCAAAGTTGCATATTGTACTCTTGGTTTTTTGTCCTAAATTGATGTACACTAATGAAGTCACCACAAAAACGTATGACCTGCAGAAGAAGTGGTTATCTATGGCTGTGATCCACAGACCACATATTCTGAAATGGTCTCATTGGGCTTCAATGGGGTTACTCTGGAGTAAGTGGTTTGGAGCTCACAGCCAATGCTGGCCCCAAGCCTCTTAACATTCCAGCGAGCTTGTAAAACCTGGCTGTTTGCCCAGGCCTTTGGGGAGGGTGGGTTAGTGGGTTTTATCCCCCTACCCGTCCTCATTTTTTGTTATAATCTTGTTTTTCCCTGTTTTAATTGTTGAGAGTTTTATGATGTTTTAAATATTTTAAATATTGTTTTATATGAGATTTGTTAGCTGCCCCGAGCTGTTTGCAGGAGGGGTGGGGTATAAATATACTAGATAAATAAATAAACAAATAAATAAATGCTTTGTCCCACTTATTCCCCACCCCCATCTTTCATCATTATGTTATGCATAATTCGGACATTAGTCTCCTTAACATAGGTTACCACCATATTTCTTTTAAAAGTAGCATCCCTAAAAGGCTGGCTAAATAATAGTAAAGTTAAATGGAAGCAATGGGCCCATGGTCACACAAGATACAGGAGTAGAATCCAGAAATCCTAACCAGCCTTCCTCCCTAATTAGAAAACACTGGATAAATTCAATAGGGAACAAAAATTGAATGTGCTTGAAGACTGAACCACCTTTTCCCCCTAGAAGTTCAGATGCAAGGTGAATTGCTGGAGCAAAATAGAGAAGCTTGCTATAAAAATAAAAATTATTAATTATTATTATTATTATTATTATATTGCCCATAACAGCATTTCCAAAACTGTGGGGTTCGGTCCTTGAGGGAGGGCAAGAGGTGCTGAGAGGAACATGAGCTGGTGCTGTGATTTCACTATACAGGGAGAACAGATGTGTGGCAGCAGGAACGGCAAGAGTGGAAGAGAAATTGGGCTCCTGGGGCACAGATAGAATGATCCAGTCCCATTATCCCCATCCACAGGGGCACCGCAACCCACCAACTCCCTGAAACAGAGCCCGTGTGTGATTCCACCACGCCAGTATTTTACCAGGGAAAGGTGTGTGGTGCAGCGCATGGTGGCAACTGCACAAGCACAGGGGCGTCGCTACCATGGAGTGAGGGGGTACCTGGATTCTGAGGGGGTTCTTTGCAAGCAACTCTGAACATTACCTAGCTCAGGTTGCTTGTAAAGGGCCCTAACAAGCAGGAATTTTTCAGAGTTGGGCGAGTGTAGAGTGCTGACCCACCCCCTCGTCATTCCTGGCAGGTTGGCTACCACCATGGCAGGCAGGGGGAGGCACTGGGAGCCGAGGCAATACTGCCTTATTGAGTAAGCTCTGCCTTCCACCCTCTTGCCCATAAGGGGCCCATCATTGGGACATGAGTCCAGGCCCACCACCATCTTGCTATGCTACTGCACAAGCAACACTTTCTCCTCTTCTCCTTTCCCCTGGCAACAAAATCCATCATCCCTGTGACACCCTCACTCTTAGTGCCTCAAAAGCACTATCCTATTAGCTCATTCCCCACTGCCTTGGCTATAAGTAGGAAGGAGAGTTGCATGAGCATTAAGAGTTCTTTTGGACAGGGTAGGATAGGGCAAAATGGTTTGGGAAATACTGGACCATGTCTTCAGTTTTGTGGACACTATCTAAAGCTTGCAGGCTCTGGCTCTCTGGGAGGCTGAGTATCTCATGCAAAACGCTCAGCATCCTCATTTGCCATTAGCTTTATTGCTCAGCATCTCTCAGGACCAGGTCCATGGCACTGTTAATTCTGCATCTTTTATGTGCATTACATTTGTATTTTAAAAGTTGCACTATCACAGCCATCCACTTCCTCCCAATAAATCTGCTTAGACAAAGGGTGTTTTCAGATGAGATGCTACCCCGCTTGGCCACCCAGGAACCATGGATCTGACTGCCCGTTTGAAGGTGGAGCAGCTAGATGGGCGCTTCCGTGAGCCTTGGAGCACCCACTCATGGCCAGGCACTGAGCCATGCTGGGAAATTGGGAGTGCTCCACACGGGGCCAGCCAAATGTACGGTGTCTGCCTCCGTGGACGGGGTAGCCATGCTGAGAGTCACCCATTTGAATTGCTCCCCATGCACTCCACCTGCCTGGGTGCTCTGTGGCCACGCCCCCCGCAATTGGCTTGCTCGTTTGAAAACACTCACGCTCAGAACAATTATACAAGTAAAGTTCAATGCATAACAAGTGTGTTAATTTTTTCTTGGAAGAAACCCATCTTCAAAACGGCTTTCTTCCAAAACCCATTTTAACAGCACAAAATAAAAGTGGAGGGGATGATTTTTTAAATGGGAAGAAAGGATAATATTCTTTTTTTTTAGTTGCCATCTAGACATTAGGTGAAGTAAGCATTAAAATGCCTAGACAAACAGAACTATTTCAGTTTATCACTCCATACTCGCCCTCATTTTCTCTTTTTTCCTCTGCACCACTTGTGATGTTTCTACCAGAGGCAAATGTTTGTGTTTTTCAATATACATCTCCCACAATAGCTCTCCATTTACATACCTCGGGCTTCAACATGAAAGAAATTATCCCACCATTTTCTTTAATGCAAGCCTTTAATCTGTTCTTCTCCCGAATGGCTAAGCTGTTCACTTTCAGGAAGAATACACAGTTTGCAAAGATTGCCACGGTCATCCTGTGAAAGAGAAAACTCTTAATTTACAAAGCTTTCAGAATTTCTTTGCCTAATGAAGGGTATTTCCACATGCTTTTCATGCCCACAACAAGGGCATGACGAGTGGCAAATGTGTGCTCAGGCTACAGCAGTTCACACATGCTGCTAGACATGTGGAAGCACCTATGGCAGGAGTGGGGAAACTTTCCCTTCCCCTCTGGTCACACATTTTATCTGCATTACAATTCTAGACATGGTAGTATTCCTGCACGTAGATATTCTGTGGAATAATTGTTGATAATTTATCTTGTTTTTAGGATATTAAAATGTGCAGTATTAAATTCTAAATACATGTTTTATAGATACTTATATGGTGCTTATTCAATTTCAATTTATTTTGTTTTGGCATCGACTCATGCCATAGTCAAGACATATTGTAGACAATACACTTAAACAAAAACATTTAACTAAAACTAGAACAAAGGTAACAATATAAAAATAGCAATGTAAAAACAACAAAACACAATAATTTAAAATCATATGTAAAACCATGACCTAGTCTTTGCTCCTAAATGGAGCAGTGAGACAGACAACCCACCCCCCTGAAACTAAAACAGCTTCACACAGAGTTATTTTTAATTTGAATTTTTTTTTTTAACAACCAATCAATCCAAGATTCTACCTCCAGTCTTTATATGCCAAAAGCTCAGGGAAGCTACGCTAGTAGTTTCATCATGGCTCAGTAACAGTCAAAGGATATCTACTTCTAATAGAAGCTGCCCTCGCAGCGAAGGCTACCAAGTTCCCAATCACATCTTTACCCATATGTCTATTAGTCCAGCAGACCATGACGGTAACACTAAAGTAATTGGAAGACAATTAAATTTTTAGTATTCTAAAAATGGATATGTGGAACTGTTGACATACTAAAAATTTACACTTTTCCCCCACACCCCACAAAACTAGTGTAAATGAGTGTACCTGTTTATTGCATTAATTAGTATTAATTGGCAGCTGTAAATCTTTTTTAAAATAAATTAAAATTTTCCTTGTAATGTTATGTGCTAAAAGTATTTCTTTTTAATAAATAAAAGGTCCCTTTTCCTACAGAGCTTCTTATCTTGTTCCTGCAGACAGATAGGCTATAAACGACCTCATTCACCACATTAGTGGGCAGGGAGGACAGCTGTGAATGATCTTCTGATTCCATTGAACCTATGGCGGTAGACGTAAACCCAACAATCAAAGAAATATTCAAACTTTATTTATTTATTTATCTATCTATCAATTTATACCCCGCCTCTCCTGTAGAAACAGCTCGGGGTGGCTAACAATTTTAAGAGAGTAAAAAATACAATAATATAAATATAAAACAATTATAATGATATAAACAATTTAAAATAGGGTTAGGACAAAATAAAAAAAATAAAATAAGGGTAGGGTGGAGCTAAAATCCTAACCCACCCTCCCACCCGCCCCAAAGGCCTGGGCGAACAGCCCGGCTTTATAAGCCCACCGGAATGTTAAAAGGCTTGGGGCCAGGCAAGCTTCCTCCGGAAGGGAGTTCCAAAGATGTGGCCCGGCCACCGAGAATGCCCTCTCCATTGTGGCCCCGCACTTAACCCGGGGGACCTCCAAGAAGGCACCCCTGGCAGACTGAAGGAGTCGCTCTGGGGCATGAAGGGCAAGTGGTCCCTGAGGTACGAGAGGCCCAGACCATGAAGGGCCTTATAGCTCAATACCAATACCTTGAACCTGGCTTGGCATGCTATTGGCAACCAGTGCAGAGTCCGGACCACAGATGCTATGTGCTCCCGATGACCCGTCCTTATCAGGAGCCAGGCCGCCGCATTCTGCACTAGCTGCAGCCTCCGAACCAGGAACAAGGGCAGCCCCATGTAGAGTGCATTGCAGTAGTCCAGCCTCGAGGTGATGAAGGCATGGATGAAGGAGGCCAGGTCCAGCCCGGAGACATACAGACGCAGCCTCCGCACCAGATATAACTTGTGAAAGGCGGCCTTTGCCATCACCTCCACCAGTCGATCCAGGCGGAGATCCGAGTCCAATATCACCCCCAGACTCTGAACCTGCTGAGCTATAGGACGACGAACCCCCCCAATCAGGGGGGCTGACACCTCCCTCGCTCTCCCCACCACCATCACCTCCGTCTTATCGGGGTTGAGTTTCAGTCTACTCTGCCACATCCACTCCACCACGGCCTCAAGACACTGGGATAGCAACAAGACAGCAGGGTCTGGGTCAGCTGAAAAAGAGAGGTACAGCTGAGTATCATCAGTATACTGGTGACATAGCACCCCGATCCCTCTCACGACCTCCCCCAAGGGCTGCATGTATACATTAAATAATAATGGAGACAGAATGGAACCCTGCGGAACGCAGCAGGACAAGGAGCGGGGGCAAGATGTTTCAGCTCCCAACACCACCTGCTGGCTTCTCCCAGAGAGGAATGAGCAGAACCGTCCCGTCCAGACTCTCCAGGTCACGCAGCCATCTCAACAGCAGCCCATAGTCCACAGTGTCAAAAGCGGCCGAGAGATCTAGTAGGATAAGAAATGTCAAACATCCTGCATCCATCTCCCAGCGGAGATCATTGACCAAGGCCACCAACGCTGTCTCTGTGCCATAGCCGGGATGGAACCCAGATTGAAAAGGGTCCAGGAAACCGATGCTATCTAGATGCACCTGGAGCTGGATTGCCACCGCCTGCTCAATAACCTTCCCTAAAAAGGGAAGGTTAGAGACAGGTCGGTAGCTGGCGAGTGCATCCACATCCAATGATGGTTTCTTCAGCAGGGGGTGTACCAGAGCCTCCTTGAGGCTAGGCAACAACCTCCCCTGCCGCAGGGACGCGTTAACCACTCTCACCAGCACCGTCCCCAACGTCTCCCTGGAGGCTTTCACCAACCAGGATGGGCACGGATCAAGTTCATAACTGGTGGCTCTCTCAGACTCCAAGACATCCATTATGATGATTTGATTAACAAAGAAACCACTGTACAAGAGATAACTTCATCACCAGTTCTTCAAAATTTATCCTCAATGCTAGAAGAAAAAAAGGAGGATTTGAAAAAGAAGAGTAGGACAGATTGTCTTTGGATTACGTACCTGTACATGGTCGATATTGCAAAGGCATTCATCAGGGCAGAAACGATCAGGGCAGAAACGATAGGAAACTGGATGTTACATTTGCAGAGTGTGGAACTTATGCTTCCCTTCTTTGCAAGCGCTGGACACAATAATTATACCAAGCGTGTTAAGAGTTTATGTTCAGCAACTGAGAGGACTTAATGCCCCCGCACCTTGTCCTGCTGCGTTCCGCAGGGTTCCATTCTGTCTCCATTATTATTTAATGGAGGACTTAATCCAGAAGCGGACAAAGTGATGAAGGAGGGTCATTTCACTTTGAGGAGGCAGAACAAGATGTGGGCTGGTGTTTGGGCAGATATGTTCATAGAGCAAACACTTACGAAATCGTCCAAGAGCAGAGGAGGGATTTTATGACACATGGAAGAGGAATGAGAGAAAGCTAATGAGACCTGTGGATTTTGAGTCACCCAGTCTGCGGTGCAGTTGTATACACATTAAGCATTTTGACAGGGGTTGTAAGAAGTAGTGCTGAGTAGCACGTTGACCTCTCTGATGCAAGAATGTCAAAAGATTTGAAAGATTTCAACAAGATCCTTCAATTCTTGCAAGACCGCAATCCACTTCACCCCAGCCGCAAAGGCTTGGTAAATATTCTCAGCGGAATAATGGATAGCGAGGAAAAAGTGAATGTGGATAAAGCAGATGTGATTGGGCGGAAAATACAGGACAAACTAACCAGCAGTTCTTTCAACAGTGTGACTATGCACAAAACACAACAAGCTGTAACTATGGGAGTGTTGATGAAAGGTGTTGTTATTACAAATAAAACTCACCATGTAGACACATGTTTGCTAACCCAGAGAATGCTGTTGGCCCTCTCCACAGACACTGAATTGCAGGGATCAGCAGATTCCTTTAAGTATGAGTTGTCCACGTTGCCACAGCTTATGAGAAAGGCTGAAAAGTCAACTCTAGTAAAAGCTACTGAAGATATGACCGCTAAGAGTACCACAACAGCAACCAGTACTCCTACAGCACCAGAGGGAACATCTTACATGGTTGATGATGGAGCACTACTGCACCTTCTTCCATGACCAAAAGAAGGACCGTATGAGAATGTTCTCACTGAATATGGAACCTATATTTCACAGAGGTATGGAAGTGTAACTGTTGTTTTTGATGGGTACGAGACTGCCAGTGTTAAAGATATGGAGCATCTATGCCAGACGAAGAAATGATCAATGACTGTAGAGTTTGTCGAGAAGTCAATAGTTTCAGTGAGTAAAGGACCCTTTCTCTCAAACAAGGAAAACAAATAGTGCTTTGTGGACATGCTCAGGAGATACTTAAAAAACAAAGGTCACACTGTAGTTCATACCAAAGATGACGCTGACACACTCATTGTAACAACTGTTGTAGAATTAGCAGAAAGCAGACATGCGACAGTCATTGCTGATGATACAGACATACTAGTCCTTCTCTCGCATCACGGAAAAGGGAACACAGTGATGCAGTCCGCAACATGCACAGGAAAAATCCATGACATTAGTGCCATGCAACAAGTGGTACAAGTGGAGGGATGCAAAATTCTCCCTTTCGCTCATGCTGTGATTGGCTATGATATAACCAGCTCTATATTTGGAAAGAGTAAAATGTCAATATTCCATCACCTTCTAAATTCCCCAAAACTATCAGATTGGGCATCATCGTTTGGCGAGAAAGAACAAGTCACTAAAGAACAACTGACTGTGGTACGGCACACAATACTGTCAGCTATATATGGAGAGAATAAAGAAAATCTAGACCTTGACGAACTGCGATATGAACTGTACATGAAGAAAATCTCGACAGCAAAGAAAGAGCTTGACATCGCATATCTACCTCCAACAGTCGATGCTTCAGATTACCACTTGTACATTACTAATGTGCGATATGGAAAACACTTGGAGTTAACAAACCAGATCAAAAAAAATGGGGATGGCACCTTTTACATGGACAACTACAGCCCATAACTACAAAAAAAAACACAACCTGCACCAGAAAAATTACTACAGACAATTCGCTGCACCTGCAAAATCACTGTGGACGAACCATGCGGTAAACGATGTACATGCTGAAGTTACGGTCTTGCATGCACAGTAGCTTGCAAGCACTGCAGTGGGATCAACTGCACAAACGCATCACCAATTGTTAGTGATGAGGAAGAGGAACAAGCAGCAACATTGTTCTTGATGCACATGACCATTACTGTTATTTTGTTATTTTGTTTCTTCATTATATAAGCATTTCAAGCTTGTGAACTGTTATGATTACATCAAAACTTGGGAACATTGAATAAAGCATATTTTGATTAGATTAACGCAATTAAAATTTTTAAACCTCATTTAAAAATCAACTGCATACAAATTTGCATGTAATTTGCATAAATTATAAAATTTACATAGACATGTCTATTCAAATAAAAACTGCATAAAATTTTGAATTAATGCTGAATCATTTTTTGGCCAGATCACTTGAGGTTAAAGCCCTTTAGGTTCGGTTTTCAATAAACCTTAATATCAAAAACTGATCACCTTTTTTTCCTCTTGCTTTGTTGTTGGTGAACTTTTGGATATTTATCATAGAGGAATGTCCCGGAAAAGTGCAAGTGGAATAGTTTGTCTTCCATTTAGTTACAGGTAGGTAAAGTATGGGAAATGGTCTACTGGACTATATATAGCCATATGAGTTTTTCCTTTTTGGAGAAGGAATGTAACCGAGACAAAAAGGGGTAAGAAAGGATTCTCTAACATCAGTAAAATAGAGATATTCCAACACATAGTGGATTGAATCCTCTATCACTTCCATACCGCAGGAACAAATTCTCTTTTCCAGGGGTAAACCCGTTCTTCATCCAGCTACGACTGCCATGGCCATCTCCTCTAAGCGTAGCCTAGCCAAGTGTATGCGGCAGTTTGGTCTTAAATTTAGCTGAAGATACATTGGAATTCCAGTTTCCAGCCTCTAAAAAGCATAAAGAGGCGCTACCCAACTATAGCGAATTACAGCCATATCATTCTACCAGTGACCACTTTGAAAATTAGTACAAGCGCCAAGAGCCATGTAGAAGCTTTGAGGTGGAGGTACTTAAGGTATGTGCTTAGTAAAAGGAGGGCCTGGGATCATTGTTCTGTCCTTTATCCTTGTGTGCATCTTTGCTCCCTTATCCTTAGCTCAGTGCTTAGGGATAGGAGCTAGATGCAGGGGCCAGACCCAGGAACTAGAAATGGGCCACAAAAAAGCTAGGTGTGTGTGCCACATTTGTCCCACACACCTAAAGTTTCCTATGCCTGACCTATGAATTCTGTTGGCAAGCAACACAGGTTCTTCCTGGTTGGGTGCTACCAGAAAACCAGGAACAAAAGAATGGGGAGTCTGCCGGCAGACCAGGATAAAATTCTTCGAGCCACAGTGCTTCAGGGCAGATGCATCTGTCCTGCTCCCTGGAAAACAGTTGATGGGGGTGGGGGAAACAGGACAGCCCCCACAGAAGACCAGGGTTCAGCTCTACACATTTCACTGGCTATGTGTGAATCAACGCATGGAGGGGATCTAGTTAATCCTGCAGCAGCTGTCCTGGTTTTCGAACATAGCCAGATAGGTATTAATTGGGTACGTCAATGGCGCAGGAGCAACAAGGCCATATTGTGACAAACAGCCAGAACCATGTGGATTTACATGGTTACCACAATGTGTGGAACCAGTCTACTAACAAGTCTACAACAGAGGGCAGGGTTTGTTTTTTTAAGAATTCCAGCTGTCATGTAGCCTGCATACTGCAGTCTCTGTTTTCAGCTCTGTATCAAACAGACCTTTGCCGAACAGGATTCAACCATGGTTTCCAACAGCACTAAAGATTGCTTAGCTTAGACTTGCAATTAAATCATGGTTTTGCTTATTAGCTGCATCAGCTGCTGAGGTCTGCTGTTAGCAAAGGGGAGTTCACTTTGTGCAAATAAGGCTAAAATTGATGTGTAATGCTAAACTGTCTTAGAATGACACACTTACATTAGTGTCATCTCCAGTAGTTCAGAGGATATATTTTATTGGACCAATTGTAGTTGGTGAGATTACGCAAGTTTAGAGGCACTCAGGGCACTATATGTTAGAACAAGAACTCTAAACTCTGATTTTTTACCAGCCTGGGGAAGGGCCCTGTGTGGCCCAAAAGCTTGCAATAATCTCATCAGCTACATTTGGTCCAATAAAAGATCATCACCTGACATCATCACTTGTCTCCATCTTTAACGTTTGGGGCCAACACGGCAATCACCTTCTCTATATATATTTGCATTACACAGACTTCCCCTTTTAAAAATCTAATAGATGGAGCTAGCTATATCAAACAGAAGAATATCCATAGACAGCATTTCCCCATTGGCAGCAATAGGGAAAACACAGTGAACATGGGTCACTGACTACACGGATCATTTAACATTAATGAGCTGAAGAGCAGAATGAAGACTCAGCTTTCTCTGAGCAAATTTTTTAAAGGTGCAAAACCACCTTCATTGTTACTTATAAATGGGAAACATAGAGAGCGCAGGTCTTCGTGTGTTCACAGAGATGGCACAGAAGAGGAACATCGAGTGCCAGTTCCTTTTGAATTTGGGGAAAGAAAAGTTCAGATTCAAATCCTTGGATCTAAATAGGTTTGCATGGCATTAACTGAAGACTGGGTAAAAACTAGAAATCTCACAAGAGCTGCTCTCACAGCATTTTAACCCAGGTGGTCAGTCACACCAGAGCTCCACTATTGGAGGCAGGTAATCACAATGAAATGGTCTTCCTAGCCATGTTATTATAGTGCTGTCGGATCCAAACTAGAGCCCTGTATGGGATGGATTATTTTTTTTATCCTGCAAAACTGGTTTCTGCTCTAAGCCGTACCTACAGGACATTTATTTTTCCTGCCCATTCAGTCCTGTTTTCTATTATGCACAATCCAGCACTTAATCCTAGCCAGATTACGTGTGTAGCTGGGCTGACTGCCTGCCCAGAGCTGCAGGCAGGGTTGACTTTGGAGGGAGCACCCCACCAAACAGCTGGGCTATAGGGAGCAAATTGCAGTACTGGGGTGGAAGGAGTTGGTCTGTTCCCCCTGGTGGGACACAAATACGTTCCCATTAATTACCTTGGAGCAGGCTTGTGCCCACCTAGGCACACCCACAGGAGGGAAGTATTTCCCACTCCCACAGGTAGAGCCCTGTGGCCCATGGAATCTATCAGGTGTGGCTCAGGGCTCAAATCCAACCCTCAGAAAAACCTTAGTTAGATCTGAACACAAACTTAGTGGAGCATCTCTAGTTTTTTTCATCTCCACAGTGCCGGGTTTGCTTACTGCACTCTCTGGAGCAGACTCCGACTCCATTTTAAGGATATAAGGAGCTGCCTAACTGAGTCAGACCAATGGTCTATCTTAGCCCAGTGTCACAACCTGAAAGGCAGCAGGGTTTCAAATCTGGTTTTCCAGGATCTCCAGCAGAGGCCTCACCCAGGCATGCTACCCAAGACCCTCCTGGATACCCAGCAGAGGCCTCACCCAGGTGTGCTACCAGATATCCTGAATCAGAGATATGGGGATTGAACTTATACATGCAAAGCATACACTCTACCATCTAAGCCACGGCCCATCCCTGATTTGATCAGAGATTGTCTCATTGGAAAATATATTACCATATTTGTGATACTGACCCCTCCCTCAAAGTAATCGCCAGTAAGTAATTTGATTGTAAATGTCAGTCCAACCAAGACAGTCCAATACCATCCTGAAACTCACGTCATTAGCTATAACACTAGGGTAGACATTTTTGTTTGGCATTTTCTGTCACAAGCAAGTTCTTCTGCCTCCAGAATCATATAAATGAAAAGTCAGAAAAGCCCCCAAATGTGACCCATGACTAGTCTTTATCTGGCCCCTGAATCCAGTTCCTACCATCAAGCACTGAACGGTTGAACTCAGAGAAAGAGTGTGCATGAACACAAGGATAGGTGATGGATCCATGCCACCAATCCATATCAAGACTCTTCTCTTCCTTTCTCCTCGACAGCACCCCGTAAGCACCCTTACCCCTAACTGCTATACAGTCCTTCGAACGTGTATTCATTTTCAAAGTGGCCCACGAAAAGAAAATGGTCCCCCAATCTTGCCCTATACCTAACCAACTCTGACAGATGTCTGTCCTGTCACAACGCAGAGTTTGGCATTAATACTTCCCAACGAGGTCTCTACAATTCAGACTTCTGCAGCTCACTTGAAGTGCGAAGAAAAGTTTCTGGGAATTATAGCTTTACAGAAACCTACTCAATTTAAAAAAAAAGAATTAATCTATCCAGAGACAAAATGGAAAAATTATTTTTGCCTTCGATCACACCCTCCCACTGCAAATCCTAGCCTTGGGGAGGGGTTCCTGTTCCCTGATCAGCTGTTCATAAAGGACCAGGAGCCAAGTCCTGGAATAGGACTTGCACAGTGGGCAGAAGGCGCCTTCGTCCCTTCTCACTTGCTGCCCCCCATGCCTGGAACTCCCTCCCTGTCCACATCCGCCTTGCCCCCTCCCTTCATACCTTCAAATCTCTCCTTAAAACTCACCTCTTTCGCTCTGCTCTGTCTGACTCTTTATCCTGCTGAGCCACTATTCCTATACCTACGATCGGTTTACCTTTATCCTTGCAACATGGACCTGCCTGCTGTCATTCTCATCGTAACCAAGCCAAGTACGTGCACTTGAGACCTCGCATCTTCATGAATGTTAGACCCCTTGTCTCTCCCTCTGTTCCCCTTCCTAAGTCTCTCCCCCAGCTCCTGTCTCTCAGATTGTAAGCCCTAGGGGCAGGGACCATGTCTATTTTATTACTTTGTAAAGTGCCAGGTACACTGCTGGCGCTATATAAATGTTTGTTAATAATAATAATAATAATAATAAGGCATGATTGTCTTTGTCTGGTGACTGGTGGGAGCATTAGACTGGGGATGGTCCCAGACTTAGCCCTGTGTTGGCTATACGCTACTCTGCGTGAGTGTCAAATCCCTGGTGCCCTGCGAGTCACATACACCTCTCTGGAATTCTAGAGGTTACTTTCCCTCCCCTCCTGCTTCCTACTATCAAGAGTTCTCCAATCTCAAGGAAATATTTGGAGACTCAAATGAAAGCATAAGATGCAGCGCTAAACAAAATTTGGATTACAGCTTCTTGACGTTCTATGCGTAATCTAAAGGAACTTTTTTTTTTACAGTTAGAAGATAATATTATTGTGAAACCTTCATTTTCAAACAATAAGATTTTTTGCTGTTCAGTAAACATCTGATATTTATCTGATAAGTGGATAATTCTTGAATTTTCTCAGTTTTGATTTATTGGAAAATTATTAGTTATTAAAATTAAAAAAGACCAGTTATAGTAGATTTTTTTAAATGGTCTACAAAGTTAAGCCTATATAGACTAGTTCCTAGATCCCTTACTCTGGGTTAAAATATGCAATCCAGAAAGAGATGCACAACACAGTGAGAGGCAAAAGGCCTATGTGTGGTGCATCAGTTATAAGCCATCTCTTTCAGCAAGTGGGAGTCCATTCATCTTTGGCTGGAAAAATACAGACTTTAGAAGAGGAGACTGGCAAAAATATACGGCACAAAGCATATGCCAACCATTCTGCAAAAGTGACTACTAGCTTACAAAAGAACAGAATGCTTTGGGGTCTTTGCTCCATTGGCTGGACGTTACCGGGGAGGCAGGAAAACAATTGTGGCTCTATTCTCACAGGAATTAGTGCACATGAGAATGCACTATTCCGCAAGAACACCCATCATTGGGTAATTACAGACGTTATGTGATCACAGCCAACCACCCTGAATCACAGTGGATTCAGGGTGGTGGCTGTGAGCGCCGTAAGGTCTACTTGAGCCCTGCCAGATGTTCACCACAGTGAATCTCTGGCAGGGTTCAAAGCTAACCACGGTTCTCCAGAACCCTGGTTAGGTTCGCCACGATCTGGGACGGGGCTGGCAATGGCAGCAATGCACGTCTGCTTGCCAGCCCTGTACTGGAATCAGGCCCTAACCACGGGACAGGGTCAGGTGCAACGGCCTCATTGGCTGCTACGCCCGCCCGTCTCCCTGTGGGCGGGCTGAGTGGCCGCATGTCACACCGCGCAGCCCCATCCCCACCCCGAACCCCGATAGAGATCAGGCCGGCACGTCTGAAGGACGGCCGGTCTAATCATGGACTGGGATCCGAGACGGATCCCGGTCCAGGGTTTAGCGTGGCGGGCCGAGAGGCCCGGCACGTCTGAAAATACCCATTGTAAAAGCTACACTAGGGGACCTGGTCATGCGTGAGTCTAGGCTGGCCAGGTATGTAAATGTTAAAGAACACTTATGAGAAATACAGGTTGTAGGGCTGCACTGGCTCCAATGCAGCCCTGCAACCTGTATTTCTCCTAAGTGTCCTCTAAATGTTGCATATCTGGCCACCCTATGTGTGTGTGTTCTTGCGGGATAAAAGTGGAATGGTGCATTCTCATGTGTGCTAATTCCCATGAGAATAGAGCCACAATTGCAGTCACAGAGGTTTTCCTGCCACTCCAGTAATGTGTGAAAGTGGCCTTTATCTTGTTCTGCTTTTTGCAGCCATTAAGAATAGAAGGGTTCTTATTTAGAAGTGGAAATCTGGAACATCCTGGTGATAAGTTGTTCAGTTCTACTGATGAAGTTTTACCTTCTGATGAAGCAGTACTAAAAGTTTCAACAGGCAATGGAAATAAATTCAACTACCAAATAACCAAGGATAGATATAGATAGGTGCATTCAAGAATGGTGTAGCAGCTGAAGAAGTTATCGATCCATGAATAGGAAAAATACAGGCTCTTTATTCCTTCTCCTGTGTGGACATTACCAAGTATGATGTTTACCAAAACACACTGAAAATACAAGCTTTAGACTGACATTTTAGAAAAGGTGGTTTTCTTCAAGACTGCTTTGAAAACCAGGCCATCTAGGGGTAGCAACAAATAGTCTACCGGAAAAAAACTGTCTCCTTCCGAATACTCCGGGGGTGAACACAGACATGATGCTAACTCCAATTTAACTCTGCTTTAACATTTCTTATGCATGTTGCAGGGTTGCATAGGGCACCAATATAGCCCTGCAACATGTATAATAAATGTTAAAACCGTGTTAAAGTGGAGTTATGTTGGTTTTCACCCACAGTAATAGGAAAGAGAGGGGGAAAAGTGTACTTTTTGGTATATAAAAAAGTATCAAATGCTTTAAGGAATCTGAATATTTAAATAACTGTATTATATTGTTGGCAGGCTCTTTATAAATAAACTAAATAATGCCTCTTGGGGCAGTTCGCCCCGGTCATGCAACCTACCCCATGCCCAAGCCCTACCTACAGGCCTGTCCAATGGCCCTGAAGGAACACAAATAATACGCTTAGCAGCAGAGGGGGAAATGAACGGAGAGGAAGTAGTTCACATTCCTCCTCCTCTGCATTAAGAAGAAAACCAGCCTCCCCAGCAGCTGGGGCCCCCCGGGACTCAAGCTTAGCCTGAGGGAGACACTCACCTGCCGGCAGCGAACTCTGCCCCTAGCCCTGCGGCACGGAGCTTCCTACTTCTGGGAAGGTGAGAGACGGCGCAGCAGCAGCGGCGCCGGCGGCTGACCGAAATGACGGAAGGAACAACGACACCGGTCGGGCCAGCGCAGAGGCTGGCAGTTCCACTGGGTGTGGGACCAAGCAATCAACAAGAGGAGGAAAAGGGAGAGGGCGCCCTCTAGTGGGCGCATCGTAGCAAAGCCGCCTGTGCAAGAAATGGGTATAGGCTGTAGCGCTGGGGAATCTTTTCTCTCCTGTCACGGGCCACTTTGAAAATTAGAACAGCAAGCTCAGTGGGCCAGATAGGAGCTGGGGGGGAGGCTGCTTAAGGATGGGGGAAGGAAGCAGAGGATCCAGATAACGGATCTATGCCATGGATTCATTGCCCTATCCTTTAGAGCATGCCCTCAGCTCTGCTCCCTTCCATTGAGTTCACTTTTGGGGGGGGTAGGGACTGGATCTACAGGTCAAATCTGGGAACTGGAGGGCCAGATAAAAAACAGCTACGGGCTGGATTTAACTCACAGTCCCACAACAACTGCCGTATTTTATCTTGTCATTTGTTGCACGCTGGAAAATGTGACAAATACACAACAAGAAAATCCTTGGACTGAATGCATTAAATTGTTTACAGGCGGCCAGAACTCTGGCAGGTCCAGTGCATATTATAAACCAACAATTTTTTAATTGATCATCTGAACAGATAATGGAGGAACAATCAGCCATATCTCTAGTTTGGTAAAACTGCTGAGGCACAATTAATTTCTTACTCCACTTCCTACCAATTTATGGATCAGCAGCAGCATTAAGGGCACAGTCCACCATCACCTTTAGTCAATGGGAGCTGAGCCATTGACTTCAATGGCAGAGGCTGTGCCATCATGTTTTAAATTTGTGCAATTTTAATTCCATGCAAACACGTGGAATCCAAATGCATACTAAATTTCTTCCTAAATTTAATTTTACTACAGAATGTACTGTAGGAAAGTCATTCTTTATAATGGGTTCATTTTGTAGCAGACTAGATTGAAGCACAGAGTTTCTTAAAACCTAAAATCTTGAGAATCATGATAAAATCAGAGAATCTTAGTTTATTGGGTTTTTTTAAAGTACATTCTAGCCCTCTTGGGTGCTGCTTGAAATCATGACAGGAATTAACCCCAAAGATTCAAAATCCAGAAGCTGCAGGAAAATTATTCCCAAATGTGTTATTGCAAAAATAATGTCATGACTTTTAAGTCACTCATGACTTTTGGGGTAGAGGATCAGACTTGTGATTGTTAATTCTTTGGGGTGGTAGTCCTTCTTGGGAGGAAAGGGAAAACTGTAAGTATTAAACAATTGAGACCACTGAAAGCCACGACAATTTCTTTAACCATGTAATAGAAAATGCCCAGAGCATCCAATACCAGAAGGCAAAGGAACTAATGACAAACTAGTTATTTCAGAACTGCAACCAATATTGGCAGTTGCCAGAACCACAAAAGCAGCACCTGGCTTGTAAAAAACTTCGCTTATTGCTCTGCTTTTCCAGTACAGAGGTGAGGAGACAAGTCCCAGCTTGTTATAAGTAATTGACTGCATGGACTACAATGGTGCGTCACCTCCTGGGACATGGAGGTGGCCTGGCAGCCTAACAATTCATTGCCTGGAGACTAAAAATGTTCACCTTCTGTCCATAACTGCCTGAAAAAGCCTGAGATATTTCCTTTGTATACTCCTGCCTACCTGGTCTTTCCCCTCCACCTCTATCTCTGCTGTTCAGAAATGAAAATGCTATATGAGGGAGGAGGAACTCCTGGCCCATGGAACAAATGTAGTCCACTGCTAGGTTGGGGTTTTTTTTGCAGGTGGGTGGGTGGGGTGGGGTTGGTCACTTTCCAGTTCTTGGATCCATGGACCGTCATCCAGCTCCGATTCTCGAGCACAGAAGGAGTATACTCAGGAGGAAGGGGATAGGGTTGAAGGTGTACACTTAAAGAGAAGGGATGACTGTGTGGATTGGATCCATGATCTGGACCCTTCCCCTCAGGTTTTCTGGCCCATAGTTTGTACTAGTTTTCAAAGTGACTCCCGGGGGGAAAGCTTCCTCACTATAGTTTATATATATAAAAAGGAACAAGGATAGGACTCTAACCCTTCTACCCTGCCTTGGCAAAGTTTGTATCTCACCAATTTTAATTATTATTTAATGTTATTTTACAGCATTGCAAAGCTAGAGGCTATGGCATATTGCAGCTGTCATAGCTGCAGCATGGCCAGAGGTCCTGAGATTTTGCAGGCAAGACTGAGAAGCCCCATTTCCTCCAAGCTCTCAGTGCCGGAGACTCAGGCCAGAATCTTGCAATTAGGATATCAAGGCATGGCATCCTGATGTCACTAGGGCAGAGGTGGGGACTGGGAACTGTTTTCCTTTCACTGGCCACTTTGAAAATCAGTACAGGCTCCGAGGGTCACATAGAAGTTTGGGGAAGAGGTGTGTGCTCAGGAAGAAGAGAGTCCAAATTAATTAAATGATGGATTTAATCTCTCACATATCCTTGTGTGCATGCTGTGAGAGAGGTGTCTGCCCTCCATCCTTAGGAGTTGCTGCGCTATGAAGCTGGTCCACCCATTGTGGAGTTTATTTGGAC
>QEPC01007621.1:455715-466071 GCA_003113815.1 Sphenodon punctatus
GTGACGAGACCGAGGCAGAGGGCGTCTCGGAGCCACCCTGTCGATGGCTTCCTCCAGCAAGGTGTTCCAATGCTGGACCAGCTCATTGACCGAGTGACCGTCCAGGTCCAAGGTTAATAATTCTCCTGACATGAGCACTGGTGAACCAGTGCTCCCAGTCAGTTCTTGTGACTTGCAGTGGCTGCTTCCCCCACCCACAGTGCCTATGAGTGACAGACCTGTTTGCTGGCATGGCTGGCTGCCACTGTTCATATGGGCAGGGGCTCCATAGCCACCTGTTGCCACAGAACCCATTGCCACATTTGGCTTGCCCCACATGAAGCACATCTGGCCGCTCCACTTTCAGATGAGTGGTCAGCTCTGTGACTTCTGGGTGGCCATGTAGGGTAGCATCTCTACTGGAAACACCCTTTGAGGGTAGGAACTGAATTTAGGGCCCAGAAAGGGGTCAAATAGAAACTAGCCGTGGGTTGCACTGGGCCCTGGACCTGAGGTTCCTCATCCTTGCACTAGGTTATGCGAAACGAAAACGAAAACCCTCATAACTACGAGTGGACAGTCCTGAGTGGTGGAGCAGGCAGTGAATACTGGAAAAAACACAAGGGCTGTGCTGTAGAATGGACACCATTTCCAACTCTGTCCTAATAAATGCCTCACTTGCTAAAATCTCAAGAATTCCAGATTTAATTTTAAAACAATAGGGCTTGTTATTCTGGGGCAAGAGCCCTTTAATTTAGGATAACTGTCAGCAGTTTGCATGCTTCCCTGGGATAATGTGTACATGCTTATCATGGATTAATCAGGGAATGGTCAACTACCTCTGTTTAAATACCTCCTGTGTTCTGGGGATGGAGCTATCTCAGAATGCATGAAAACTCCATGGTAAATTTTCTGTGTTAATTAACTTACTGTAGGATGGAGATAAAATAGTTCAGATGATATCTCTATTGGATGAGCTTCTGGCTAGACTACAAGGGAAGGTATCAGAAAACAATACTCTCACTAACAGAAGTTGGTATACAAAGTTCCTATCCTTTAAATATATCATCTGAACTACCTCATCTCCATCTGTTTACATTTGAGACCAGCATGACAAGTTGGCAACCACACTTTCTCTAGTTTACTGTAGGATGTAATTCAATTCCTCATATGAGTGCAGTTCTCTCAGGATAGCACACACTCTTTCTGTTGATGTGCTTGTGAATTCCATTCACTTTACTGGGGGTGCATTCACAGAAGATGAAAAATCTGTTTTCTTTCCCCAGCTATTTTCTTACCTGCATGGATTAACTTGCAGAATCCTGCACTACTGGTTTGTAAAATAACCTCCAATTGTTAGGGCAAAAATTGAGGTTTAAAAATGGAAATCTTTCCTGCACATTTCTCATAAGGCACAACAATTATCTCTCTCCTGCAGGAAATTAAAAAATGGGAGAGGAGACGTGTTTAAGTGTGCCCAGAAAGGGAATGCTAACTGCTAGCTAGTAGGATGCCACACCCCAATGCTAACTGCTAGAGCATGTGGTATTCTGCTGGAGACCATCAAGGGAAACCTGGGAATTAGGTACATAATTCTGAAACAAATTTCTGGAGATACCTGCACCTTATTTACACAGGTGTTGCTTGCAATGATTTTTACTGACCAAATTATCATTACTGTTTTTAAAAGTTTTTAATTGGGGGTGGGGCAGGGGAGGCTGAGCTAGGGGCCATGTACTGTTGTCCCTCCTCACCCCTACTCATGTCAGTACTGCTCTGAACCTTGAACCATTGGCATAAGCCACTTAAGGGAAAGGGGTCTTGTGTTGCAGTTCAGTGGGCCAAATCCTGATTCTAGCCCTCATAGTTGAACAGTCGGCTGTGACAAGTGCTCTAAAGGGATTCTTGACAACCAGAACAGGTAAAGACCACCGCCCCTAAAGAAGTTAATCAAATTTAAATATCATGATAATTTAGTGGGTAAAATCATAGCTACAAATAAAAATAATGTATATAATTCAAAATAAAAATATTGATTCAAAGGTTTCATGAATTTATAAGCCAATATCAGATCTTCCTGGAGGGAGTGGGGGACGTGAGATTCATGATGTCGGAAGGTCTGAGGCTTTCAGCTCTACACCGCTCCCACTCTCAACCCCAGGTCTAGAATGGAGGCTCCACGGGAACAGGGAGAGCGAAGCCAGCCCAACCCTTCAACTGCCATAGGCCTCGGGCGGAGCGGTCTCTGTTTACCATTGAAGTCTCTTAACGATCTTTCTCGTTGCTGTGCCTCTTGGGAGTTGTAGTTCGAACTCCCACGGCGAGGAGAGGCGGCCTCTTAGTGGGGACTACAACTCCCAGAATGCCGCGTCCCGGCATTGTTTAGCCTGTGGTGCTGGGAAACTGCGCGACGGCGGCAGGTTTGTAAAGGGCTGACGGGTGACTAGGGTTTGGGGGGTTGGGCCTGGTTCCTCAGTTCGGGGGTGTGTGTGTAATGCTGGAGACGGGGGCAGTCATTTGCGCTTCTCTTCAGCTCTGCGGTTATGAGGTTGCTGTACCCCGCTTTCCCCAGAGGCCCCGGTATAGCTAAGGGAGGAAAGCTTCGGGACACTTTATCCCAGTAGTCGTGGTGATGCAGCAGTGAGGGTAAGTAAGGTCCTGTTTCCCTCTCTTCTTTCCAATAATAGGGGGTGTCTGGAAACTCCAGATGTTAATAAGTTAAAAGCCTGAGTTGGTTGAGCCGACCCATAACCCGAGATTGGCACAGCAGGGAGAGACTTTCCCAGGACTAATACTTTCAGGGAGTTCAGGTTAAGCTGCCACTGCTTATGGCACACTTTTGAAGACCCCTTTTCTGCCACTGTGGAGACAACACTTAAAAACTCCTGAAATATTTACCCAAGGAGGATATAATTTCAGGAGCTGTCTCTTCTCTCCCCTCCCCCCATCCTCCATGTTAGAAAAGTGACAAATATTGAGGGTTGTGATACAATTGCAAAAGGTGGAAGTGGTGTTAGTGTGTTTCTCTCACCTGGTAGTTATGACAGGGAGATGTCAGTATATTGCAGTGTAGAGCAGATTTCCCTACAGGTACTGACACAAACTGGGACCCTCTGAATTAGAAATATTTTTTAAATGAAGACTTTTTTTTAAAGTACTTCAGCAGAACACCCACAGCAAAGCTTACTGTCTATAGAAGCAAAGACTTGAAACATTGCCTTAAAATAACTGCTAATTGGGAACATGTGCTAAGCAGCCCCCAAATGATCTCTCTGCTGCCTCCGATACTGTTGACCACACACTCTTGCTTGGACTCACTTCACTCCCTTAGCTTCCATGACTCTGTCCTCAATTGGTTCTTCTTCCTCTTCTTCAGTGTGTGTCTTACCAACTCCTCCTCCTCCTTCCTTTTCCCTCTTGGTTGGTGTTCCCCAAGGCTCTGTCCTTGGCCCTCTCCTGTTCTCTATCTACACCCTGTCCCTAGGCAAACTCATTGCCTCCTATGACTTCCAATATCACCTCTACACTGATGACACTCAACTCTTTCTCTCCCTCCATCTGCTCAAGCTCGCCTCACCAGCTGTCGCTCTGATATCTCTACCTGGATGTCTCAAAGTCAATATGACTAAAACTGAACTCCTTCTCTTTCCCCCTCATTCCTTCCTCTCCCTCCTCGATCCTTATTGACGGGGTCACCATCCTTCCCGTCCCTCAAGCCTGTAGTTTAGGCTTCATCTTTAACTCACCCCTTTCTTTTAAAACCTACATCGACTCTGGTGCCAAATCCTGTCACTTCTCACTCCATGTCCCTGGCTGGAGGAGTGAAAATCGAGTGGGCAGCGAGAGGAACTGTGATGGTGATTTGCCCCTTTCTTCCCTTGAGACCCTGTGTAATGGGGTGTGGACTATTGCCAATTGCCCCAGAGACAGAACAATGGCGGGAGCTGGGAGTGAGTTCTAGAGACTGGAGAGGCTCACCATCACAGCTGTGCCCGATAAGGGGGCGGGGACTGGAGAGCATATGCACCAAGCCGCTAGCATCAAAGCCAGGTCAGGCCAGTGGCACGTGCTGAAGGAGCATGGCCAAAGGGGCGTGCCCTTCGACTCGGACCGGAGGCCAGGGCCAGGAAGACCGGTTCATATTATCGATATTTGGTGGCAAGGGAAGTTAAAGCATCGGGGAATGCGAGTGTTGGATGAGTTTTTTTTCCTTTGTCCGATACTAGGAGGGGGAGTGGTACTGGCTGTTGTTGAGAATGCTTTGATGGGGAGGAATTGCTGTTGTGTGAAGACTTATTGTTATGATTAAGTTATGATTAAGTAAAGGGAGATTTTTGTGTTAGAAAATGTATTATATGAGGCTTGTATTATACAGTTGTGTTGATATTGATTTTTGGGGTTCTTATGTTGGATGAGGGATTGTTTTAGACAATGATTGGCTCATAAGTACTCCTCCCTTGGTGAGAGCAAGTGGTATGGAGTGGATGGTTCCCACCCTGGGTGGCAGCAGGGTGGGTTTGGAAAGATAAAGGATAGTTTTGTAGGTTATTAGAATGATGGGAATGGTGTGGGGGTTGGGTTGGCCTCTTCCCCTCCCCCCGTGGCAGCAGGAGGGGAGGGGAGGAGTGGATGGTTCCCCCCGTCCTGGTGGCAGCAGTGTGGGTTTAGAAAGGTAAAGGATAGTTTTGTAGGCTATCAGATTGATAGGAATGATGTGTGGGAATTGGTGGATGGATTATTCATTGTCTAAGATGTAGGGGTACTGTTAATGGATTATTGTTATTGAATTATTGGTCCAAGTGGAACTATTTTGTATTATGTTGGAAGCCGCCTCGAGCTGCCGAATGGCAGGAGAGTGTGGGGTATAAATAAACAATGAAATGAAATAACATTGCTAAGATTCGCCCTTTTCTCTCTGTTTCCTATGCCCAAACCCTTGTTCACGCCCCATTCGTCTCTCGCCTCGATTACTGTAACCTCCTTCTCACTGGCCTCCCCCGCTTTCACCTTTCTCCCCTTATCTCTGTCCAAAACTCTGCTGCCAGGGTCATCCACCTCGCCCGTCTCTTCAACCATGTGCAGCCTCTCCTCTCTTCAGTGGCTCCCCCTTCCTGAACGAATTCTGCACAAGCTCCTAGTCTTCACCTATAAAGCTCTTCACAACCGTGCTCCCCCCTACCTCTCTGTGCTAATTTCCCTCTGTACTCCAGTCCGTGAACTCTGCTCCTCCTCTGTCCCCTCTCTTGCCCTCCCACGCCTCCCCTGCTTCCCTAACAACCTTCTGCCTAGCTGCCTCCATGGCTGGAAATCCTTCCCTGTCCACATCTGCCTTGCCCCCTCCCTTCATACCTTCAGATCCCTCCTCAAGACCCGCTTCTCCGCTCTGCCCTCTCCTAACTCCTGCTGATACCTACCATTCAGTACAATCTGCTACCTGAGATCTGTGTACTCATATCCTCACCACATGGACCAGCCAGCCATCATTCTCGATGTAGCCAAGCCAAGCGCATTCACCTGAGACCTTGCATCTTTGTGAATGTTACACCCTTTGTCTCTCCCTCTGTTCCCCTTCCTTCGTCTCCAACCCCCCTGTCTCTGATTGTAAGCTCTAGGACAGGGACCGTGTCTAATTCCATTACTTTGTAAAGTGCCAGGTATGTTGCTGGTGCTATATAAATGCTTGCTAATAATAATAATTAATAATGTGTCTCCCTGCTGTCATCCATATGAGGGAGATTTGGAATAGTAATACTTTTCTGAAGAAACTCGAATAGTGAATGTGTCTTGTTACTAGCCAGCATTCTTGACAGCTGCATTAAGATAATTGTGTAGCAACAGCCATGTTTGCCTCTCTAGAATCTATTTGTTCTTCCTGCCAATGTATAGTGAAGTATGAATGAGGACCAGAGCTGCTGTTCTACTTCAAAAAAATTTAAAACTTCAACATGGTGATTAAAATACCAGGTCAATCCCAGTGATTAATTAAATAGCTTTAAATATTTAAACTCAACATGAGCTTTGGGATATAATTAATTATAATAAATATTTGAGCTCTATAGCGGTATAATATACAATTCTTAAAAACAAATCTGACTTTAAAAAGAGGCTGTCATCAGTTTGTTAAATATACTTTCTTTAGTTCATTGATTATTTTACATGTATTGTAGCTTTATTGAATGGACTGTTAGATGCTGACAACTTTTGGAATACTTTTAAAGTACTTTTCCATCATATTCACCTGATTTTCTTTCTTTCTTTTTTTTTTGGGGTGGAGTTGTGTTTTGTTTAATTTACAGGTATCAAGATAACAGTCAACCTTAGCAACTGGATCTTTGCTAGTTGTTCTACTATTTATATAACAGCTTAGACAGAAATTATATTTTCTTATGGCCACTACTGCGGATCTAAATAGTGAAGAAAACTTTATAGCACATTGGATGTCCAGTGCTTCCCGTGCTGGAGTCGTACTAAATCCTAGCTTTCATAGCTTGAAAGCCACTAGAGAGACTTGTTTGTCTGGAATGGAAAACCTCATAAGTCCTCCAATAAAAATAAGACATTGTTCAAACTGCAGTTCTATAAGTGAAGACTCACTTCATGAAGAGCAGACCTTGAAGTCAGTTACAGATGAAACTCTGTTCCCAGGTGCAGAATTTAATTTGGCCAACAAGGAACAAATGCTAACATTTAAAGAGGCTTCAGCACAGTGGGAAACCCCCTCAGTGGATTTTGAATGTGATGAGATGGGAGATCATGGTGAAGGAGCTTGCACAGATCCACTTTTACGAAAGCTTGATCAGGTAAAGATATTTGTTTTCTTGATGTACATTCAGAACTGTATCTAAACACAATTTGTTCAGCACCAGGCACATCACTGGTGCTATATCCAATTTTTATGCCACCCTTCCCATAGGTTCAGGCCACTCACAAACCATACAAAACAGTAAAACCCAAAAATAACACCCCCAAACTATCAACCTTCCCACAACACCCATTGAATACCATCTCCCCATTCCCCACATCCAACCCGCCCCCTCACACACTCCTACCCCAAACCCCCCGCAACCCTCCCCCCTTATCCATGCCCACCAAATGCCTTTACAAATTAGAAGGTCTTGCACCGCCTCCGGAATAAAAAGCGTTAGAATGATTTATGTTTGCACCTAGAGAGATTTCTAGGTGATTGATTATCTGGCTATTTCAAGAGGTATGTGTTTGCTTTCAGAACACCACTGTATAACCCATACAGTTCAGAATATTTCCTCAATGTCAAGGGGCCTAACCTACATCATTCGATGGGAGTAGGACTGGATTATGTTTGAGCGATACGGTCACTGAAAACACATGTGCACATTTAGGAAAAACGGGCCCTCTTTTTAAATGGTCATGTGCGGTTGGTGGGCGCGCTGCAGCGTGGGCAGTGCAGGGGAGCCAGTGCCCACGGGCACACACCGATCCCCCCCACAACATATGGAGTAACTTGCATTTTTTCCAATTGCTCTGTGCATAGGGGTGGGGATGGGATGCGTGGGTTGTGGGAACACACACACACACACGCATTTACATGAGACGCTTCCCTGTGCAGGCAATGAGTGTCCATGGGAGGGAGTGTCTCGTGTAAAAAGGGTCACATTTGTAGAATGTTCCATTGTCCATTCTGCTGACGATGTAAGTAACGCTAGAGGCTGGCTGTGCTGACATGGTGAGGTCTCTGAGTTAAAGGAAGATGACTGCCTTTCAGCCTCATTTATACACCCTTCCCACAGAAAAACTTCTGTTCTTGGAATATAAGCATATACTGGCTTTAAAATCTACATTTGGATAATTTTCAATGTGACAACAAGCAGTCCAAAGCCCAGGTCTTGCAACGATATGGTGGTAGCACATGGAATGTCATCTATGTAGTGGGACTTGGTGTTGGCAAAGGGTCCATGTGTGCAGATGTCCCTACAGTATTGGGTTCTAGGGGAACATTTCTTTTTAGGATTCAATACGAGAGCCCTTGTAGCTTTTTGGTTAAGGTGTTGGACTTTGTCATGAGAAATCCCAGCTTAGCCACTATATATGTCGGAAACTGCTCTAGGAAAAGGGTGGGATATAATCTTTAAATAAATGAACTCCCTAGCTGGCCTTGGGCAGATCATTCTTGGTTTCAGCTCCCCATCTGTAAAGCAGGAATAATATGACCTACCGCACAGGGTTGTTATGAAGTTGAAGTAGATAAGAAATATAAAGCATTTTGAACACTGAAAGTGCTATATAAATAAGCTTATTATCACTATTACTTAACTTAAGTGCATGTGATCGTGCGGGGAGGCGTTCTCCGTTACTGCCCCAATGCTACAGAACTCCCTTCCCCTGAAGGCTAATTTGAGCCTGAGCCTGGGCATGTTCCAGATGCATTGCAAGACCTTTCTATTTGTTAGGGCATTTGGTGAGCAGGGATAGGGAATGGGTGTTGGTGGGTGTTTGGGGTAGGAGTGTGGTGGGGGTTGGGGAAAGATTGGAAGTCTAGGGATGTTTTAAAATGTTTTTTACATGTATTGTTTTTGTTTGCTTTGTAAGCTGCCCTGAGCCATTTGGGAAGGGAAAGGTAAAAATCGAACTAAATAAATAGAAAATATGATGCGCCAAGCTTTTACACTGGAACATAAGTCCAACTTTTTGCTCAGTTTTTGTGTTTTTTCAAATTTAGGGGGAAAGATGATAAATCCAGACATGGAGATAAAAATATTTGTGAATAGAACATTCAGCTTTAATGAAATTTTGAGCATGAAAACATGCAATTATTTTTAAAATAATTTTTTTAAGATTCTCTTTAAAAAGGGGGTGGAGGTAATACAATTGGAGCAATCTTGAACTCACTGAAGTCAAAGGCCTTTTTTAACTGGACTGTCCCCCCAGTGGTGGGTACAGTGTACGTGTGCACAGATGGGCACATACCCATGCCCCCGCAAGGAGCAATCTGTGTTTTTCGCTCGTTGCTCTGTGCGGGGGTGACTGGGTGGAGGTGCGTGTTTTGCGGGAGCGCTTATGCCCACCCACTCAGCTGCTGCTTTCAAATGGGATGCACCCACCCATGTCCACTGTGTGGGCATGAGTGTGTGCGTCTCGTTTAAAAAGGGCCAAAGACAAAACTCCCTTTGACTCGGACCACGTTCCAATGAACAGTTAAATCAATTTAATTAAGCCTTAACTTGGATGCTGTCCACGCAAACAGCGCTTTAAACTGACTCTATTCAGGAGGAGGAAGAGGAGTACCTCCTGTAGAAAAATCAGGAGAAGATACCCCCGTTCAGCTTTTAAATCAGTTTAATTGTTCATGTGACCTTTTCTGTGTGAGGGAGACGGAGAGCTGAAGGGATAGGGGAGGAGATTGGCAAAACAGAAGTAGCTACTTCAGTTTAATTAAACAGATTTAGTGCAGCTTAGCTGTTTCTCAACACTTCAGAAGTGGAATAGTTCAGTAACTTTATTTTAACTGTGTTCATCCGAACATGCCCTTAAATGGGTGAGAATTGAACTTGGTGTTCTTAGTCCTTCACTCAAGCTGGGAGTGTCCTGACTGGTTTGATTATGGCATTTGCTTATTTTAGGTTATGTAGATAAAATTACTGACTGCTTTTACACTTTAAATAAAATGAGCAACATATCACTGACTAATCATATTAACTAATTTTAATATGTATTTTTGAAGTAAGGGATTATGTTTTTCTTGGTAACATCTACAGTGTAGAACATAGGAGTAGCTGGTTATTCTCTTTATATTAAGTATTGTTTAGTGTTTGTACAACAGCTAATGATACATGTTCAATTTAGAAACCATTTTGTCCGGTCTAAATGTGTGTATTGCAATTCTGTTGGTAGTTTTGTCCTTCTTTACTGAGAACATCTATATGAGATAAGGACACTAGGGAAGAAGTATGAAGTAGTGGTTTGAGCAGAGGTCTTGTTCTGTCTCCAGCTTGGATTCAACTTCTTGTGGTTTATGACTTTCTCAGCCTGTTCCTCATAAAACTAATAGTCCTCTTGGTTTTAGTGGGGTAGCCTGTGTATTACGTTACTGTTTAATCACAGTAAAGGTGCCTGAACTGGGCACCCTCTGACCATGGTTATGTATGTTTTTTGAAAAATAGATTAACCCAAGATACAAAATATGTAATAGTACACCTCACAGTATTTTTATGATTCCTCGTTCTTTGGTTAGTATTAGAGGTGGGACCCCGGGCCCATTACCGGCTACCGGATTTACCGGTTACCGGTTCTCTAAAAACCGGATTCCCGGATTAAATCCGGTATACCGGTACCCGATTTATTTCATTGATTTCAATGGGGCACTGTGTCCCCATTGAAATAAATTAATTCCTTCCCCCTCCC